>JAVTVX010000011.1:14549177-14951052 GCA_033439265.1 Dillenia suffruticosa | reverse complement strand
AGAAATAGAAAAAATCAATATTTTTCATATTACCCAAATTCTAATTTTTCAAAATTTATTAATCCATTATTTAATTTTATCAAACTAAATCACACATTTAGAGAAATAATTTATCTTTTAAGATTTTTTCAAATTTCAATATTACATACACCCTATGTCAAAATCCATAAATTTTATTTTCAATCTCAACGAAAAGTTTATATACTATCAAAATACACTCCAATTTAAGATAAAAAAAGATAAATTATTTTACTTGAACTATTAATTTTGTCTTTTGATCATGTCACATTCGATTCCTAATTTTTCTCTCTCTATAAAATCCCAAATTTTAACATAAATCCAAAATTTATATAAAAATAATGAAAATCCAAGTTTAAAAAAGAGTATTACTCCTATTCAAATTAGTAATTTCATTTCTTGTTGAGCCACTCAAAATTTTTGATTTTTCTCTCTAGAAGCCTTGATTTCTCTCTCTAGAATCACAATATATCGAATTTGTTTGAGAATTTTAGAGCTTAGATGTGTGAGATTTTACTTGATTATGCTTGATCTTGAAGCAAGCCAAGAGAATAGGGGAAGGAGAGCAAACCGCGAGGGAGAGAACGAGGGAGGGAGGTAGTGCTCGTGAGATGAGAGAAAAGGTGAGGGAGAGAGTGAGAATGATAAAAAAATAAAATAAGATGGGGTAGGTGTGGGTCTCGAGTGTGGGGAGAAAAGTGGGGGAGGAGAGAAAATGAGTTGCGTATTTTGTTGACTTTTCTTTATCTCTTTTTCTTTTTGTTTTTTTTTTTCCGTAGTCACAATATAAGACACTAATATTGTCCTCAATATCCGCTAAATGCTCTGCCCGAACAAACTCGATAGATGAGTTAATTATGACACTAATGTTTGTAACATAACTCTTGCCCTTTAAAATTTACTTAAACTTATGTTAATAATTTCGGTTACATATCGATGTAATTCATTTTTATATAAAAATTAAATTTTATTATTGAAGAACTTTGTATAACTTATATCCATAATAATAATAATAATAATAATAATAATAATAATAATAATAATAATAATAATAATAAAAAAGAATTTTACGAAAACGCCTTTACAGCTTCTTGAGTAGTCTAATCATAATTCACAAGTGCACCCTCTATCATGTGACAAAATTGGAGCACCAATAATATCTTCTTGGATATATTTACTTTTTTTACTCTGTTTCTTAGTGGAGGATAATTTCTTGGAATTAAAATAAAATGTCACTTTCAAGCAAAATGAGGCACGAAGCAACCCAGAAGATGAGGCAGAGACTAGGGGATGGTTGATTTAACAAAGAAAGACCAAGAACTTTGAAGTCTTTAACAACCCTTCACTCTGACAATGGCCTAAGTCCCGCATAAAAACCCCATGTGGAGGTTATATTAATATATACAAAAAAGCCAAAATCAAAATGCTAGGTATAAGACCCTGGTATTATCCTCAAGGCCCACTAAATGCTTTGCCCAAACTCGGTAGATGAGTTAATTACACGACACTATTTGTAACATAACCCTTGCCCTTTAAGATTTACTCAAACTTATGTCAATAATTTTGGTTACAAATTGATGTAATTCATAATTAAATAAAAAAATTAAATTTTATTATTGAACAACTTTGTATAACTTATATCCAAAATAATAATAATAATAAAGAAGAATTTTACAAAAACACTTTTTTTTTTGACATACTGAGACTTGAATCCGAGTCTATTATATGAGAAGGGGGGAAGATGCCGTGGGAGCTCTTGTCGCGTCTCCAAGATGAGACATAACCTCTGTCACAGGTTCAACTGGCGACATAGCCTGTCGCGGGTCCAATTCCCAATAAATATGGGTTATTTTCAGAATTTATTTTCTCTCCAGGTCATTTAAAAAAAAAAAATTTAAATGGTATATTTTGATACATGTCTCATAATTTCTATTTGCAAGTTAAGTAATTTTTTTTAAAACTTCCTTTATTTGATGTGAAAAACATTTTGATTAATTCAAAATTTTTTTGAAAGTTTCTAAATTTTACTAATTTTTGCTAATATTGATTAATATGTTGAATTTAATAAAATCTTCCATCAATTATCTAATCCATGTGCCACAGCGAGTAGGCTTGCAACGGCGAACGCATCATATTCACTATATAACCTACATGACATTAAAACTTGGTTCCTTCATTTGTAAAGCCTTTTCTAAGTAGAGAGGCACTAAGTTTGTCAAACCCCTCTGCAAAGCAAGCATGGACAAGATGCGCAAAATCGCCATGGACTACCATAATCTTGCGCCTGACGACATAAAGAAGTTGGCAAAAGAATTCTTCAAAGCAATGGACTACGATCGTGATGGAAAGATCAGTACTAAAGAGTTCCTGGCATTCATGAGGGAGCAAGGTTACGAGCAATATAGAGACCGACATCTCTTCGAAGAGCTGGACAGGAAAGGACTTGGCCGTCTAGATTTCGAAGATGTCATGACTCTCTTTTATATTGTGAAAAGTGGTAGGCCCTTCTGTGAAAGGTGTAGAAAATTAGTTACCAGCATGTATTTTACCTGCGTTCGTTGCTTTCAGAACTCCAGCACTCCTTTTTCCCTCTGTCCTGATTGTTACATAAATGATGCCTTCGACCACAAGCACACCTTGTTCCTTGATAGCTATACCATGCTTGAAACTCAGAGGCTTGAATTGGTTGCAAGACGGGAAAGCCAAAATCAAGTAAATTAAGCTTTGTCATGGTGGTTACTTGATTATATTTATCTTCATCAATCTTAATGAAAAATTTATGTCTGATGCAGAGAGCCGCTTCAGGGTCAAGTTCGAGATCAAACCCATACGAATCTCAATACCGTCAAAATGTCCTAGTAACCCAAGGATCCAGCAAAAAACAGGTAATTGCTATGTCTTACTGCTAATTTCTTAATGGCCACTGGATTTAACCCACACACACAGGACCTAAGAATCGAAATGTACTCTTGTAATCAAATTACTAGTGCATTATGAAGAGTTGTTTAAAATTTGGGAGAACTGGTTGCCTATCTTGCTTGAAACATCTTCTTAACTGGTCATGTGTTTGATGAGAGGAACCATTGTAGTTGTTAGGCCTTTTCCGCTGTTTCTTCATCCCGACACTAAAAAGTCACCCTCCCCACAGAGAGATAAACAATAAGACTGTGTTGCATTATTACAGTTCTCATAACAAAAAAGTAGCTAAATCTTTTTCAAACACATTAAGAAATTAGGCTTGGATATTTTGATTCCTCTTCTTTTTTTTTTTTTTCTCCAGGAATTAGATTGAATATGTGTATGTCCATGATCTATATATTCCCTCTTTCACAAGTCACCACATAGTATATGCAGCTTAATAGAATACTCTTCCCTGCCCCCCCCCCCCACCAAAAAATAAAAAAGGAAAAATAACTTTTATTAACCAATGCCTGCTTGGTAATTTGGGTGTAAATAGTCAATCTAATTGAACTTGTTTGTGTGATATCAGAAACTTAAGTACTTGTTCAAAGCATTATATGCAACTCTCAAAGTGTGGTGGTTACTTGATTATATTTATCTTCATCAATCTTAATGAAAAATATATGTCTGATGCAGCAAGCCCCTTCAGGGTCAAGTTCGAGATCAAGCCCATATGAATCTCAATACCGTGAAAATGTTCCAGTATCCCAAGGATCCAGCAAAAAAACAGGTAATTGTTACGTCTTACTGCTAATTTCTTGATGGCCACTGGATTTAACCCACACACACAGGACCTAAGAATTGAAATGTTCTCTAGTAATCAAATTGCTCGAGCATTATGAAGAGTTGTTTAAAATTTGGGAGAACTGGTTGCCCATCTTGCTAGAAAATCTTCTTAACTGGTCATGCGTTTGATGAGAGGAACCATTGTAGTTGTTAGGCCTTTTCCACTGTTTCTCCATCCCGACATGAAAAAAGTCACCCTCCCCACTGAGAGATAAACAATAAGATTGTGTTGCATTGTTGCCGTTCTCATAACATAGGAAAAAGTAGCTAAATCTTTTTCAAACACATTAAGAAATTAGGCTTGGATATTTTGATTCCTCTTCATTTTTTTCTTTATTTTTCCCAGGAATTAGATTGAATACGTGTATCTCCATGATCTATATATTCCCTCTTTCACAAATCATCACATAGCATATGCAGCTTAATAGAATACTCTTCCCTGCCCCCCCCCCCCCCCAAAAAAAGGAAAAATAAATAACTTTTATTAACCAATGCCTGCTTGGTAATTTGGGTGTAAACAGTCAATCAATTTGAACTTGTTTGTGTGATATCAGAAACTGAAGTACTTGTTCATAGCATTAGATGCAACTCTCAAAGTTTGGTGGTTACTTGATTATATTTATCTTCATCAATCTTAATGAAAATAAATGTCTGATGCAGCAAGCCCCTTCAGGGTCAAGTTCGAGATCAACGTCATCCTATTCTCAATCCCGTGAAATTGTCCTAGTACCCCAAGGATCCAGCGAAAAACAGGTAATTGCTATGTCTTATTGCTAATTTCTTGATGGCCACTGGATTTAACCCACACTCACAGGACCTAAGAATCGAAATGTTCTCTAGTAATCAAATTACCAGAGCATTACCAAGAGTTTTTTAAAATTTGGGAGAACTGGTTGCCCATCTTGCTTGAAGATCTTCTAAACTGGTCAAGTGTTTGATGAGAGGAACCATTGTAGTCGTTAGGCCTTTTCCACTGTTTCTTCATCCCGACATGAAAATGTCACCCTCCCCACAGAGAGATAAACAATAAGATTGTGTTGCATTATTACGGTTCTCATAACATAAGAAAAAGTATAGCACCAAAAAAAAAAAAATAACATAAGAAAAAGTAGCTAAATCTTTTTCAAACACATTAAGAAATTAGGCTTGGATATTTTGATTCCTCTTCTTTTTTTCTTTGTTCTTCTCCAGGAATTACATTGAATGTGTGTATGTCAATGATCTATATATTCCCTCTTTCACAAATCACCACATAACATATACAGCTTAATAGATTACTCTTCCCTCCCCCCCCCCCCGCCAAAAAAAAATTACTTTTATTAAGCAATGCCTGCTTGGTTATTTGGGTGTAAAGAGTCAATCTAATTGAACTTGTTTGTGTGATATCAGAAACAGGTGCACTTGCTCAAAGCATTAGTAGCAGCTCTCAATGTGGCAGCCATTGTTGCCGGGAATTGTACCATCTGCTGAGACATCTCAAATAATTTAGCATCTATTCTCCATTAAGCAGAAGTTGAAATGTGAATCAGCATTGTTGCTTTCGATGTGGCATAAGCTCGTTCTATCTTTTGGTGTATGTGTCTTTCTATGTGATCATTTGAATTCTAGTTTGCAAAAACTATTAGAATTGGAGTTTACTGTCTTCTTTAGCTTCATGGTTGGAAAATAAATCAGTTGTTGATTAAATTGCTTTCCGTATTCTCAATAATCTGTGGCTTGAAAATTTCTTCTTGCGTTAATATAGATAGAACTTCTATTGCATTAATACAGATAGAACTTCTATAAATCCACACACACACACACACACACAATCAGTACTTTCATGGTAGTATGTTATGCAAATTTAGATTCTTAAACAGAAGAGCAAAGTCAGTGATACGCATCACAAAATAAATAAAATACATGGCATTTTGCAATCATAGCATTCCACGTAGAACCAGAGGAATTTGGAATTTCAAGTATCTATGTACCAAGGGGAATGACTCATCATGATGCAGGCACGGATGTGAGACTGCTGGATAATACCATTGAACGCTCCGAGTTTATGCTATCCCAATCCCCGGCATAGATGCCGCAATCAGGTGTTCCCATCAGTGTTTGAGAAGGGAAACTCTATTAGTTTTTGGAATGATTCCTAGGTAGGTAAACATACTCTAAGATCCTTCATTTGTTGTCCTTTAGGCGTGGGAGAGGAAAGCAACTGTCTTCATGACATCATTGTCAATGTATAATGGAACTTGGTACCTTGTTTTTCCTAATAGTACTCTTAATCCATTTCAACTATTCCCTTCAGTTGGTTCCAAACCAAAGAACACACCCCTTATTGGAACTTGAGTGAGAATGGTAATTTCGTGAATGCTGATGTTCCATTCATTTGGTATTAGTAAACAGAGATCTCATATGGAGAAAGTTGGAATTGGATTTGGAAGCACAAAATACACATTGATTTGAGTTCTTTCTTTGGTTATGTGTTAAAAAAGCTAGCTACTAAAGACCACATTAGATCTAGTATGCGCATTTCTCATTTGGCGGATGAAAATCCTATTCACCTATTCTAAATCATATCTTTTCAAAACAAGTGTGGCTCTGTTCTACTCCCCCAGTCTTAACTGATTCTTTCTTCTCAACATTCCATGACCTCTGGCTTGAGAAGAAATGTTTTAGCTTCCCCTTCCCTATGGTTTACCCTTGTGAATACCTTTTTTGTTTATACTCAATTTTATGGGCCTTTAGATATAAAATCATTTTTGACTCTACCCTTTGTCCATCTGATGCTAACTGTTTCCGATATTGCACAGTTAAGAGCCAAAGAATTTGCGACCATTTATAGTAGAACCAAGTCTGATTCGAGCAAACATGCTATTCTTTGCAAATGGGATCCTTCCTCTTTGGTTGGCATACCTTGAACATAGATGGATCTTCTCTGGGCAACTCGAATTTGGCAGGAGCAGGTGGAGTGATAAAGGACCATAGGGGATTCTGGACCATGGGTTTTTTGACAAATTTGCAGTGGGCGTCATCCTTAAAGGATAAATTTTGGGCCTTGAGAGAAGGTCCCTAAAATACGTGATCATCCTATCTGACTCTACAACAACTATAGGATTGATGAATGTTGAAACATCATATCAAAATTCTCTTCAATTATTGATGATCACAGATTGTTGATGAGGATGTTGTGAATTTTTGAAGTGATAGGTCCAAAATATTTAGTAATATAATGACGAAATATCACCCAAAGAAATTACTTATAACACAAATACTATTACTAGACGAATAAATTAGTTTCACAAAACAATTTGGGACACTACAAATAAATAGCAATACTCAAGCTACAAACTTCAAAACATTACCTTACAAAGCCATAGTTGGTTTTTTATAGTGGACAAGGTTGGTTGTAGATGTTTCTAAATACAAACACTTTAAATGGCCATGGTTGTAGATGTTTCTAAACATAAAGATTTATATGTGTCCATGGTAGTGTGTGGTTCAATTTAGAATTCACTACGGATTAGTTAGTTATATTAATCTATTCTAGATCATTCTAGAGTAGTCGTTTGACTTCATTAGAGGAGTTGTAAGAGATTTCAAGTACCACAAATCGACCTTGAAGCAAACTTTTGTACGGATGGCTTTGCTAAATTAGGAAGAGGAACCTCAATCATATCTATTTGTAAGGTCTCTTATGCAATAGCCTCAAATTAGATTGGATTTCCCATGCACAAATTAATTACGTGGCAAAATATTACACACACACACACTCTCTCTCTATTTTGGTACCATAGTTTGATCACCACCCAATATCCAAAGTTTTGCTCATACTAATCTAGATCGACTGTTACAAGGCTCATTTTATGGGGACGACTCTCCTGATATTATTTTTTTCGTATCTAAGGAGAGTCAAACTCCCAACCTAGTTAAGGACCGGAAGTACCCATCTCACCTACGCTAACAAGTGCTGATTCTCTCTCTCTCTTCGATTCTTGGCATCTTCTTGCGAGACTTGTGTCTTTTGATCTTGCCATTCACCATGTGCAAGTTTGATCCATTAGATTGTATAGAATCTTTTTCTTTCACATATCTTTATCACCTTTTTTAGATTAACTTATTTTAATCAATGTCTTTTATTTTATAAATAAATCTCACGAAACGAATTTGTCTTGCTTATTTGGGGATGTATTCAGCAAATTAATAAAAAAGCAAGAGCATATGAGGGGATATTGGATCTTGGGTTTTTTTCAACAAATATGGGGTGGGCATCATCCTCAAAGATTGAAATTTGGGCCTTGAGAGGTCTTGACCTGGTCATGAAAATAAAACACCTAATCATTCTCAGAGATCCGGGCATTGCACCGGCTATAACCGGTGTGTGTGCTTTTTTTTTTTTTTTAATACACGGAAAAACTCAAATTCAAGATTTTTATGAGGGAAAAGAAAATTGTTTCAGTTGAATTATAACTTATTGATAGGCTATAAGTAATCTAATCATAATTCACAAGTGCACCCTCACTACAAAAAAAACACGGGTTTATCGACGAAATTTAGGGACGAAAAAAATACATCGTTATTTTGCGATGGATTTGACAACAAAAAAAAAAGTTTCATCACTATTTTGCGACGAAAATTGACTCGTGGCCAAATTAGCAATGAATATTCTTTTAGTGATTAAATTCGTTATTAATTGGATATGAAAAAATTTTGTCGCAAAATTAGTCACTATTTAGCAACGAATATAAATTTTGTGGCTAATTTAGCGACGAATTTAACGACGAAAAATTTTTGTAGCTAATTAGCGATAGAATTTCCCACAAAATTTTTTCGTTGCTAAATTTAGCAACGAAAGTTGTCACGAATTTTTTTTGTCGCTAAATTTAGTTACGGATAACTGTATCCGTGGTAAAATTTAGCCACGAAATATTATTCGTCGCTAATTAGTGACAAAATTTATAACGAAAAATTTTTTGTCGCCAATTAGCAATAAATTTAGTCATGAAAACTTTTTCATCACTAATTAGCGACTAATTTAGCCACGAATGATATGTCGCTAATTTAGCCACGACTTCCCTTTCGTCGTAAATTTTGTGGCGAATTAGCGACGAAAAAGTTTTCGTCGCTAAATTCGTCGAAAAATAGCGACGAATTTTTTCCGTCGCAAAAATTCGTGACTAAAAGCGTGTTTTTTTGTAGTGTCATAGTATTCTAAGTGGAAGTGATAAATATATTATTGAGTTAATGCAAGTGTTAAAGTTTTCAATCACTTGTTAGGATATATCATCACACATAGTTACATGATTCATGACCAATTTTAGATAAGTTTCATGAAACCAAAATTAATATATATATATATATATATATATATATAGTCATAAAAATATTGAAAATGTTTATTATATAGTTTTAAGGTATTGAAAATGTTTGGTATATAGTTTTAGGATGGTTGCATGTGATAAGTTGTAATAATTTTAAGATAGTTGCATGTAATAAGTTGTAATAGGATATATGAATGATGTAATAATAGGTAATATGTGATATTGTGATAATAACAGTATCATAACAAAGTGATAAACTATAGTAATTTTAAAAGTGATAAGAGATGGTAAGTTTTGTGAGAGTGTGATAAGTTGGTATTGAGTGTTAAGTTTAACATAGGGCGGTGGTAAATAAGCGGTAAGTTGGTGGGTGAAGATATTACTATTGGAGTATATTAAACCAGCAATGATAAAGAATGTAAATATTGTAATGAGATATTATATGTGTGTGCAGTTGGTACATCATAATTTTACAATTTTTTCGTTATTTTCACAAATTTTCTTTTTCCTTTTATTTCAATTTTTTATTCTGGTTCATTTCTCTGAATTCTTCAAACTTTTTTCTCTTTGTTTCCTACATCTTTATCTTCATCTTCATCCCGGATATGATCTCAGTACTAGACCGCGCATGAGTATTATGATATATTTTTTTTATTATGAGATAATATAGTGTTATATATTGTACAATTTTATATAAAATAAAAAAGCTAACAATATTAATAATATCAAGACATTAATTCATTTAGACAATTCAAACAATGATATTTGTTTTTGCACCAAATTTTTTTTTTTTTACTTTTAGAATCAATTTAATCAAATTTTCAAATTGTTTTGCCAAAAACATTTTCTTTAACTAACAAGCGCCAAACATTGGATAAATCATGATTTGTATTTTAAATCAATTAAGTGGGTTAATAAATGATGACAAATGATTCGGTACTATTCAATCACTTTGTTACTACTAACTTTATATATACCAAAAAAATGAAGATTATATTTACAACTATTGCACTTATATCATTTATAGTGTGTGGGTGGATCAATTGCATATTATCTCCTAAAAATACATGCATTAATTATAGTATGTAGGTGGATCAAATGTATCCTATCTCCTAAAAATGTAGTTGTTAATAGTGTTAATAATTGTATCTTATTTCATAAAAAATAGATTTTGATAATAAAAATTTAAGTAAAACAAGATAAAAATTGCATGAAATTCAATAATGGTAAGTTAATAAATCCGACAAATTACATGAAATGTAATAAGTGATTTTTTGAATAACACTGTGAAAGACATGTGGTATTAACTACGAAAAAATGTGAGAAATTAAGAATAAGAGGTTGGGATCGATAATAGAGGTGTGATAAGTAGTAAGTAGTAAGTGATTTTTTTCAACAACCTAAATAACATAATGCATATGAAAAACACGTGGTCATATTGATTAAAAGTAAAATAAGGAATTAAGAGCAACGCGGCTAATAAAAAAATAGGCGGGAAAAAAAGCACCAAAAAAATTGGCGGGTCTTTAATATAGGGAACATGGTTTGCTCATCGTGTAAGTATCAATATTTAATTTTTTTTATTATTAATTTCTTCTGTTTACATATATCAATAGTTAATATTAGAATATTATTAATTTCTTCATTTCTTTTTTCAGGTTACGAATCCAAAATACCCCGAAAAAATTACTGATGAAATTAAATAGATTGTTCGTGAATCAAATCCATTGGTTAGAAATTACAATGGGTATGTAATCAATGGATATCGATTCTATATAAAAGATCGAAAAAAATACTTTCAGACTTAGAATTCAGGCATTGTGATAGCGGTGGATGAAATTAGTTATGTAAGTTTTATGGATAAAACACCAATTCAAGTTAAAGTTAATTATTATGGAATATTACGACAAATTATTGAAATAAACTATAATGGAATGTATACGTTTGTGTTATTTCGGTGTGATTGAGTTGACCTACAACGAGGATGCAAGAAGAATAGATTTGGTTCAGCACTTGTGAATTTTTCATATTTCAATCATATAAGTGTGAATTTGTTGGATGATCCTTATATGTTGGTATCTCAAGCAAAGAAGGTATTTTATGTAGTGGATGAAAGAGATAAAGGATGACTTATTATAAAGCATGTAAAAGTTAGAGATAAATTTGACATAGGTGACGAAGTAAACCTGAATTCAGAAAGTAACCCTTCAAACAATCAGCAGGTATGGGTTTGGAGTAATGTTGATGAAGACGAAGGGAATATATCAATAGACATGAATGATGATGATGATATTTATAGAGTAGAATGTGATGAATATTTGTATAAAATGTAATTTTGTTAGATTATATAATCATTATTTTGTTTTTTCTATCTGATATGCTGTAATAAATGATAATGGTAATATGTAGTGTACCAATATGGTAACAAGTGATAACAAATGATATCGATCATGGAAGTGATATGTGTATAATAGATGGTAACAAGTGATCACAAGTGGTAATAAGTAATAACTGATATTTCTCAACAAGTGTGCATGGTAACAAGTGATATATTCAAATTGTAAGAAATAGTAATAAGTAATAACTAATATTCCTCAAGTAAGTATACATGATAACGAGTGCTAATAGGTGATATATTTAAGTGGTAACAAGTGATAACAAGTTTGAACAACAACACAAATATTGTTATTATAAAATATTTAGTTTTTATATAAATATTTAATTGAAAACTATATTTAATTTTTGTTTAGATTTAGTTAAGTAACCAATCTTGAGATGTAAAGTACAAACAACCGCGAGTGTTTCAATTATAATTATTAATTATATATTCTTAGTAATTGGAAGGTGAGAAATCGTAATAATATATGATACATATAGACATATATAAACAAATGAAAAGTTAACACGTCATGATCATAATATATGTGGAAACATGTGAAACTAAAAATAAGAGTGTGTAAAGAAAAAAGAGAGAATAAACATCTCATTTTTCATTTTTCATTAATATAATAAAATAATAACTATCAACATAATTAAATAATATTAAATATGATATAACATAATTAATTATATCATTACATTTTATTTCATAATTTCATCATTAATTATAAAATCTAAAATTAAATAAGTATAGTGATATATATAGTGTAATAAATATTATTGGTATAGTTATTGCTAGAATAATATAGTAATGATATAGCAACAAAAGATATAGTAATAATATAGTAATAAAAGAATGTAGTAATAAAGTAAAAATATAGTAACAAATGAAAAGATATGTGTGCGCATGTGTAATAATGATAATAATAAAATGGAGGTAAAAGAAAAGTGGGTAAAGGGAATGACAATATTTTTCAAATTGCATATATGCATATATGTGTCAAGTAGTCATCCACACATGTGCACATGTGCACCTCTCCTCTAATCCTTAGCCAAAATCACATTTCTATAAAAAATTAAAATATGAGTTAAGTAAATGATGGTATAATTAATATTATTAATTTAAATAATGAAATAACAATGGAGTAATACTATTATAATATAAGGTAAGAAATGTTGTGCTAATTATCAAAACAAAAGTTTTAAAAAATAGTAAAATGTTGAAAAATTGGGATAATAAATAAAAGTGTGAAAAAAGTGAGAAAAAATTGCGCTATAAATTATTATACAAAATATCGAAATTTCTCTTTCCCTCCAAAACCTCTCTAAATATATTATAAATCATTCATTTCTTTATCTCCAAAACTCTCTAAATATATATTAGAAATCATTCCGCTATTCAAAAGCTCTCTAAATATATATTAGAAATCATTCCGACTTGTTCCCTCGAAAAAACTCTCCTCTCCTCAAAACCTCTCATCAACTCAACCAAAATTTTATTCGTACCAAATAGATCCCCAATTACTCAAGATTTCACTGAAACACTTTATAATATATCTCCAAAATTTGCTAAAAAGATAATCATTTTTTTTCAATAAAAAGTTGGTTGCATTGTATTTTAAAACTTTAAAATTTTTCGAGATTGTGATAAATATGAGACGAACTAAACGACGGATGAGTATTGTGGCTAATCACGAAGAATCACAACCATCCCAAAAATAGGTTGAGTCTGAAGATCCCCAATCTTCATCCCAGGATGTTACCCCAGATTTGGTTTAAAAATAAATATATCATTTTCTTGTGAGGTGATTAATAATTATCTGTTTCTAATTTTTTATTTTGAACAGTTGTCCAAAAATGTAAAGGGCCAACGTATTGTCAAGATGTTAGTGTTGAAGTAAGATTTCACCATAATTTTAGTAATTTCACTTTTATTTTTAAATAATAATCCAAATTATTTGTATTATTAGATTCTTTCAATACCATCAGATGTTGGGAGTACATATAGAAGCCAACCATCATCATCACCACCTCACTCTATCCCAAAATGTAATATTTTCATTTACAATTATTTTTTACAATATACCAATATTTGTTTCACTATTTCACTAATTACTGGTTTTTATGAATAGATTGAAGGAATCTGCATCAAGTTGGATTTATGAATAGATTGTACTGAATGTTGGGATTCAGTTTTCCAATTGTGTGATGGTAACATTTTTGGCGATGCAAGTGCGTCATATACTACTGCTGCTGGTGGATTTTATTTTCAAATTATGATGATGATATTTTTGACGAGAATAACATCTTAGAAAATGGCATGTGATTTTTTTTATTATATATATATCCATCATTCTCATATGTTTTATATTAATTTTGTGATCATTGATATTTCTTATAATAATCAAAAGGTTAATTTTCCCACAAAAATATTTGTCTAAATTATGATGATGATAATGCAGTTACAACCAAATAACTTTTCTAACTTTTGGTAACCAAATAATATTTTTTCACACTTGTAGTAATTGATGATAGTAAGTTACAGTAAAATATAATAAGATGTATGGAAATAGTAACTTATAGTAACTTATAGTAAGAAATGGTAGCCGACAATGAAGAAAGTAGTAACATTTCCTAACCATATAGTAACCGACGATACATATGATAACTGATTCCAATGGTTTTTTTTCCTAACCGACAATATTAATAATAAAAATAGTAATTTTTCCTAACATTTCGTAATGACGATATATCCATTAACATTTTTTAACACTTGTGTATAACCGACAATAAAAACTTAATTTGTAACCCTACGTATCCAATGATAAAATAATAACATTTACGAACATTTGTGATAACCGATAATAAATAGTAATAACAATTCTTAACATATGGTGACCAACGATAAATATAGTATCATTTTCTAACATGTGATAACTGACGATGATAGTTAGTAATTTTTACTAATTTTTTTTAAACCGATACAAGAAAATAACAATTCTTAACATTTATAGTGATCGACGATAAATATAGTAACATTTTCTAACACATGTGATAACCGACAATAATAGATAGTAGCTTTTACTAATATTTTTTAAACTGATATAAGACAATAATAATTTTTAACACTTATGTGATTGACGATAAATCTAGTGTTATTTCCTAACACATGTAATAACTGATGATAATAGATAGTAATATTTATCAACGTTTTTTAATCCGATATAACTCAAGACAATTTCTCAACACTTCTCTAACTGTTCATATAGATCAGGACATGTTCCAACGGTGACTAGAATCATCAGGAGAGACCAATCCTGACTGGTGTATAATCAACCGAAGGTGCATCCGTTGGAAAAAGTTCTCTCGACAGATTTACTAGGTTTACCATACGGTTTTCGACTATCTGCATAGAGCATTTATTTTGTAGTGAATGTATGAACCTAGTTAATGATAACAAGTAAAAGGAAACTGGTATAAAGTTATGATAACTATAATTTTAAGGCAATATAAGTGTTTATACAAAAAAAAAAAAATGTGCTGCCATATAATGTTATATTTACAACTTAGATGGATATATTATGATATATTACATTTGATTGAGAATGTAATAGTTCATAATATTATTCTAAAAAATTATCATATGATTCATAATATTAATTTTAATATGAATTATTTCATAAACATTTTCAAAAACTTAGATGAACAAAGAGAATGTATTACAATCATAATAAAAGAGTAGATTCTAGACTTGCGGAATTCAAAAATATTTGGTTGATCTGAAATAAAGAATAAGATATTACCTTAGTGACGGTTATAATTACATCTAATTTGTCCCTAATGCTTGTAGACTTTGCAAATCATGCAACCCTCTATCTACAACAGTACTCTTTAAATTATTCAAAATTTATGTCTAAACAAAAATTAGATGATTATATACTAAGTAGTTTTATGTTTCAAAAATCAAAATCTAAAGTAGATATCTCGTGTAGAGTCTGCTATCCCTACCAAAGAAAGACTAACATAGATACTAATCAAATTGGTGTAATATGAAGAGAAACTGAAATTATAAGATTCTAATTTTTTTATAGAATTTGGGATGCACCGAATACATACGAAATTTGAATGCTACAAAAATACTTTAATAGTTTTTTACAATTATTAAAAATCATGTATATAAATTAACAATTTTAATTACTGCAGGATATCAAAAAACAATCTGACAAACAATACCACATCCATACATAAATACTATTAAAATATACAAATAAGTGTTGCCAGCGATGGATTAGTTTAAAATATAAAATGTGTCCTGAAGCTGAGGAAAAGGTGATCTTTCCAGGAATATCTTTCCTGGTGAAGTGTACATAGGTCAAAAGTTGTGGCACCCACTTGTCCGAAGAAAATGTTAAGCAACCTTCTGATGAGCAGTTTCTTGAGCCTTTGGCTTTGTTTTTCTTCATTTATACAGAGGAAGGTAAGTGTTCAATGGATGGTATTTTGGACACTTGTATTACAAAACTTCCTCCCGCGAGTAAAGGGTGGAAAAAAATAAAAAAGAAAAAGAAGAAATCCAAAAAAAAAGTAAAAAAAAAAAGAAATATTAATAAACTGATAACAATAAAACAAAAAAAAAGAGCAAAAAAAAAAAAGGGTAAAGTGTGAAAAAAAGGGTAAAGTGTGAAAAAAAAAGTAAAAAAATAAGAAGATGAAGAAACCCGAAAAAGTAAAAAAAAAAAAACAAAGAAGGGTGAATGGTGAAAAAAAAAGTAAAAAAAAAAAAAGAAAAAATGATGAATGGGTGAAAAAAATAATTAAAAAATAGGAACAATAGCAAATCGATAACAGTGAAATTTAAAAAAAATGAGTGAAAAAAGATAACGGTAAAGAGTGAAAAAAAGAGAAGTAAAAAAAAAAGAAGAAGAAACCCAAAAAAAGTAAAAAAAAAAAATGGTGAAGAGTGAAAAAAAAAGTAATAAAAAAAGGGGTAAATGGGTGAAAAAAAAGAAGTAAAAAAAGAACAGTAACAAATCGATAATAGTGGAACAAAAAAAAAGATGAAAAAAGAAGGGTGAAAAGTGGAAAAAAAAAAGAGATAAAAAAAAGGAAGAAAAAGAAACCCAAAAAAGTAAAAAAAAAAAAAAAAGGGAAGAGTGAAGAGTAAAAAAAAAGAAGTAAAAAAATAGATAAATGGGTGAAATAAAAGGAAGTAAAATAATAATAATAATAATAATAACACATTGTTCCCATCACGCCCCGGCGCACCCACTCTCTCACTTGTTTCTTTCTTCTATAATAGCAAGATTATTATATGTATTCTGATGTGGGCTTGGGTAGCGATGAATGTTCTTCAACTCACAACTCTTTTCACGTGGTACTCTTGAATGAATATCTGCTTTTTATATAATAGTAAGATAAGATAAGATAAAACCTCGATGGGGGGTGGGGTAGAGAGAGAGAGATAGAGGATGCTGGGGGAGAGAGAGAGAGAGTGGACGGGTAAGAAAACAGGGCAATAGACAAAAAAACATACAAAAAAAAAAAAGGACAGGAAAAACAAACGGGTTCACTCCCCCCGCCCCTATATATATATATATATATATATGGTGGCCAAGTGTTCACATTAAAAGCAGGCAACGTGGCTGAATATCGAGGAAGACTCTAGCTTTATATATAATAGTAGATATTACCTTTGTGAGGAAGTCGTCCAGAATTTGTGATATTGTTTTTACTAATTAAATTAGGACCCTATGAACTTTCCGGGCCAGGTTTCATGGTTCAGACGCTTCATCTTTTCTTATTTGTCCAACTCGTGATTAAGAATAGATATTGGTCTATTATATTGGATATAATTTGAAAGGTGGAGTTTTTAGGTTCCTTGGCTCTAATTTTATGTCCTACCCAGTTTCGTATATTAGTTTGATATTTTTTTTATTCTGTACAAATTACTTTTTGTGAATTACAAATTATAATTTATATATATATTATTTTTTCATGAAATTGATCAAAAGTCTTAGTTCATAATATTATATAAATATAAATTTTGTGGAAAAATTACAAAACGCACTACTAAAAAGATTATTATTGTGAAGCAAGTCCCTTAAAATTTTGAAATAGATAAATACTAGTAAGGTAGATTTGGCAGGGGTAGATTTTGCGAAGATTTTAGAATAGTGGCTTATTTAAAGAAAATGAAATTAAAAATTATATAAAGGGTTTCTGTTACGATTTTAAAATTGTTTATTTCGATCTCGATTTTAGAATTATTGATTCTGATATTAAAATATTTTAATTTTGATAGTCAAAGAATCAAAACACACCATATAGAGAGAATAATTTTGTTTAACCCTCATGTCTGGTAATTTTGTAT
Organism: Dillenia suffruticosa; assembly: GCA_033439265.1. Lineage (NCBI taxonomy): Eukaryota > Viridiplantae > Streptophyta > Magnoliopsida > Dilleniales > Dilleniaceae > Dillenia > Dillenia suffruticosa. The sequence goes on along the minus strand of JAVTVX010000011.1, from coordinate 14,933,232 downwards.
CGGTAAATATGTTTAATATTTTATCACAAAAATAAAAATAATTAAAATTAAAATTTAAAATTAAGAGATAATGGGTGGTTAATTCATTATCTCAACTCTCTCTAAAACATCTTCGTTATCCCTACACGAATTTAATGATCTTCCTGAATGAGTACAGAGAATTCATTCTCATAGAGAATATATATTATTTTTAAAAAAATTGAGTTTGGAGTGAAATAAATACTCTCTATAATGAGATCAATTAAGAGTTTAAAGAAAATTCTAAATAGGAAATTTTTGGATCATTCAATCGCCGGATTTAGGGTTGTGCCATTTTGATGACAATTTGTTAGATGTTGTTATCATAAATTATTCGAGAAAAATCTCATAATTCTCATATTTTATAAATGAAAACTAAATATTTTGATTTTTTTAAAAAATTATCCTACTTTCGTTTGTGTGAATTAAATCTTACACTTCGACGTGACATAGATGTATGCAAGTTGCACCTGTTGGGAGCAGACAATTTGGCAATTAAGTATCGAAGGAAAGAGAATAACTTTGTTTTTATATTATTTAAATCCTCATACTCACTCTCTCAGTTGAACTAGAGGAGGGTGTTATTGCTGATATGTCATGACACGCAATAGCCTCACCTTCATTTTTTTTTTTTTTTTTTTTTTTGGGTACAAATCCCCTATATTTTGAATGATACCAGCTTAGGAATTAATTGCTAAGAATTTTAAAATTAGAAAATTGAATAAAATTTGAGTTTAATTATCCCTTATCGAAAAGGAATTTTCACGTGATTTTGATATTTTCATTTGAAAAATTTTAGTCATAGTTGTTCATTTTGGCTAATTACCTTTCTATCCAATCTAAAATGGAAAAGCAGGGCTTTGGCTTCCTCCACACGCATTCAAAATTTATAAAGTGCTGGATCCTAATACCATATGGCTCAATCTGTGATGCTAAAGCCAACATATGTTAAACAATTTTGTAAATTCAGGACTAAATTACAAGAATACAACTAACTAAAATTGATATTTCAGAAATAAAATAAATTCCTAACTTGGATGATCAAATTGAGAAACCAAAATCTAGGATGAAGGAAAAATAAATGTGAAAATGTAAGGAAGAAAACACTCGCACAATGTTAGCTTTGTAATGGAAAATGTGATACACTCTTGCTAATTATTGTGATGTATGCACTTTTTAGTTTTGGGAGTTTTGTGGGTTTAGTGTGAAAAAGTAATTGTTTGTAGCAACATTTTTTTAGTCAAGACCATTATAGTAGTCAGTCAAGTAAGCTTTAAGACCAATGGCATGGGCCAAAATTTGCAATTTCCCCTGGCATTTGAGAAAGATAAACCGTGGCATAGCCACCAAAGGGGACTGATTTTAGCAAAGGTTTTTCACTCTCAACTCTCTGTACATCCTTCTTGCGTTTACATCTAACTTGACTGTCCAAGAACCCACCGCATAGAAGAGTATGAATTACAGGATAGGCTTGGAAAAGTGGAATTTGTAGGTAGGACAGTGTTGCTACTCCGAACACCCAATCTGATATTCGAAATCCCATAAAAATTTTCTAATTTTATGCATGCCAGAATCACACTGCAGACAAATATAGCTGTGAAAAAGAGAGCAACCTTCTTAATTTACTAGTCCTAATTCAGGCATTGTTGATCATTACCATATTTTTGTCCCTATGTGCAACAAAAGCCAAAAAGAGGCCAGAGTTCATTTACGGGTGCAGAATGCATCCCCAGATGCATTCCAAGAAATTGAATTTAAGTCATTAGAGTTGTAAATAATTATAGGCCAAATGAATTGTCTATATAACAGAACAATCATAAAAATTCTCACAATTTTAATCCTTCTGTCTCAAATTGAAAAATATTAGAATCACAACATCGAATTTACCCAATTTAAGGAAATTGGAAAGCGACAAATGCTCTCTCTCTCCTTCAAAGTTCAAATGACAGAAGTACATTTTATTGATCCTCCAACGCTAGTCGGGATAGGAAAAAGAAAAAGGAGAAGAAAGAGAAAATATGTTACGACAAAATTCACTTTCAAATGATTAATATATAACAACATATGAGACTAAAATATAATATTATTAATATGATATTAGATATTTTAAAATTTATCCTTTGAATTTATCTTAAAAATGAAAAATTAAAATTTATTTCTTCAATTGCAAATGTAACTCAACTCAAACACGTATAAAGAGAAGAAAATATACTATGTAATCTATTGTTTTTATAAACCCTTTTGATAAATAGAAAAAAGTAGAATTTGAGATTTTTAAAAGAAAAAATAGTATAACCAAACTATATCTCATTGACATTTCCCTTATAATTTTTCACTCCTCGACCTTTCCTCTTTTATTACACATGTGAACGCCAAAAAATCAACCCTTGGGGTCCCCAAACCATTCGACTCGGGGAAAAATGAAAGTACATCTAATGTGTGCAATGATAAGGAAATTTACGTTGACTTATGGAATGACAATGACGCTCTTGCTATAAAGAAAACAGAGAAACATCCAATTGCATCAGTTGGCCTCATGAAGCCTGCGGAAAGTTGGTGATGAATAGCATTTTTCAGTTCTTATCTGAGGCCAATAAAGAAAATGGCGTGAAAAAGGGAAACTGCATATGTGGTAGACATATATATCGACACTAATAATATATATTTGTTATTGCTGTTCATCCAAAATCTTGCAGAACCTGTGAAAGTAGAAAGATGGAAGAAATAAGGGACGCTGTGAAAGCATTCTGTGAAGTGGGAAACGAAGAGCAGAAGCAGCTAGCACGGCAGTTTTTCAATGAAGTGGACAAGAATGGTGACGGCAAAGTAAGCCTGCCTGAGTTCATGGATGCACTCAGAGAAAAAGGCTTTGGAATCATGTGCAAAAGCAGCTTATTTAGGAAACTTGACAACGGCGGTGATGGCTATTTCGATTTCTCCGAAGTTGTTGTTTTGTATCGTCTGGTTCTAAATGGCAGGCCTTATTGTGATGGGTGTGGAGGATTTGCTAAGGGATTGTTCTTTACCCGTGTTGAATGCCTTGAATCCGAATCCTCTGATTCCTTCTGTGTTTGCAGCGGATGTTATCGTCATCGAACATTTACTCACAACCATCCCAACTTTGTTGACAACCTTCTTCTGCAAAGTAAAACTTGCAACTCATCACTCAAAGCAGCAACATCAGATGAGGTACAGTTTATTTAGAACATGCTACAAAGGAAAGAAAAAATGGTTATTCTGCAAAAACAGCACAAAAATAAAATAAATATTAGAAGAGTAGTGCTCTTTGGCCCGAAAACCTTCAAAAGGAAAATTGACACATTGGTTATTGAAAATTATCTCAAAAGCTATATCATACCATATTAGAAAATAACCCGATTCCTTCTCTAAATCTTATGTCAGTGAACAGTTAAATTCTGAACAACCAAGATCTACTCCATCATCAAAGTCTGGAGCTGTAAGTTAATTTCCCTTATTGTGCACAAATTTTTGTACGTTGCAGTTGAATTCTGAACAACGGGGATCTACTCTGTTGTCCAAGTCTATAGCTGTAAGTCAACCGCCCTTCTTGTTCATATATTTACGAGCCAAACCAGATGGAAGCACTTAAATCACTTTTTCTCCATTATTAGAACCTTCGTTGCCAAATGAAGGATGAGCTATGCAATTTTTCCTAACCTAGGATTTCCCAAATGTTCAATAATTCATCAAATCATCAATTCACATTAATATGAAGCATGCAAACAAAAAAAAAAAAAAATCTTAATTTTTAATGCTACTTCGCATTTATTCTAACCTAGCATTTTGCGATTTGATTTTATGTTTTATATAATATTGGGCCACATTGCACGTACAAGTTGCAAATTATACTAGTTCACTCCAACACTATTTGTGAAACTTAAATTTTGAAATTAAATTTTATATTTTAACTGATCCAACATTCAGATCATAGTAATTAAATAAAAAATTTTCTAATTTAATAGTTAACTTTTAAATTAAAAGTCATATTTTCTCATAATATTCAATAATTCGTGTACCTTTCTTCGATTGAAATATCTATCGTAACAAAAATATTATAATCCTTCTAACTAGCACTTTCTTGGTGGCTAAGAAGGGTCTTGCCACCTCGCAGGTTATTTTCCATAGGAAATCCAACTCTTAATAGAATGCAAAACTCAGGTGTTTCTTGGTTCAATCTCATTAAAGAGTGAAGCAAGCAAGAAATCAGCTTTGGCCCAGAATTGCAAAGTGTAGTGGCAGGTGTTGGTTCACTATTAATTTTTATAAACAAGGATAAACATTGTTAGAATATTTCCCATGACAAGTTGTTTGACTATCGCTTTTTTACTTTTTTTTTATTATACTAAGATTTGAACCTGAAATCATTAGATTGGGGGATGAGAATTATGACCACTAGACTGTCCCCTTGGGGACATCTCTCTTTTACCATGTATATTGATTATAGAAATTACATGAAACCAAAAAAAAAGGTCATAGATGTAGTTCTCTATTCTTTATCTAGCCAAAAAAAAAACCTCCATATTTAGCGCGAGATGGAAGAGATGAGTGTCAAAATAGATCCAAATGAGACTTATTGATTGATTTAGTCAATCATTATCATTGATTTAATCAATCATTATGATTGACCAAATCAACAATTAACCATTAAACTATAATAATTGATTTAGTCAATTATTATGATGGACTTAATTATTATAATTGATTTGATCAATTATATATTTGATTGATTTAATCAATTATTAAAATTGATTTAATCAACCATTATATATTTGGTTGATTTAGTTAATAATTGATTTATTCAATCATTATAAATTTAAAAAATTGAATTTATTCTGATTATTTTCCTTTTCTCTAATGGTTAATTTTTTGTATAAATAGGACCCTTCTCAATTCTATATAATCAAGTAAGTAGAGATAATTTTCTCTCTTACAATTAACTGCATATCTTTTCTCTTGTAATACTCCTTAGTAATCAATATAAATAAAAATTTTTTCTTCATTTTTATCTTATTTTTCATGTTCTTGATATTATACTCTCAATTTTATCTTGGTATAATTCTCCTATATAACAGTGGTTTTAGATTGTACGTCTAGAAACAGGCGAGAAGTCTAATACGGAGATTAAAATTTTCCAACAATGAGAAAGGCTGCAATGGCATACTATGGAGAACAGAAGCCACAAATAAAGGAATTCTTCTATAAGATCGACAAAAATGGAGATGGGAGTGCAAGCTTGTGCGAGTTCAACAAGTAATTCAAAGAGGCAGCCCATCAAAAAATTTCAAAATTATTCAAAGAACTAGAGTCGGACAATAACGGAAGTCTTGATTTTGAGGAGGCCATTACTTGATTCTACTCGTTGCTTAGTCGCTGGCCTTTTTGTGATGAGTGAGGAGATTTCATAAAGGGCTTGTTCTTCCATTGGGTCGAATGGTATTGACACAACCATGATGACTCCTTCCACCATTGTCTACGCGAGTTGACCCGGTTTATGTTATAGCCTTGAGCGGCAAGGAATGGAAAATAGATGTTAGGTGGGTGTTTCTCTAAGTGGCATTCAGAAATTGAGATTTTTATATACAGAATATCAAATAAGTGAATATATCAAACCCACGTGAAGGAGTCCAACTTGACCCGTGCGATTAACATATTGAATGATTTTGATAATCTGGTGCATACTTAGGTTTAATTAGAAAATTATGATAACTGATTCGTTGATCTTTAACTTCGGGCAGTGTTTGTTAGTCTCTATTTTCTGTATAGATAAAAACATTTTTTTTTTTTTTAAAAAAAAGGATGATTATTGACTAAATAGACAGACAAATCTGCACGCAGATTATCCAATATTCATCCAGCAGATTGTTCAACTGCAAAACAGGGACCTTGTAGTTACAAAATTGGACAACTGAAAGACTGATCAATGCTAATGATATTTGCTGAAATATTTGCTGAGAACGAGAGTGGGTGAAGTTTAGTGTTGTGTTAATTGTCACGTCAACAACATGTATATCATCAGCATTCAAAAAGTCGACGATTATATTATCTTTTGTAAGTTTTTAAATTTTATCATATAATTATATTATTTTTTATAAATATTATGATTGATACTTTATATTTTAAAAAATATAATTATATTTATTTTTATATTTTAAAATAATAAAAAAAAATCAGTTGTTAAACCGATGATCCAACGGGTTGAATCACAAATTAAGATGCACAAGTGAATGCCCGGGTTGAATTTAATAACTATTTATATCCTCGTTATGTTAAGCTCGCCGGATGAACCCAAACCCGTTAGAACCCTCCTACCATTCCAATCTCCACATGTCCAATTCCCGCCAATGTCCGTCTTAAAAAACTCCCAATCCCAACACTAGAAAACGTTGGAACGAGAGAAAGAGAGAGAATATGGCTGAACAAATAGAGATCTCCGACTTTCCAGACGACGACGTTTTGAACTCAATCAACCTCGCCGACGTCCTCGCCTTCGAAGCTTCGTGTTCTTCCGCCATTAATTCCGGCGATACGTCCACCACAACCACCAAGAAACGGTTACTCTCGTCACCGTCAATTCAAGAACACTCCACCAAGCAATTGACTCTCGACGAACACATTCTCCTCCTCCACGGCTTCACCAAAGTCCCTCTCCCTCCTCCCCCAGCCCCAACCAAATCTCAATCTCCACCCACCATTTCTCACCATCTTTACCGATCTTCCTCTGATCTCCAAGACTCCATCATTTCCGTCTCATCGGAATCTTTCATCGGATCTTCTTCCTCGAATTCGAAGTCGGCGGAGAACGCAAAGCAATCTCCGGTGTCCCTGCAGCCTCTGCCTTTCCGGCGAACGGTGCCAGTTCCGAGAGTTCTCCACCAGTCAAGAAGTCCGAGCGAGATTTCTGCTGGAAAGTGTTCGTCATCAGTGTTTAACGAGAGTCCTGACACCAAGGTTTGTGGTCTGCAAAATTAGGGTTTTCTTGAGATTGGGGATTTCTTTTTTCCGGGTTCTGTAAGTTTAATTTTTTTGACCAAAGTGCCCTTCCTGTATTGTTGCTAATTGCAGAGGTTGAAGAAGATGAAGGAGCAGATGAGGCAGATAAGTCAGTGGTGTGAAGTGATTGTGAATGAAAGTGAAGAAAACAATAACCATAACCATGAGGTTTGAATCCAGTTTGTCCATGAAGTAAAGTTTGTTTATTCTAATTGAAAATTATTCTGATTGTCGGATTTTGTTTATGAATTGATGATCTGTGACCTTGTTTCGTGGTCAAAATTCTATATGCAAATTTACATGCTCCAAGTAACATATGTTGTGTAATATATAAATCTTTCAAATGCAAAAAAATACTGTGTCATGAAAATACAGTTGTGTTTCACAAACGGGCTGATTTTCTTTTTGCTACCTAAGTTATGTATACTTTGAAATTTGAATCTTGGATTCTTTATGATATTGGCATGTCTTATGATTCTGAATACTTACACTGTCTCATGACTAGTTAACATTTTCCTTGTATAATGCAAACTCTCAAATCCTGACGAGATATTTAATTCCCCTGGACTTCTTGACACACCATTAGTCTATATCTTGCATGACACAAGATGGGTCTGATTGTTTTCAATCTTCAGATAGCTTATCATTGCTTTGTTGGATTACAACTAAAATTTGTTGGACGCAGTCAATTCAATTTGGTTCCTATTGTGAGATGGGTCTGATTGTTTTCGATTTACAAATAGCTTACAATGTCTTCTTGAATTACAATTAGCATTTGTTGTCTGGTGTTTGATTGAATCTTGTTATTGTTCCCAGGAGCCTTTGGTGACTGAAAATGAAGAGGATGTAACTGAGGAATCATTGGCCGTGGAGAAAATTGGAAAATGGTTGGTCATCAACTTCAAATGTTGTTGCAACAAGGGCTACCTCATCCTTCTCTCTGGAGTGAAATGTTTCTACAAACGGATATAGTTTCTACTAGTAAATGGCCCTAATGCTTTTAATCCCTTTGATGGAATTGCTGATTGTTTGTTTTCACGGGGTGCCACTTGGTGAATTTGGGTTTTAACTCATTTTGACATTAGCTGATGGTCATCTTGTCACGAAGTTTTTGGACTATGATTCAGTTGTAGATCTTGTTTGCGTGGTCCTCATTTGGGATGAGCTCATAAGAGTGTACAGTTTTTTTTTTTTTTTTTTTTTTTTTTTTCTCTCCTTTGATCTTGTCTTTTTCTTATTTGTAACAGTTACAGCTTAATAAAATATAATGGTTTCTGAATTGGCATTACGAGATGACTTTGTGTGGATCTGTACATGCCATTACGTTGTAGAGCTTCACTTGATAGTACTCGTTCAGGATTAGCTCATGTAATTGCAAAAAGGATTTTGGCTTTTTCTCTTATGAAGTGTATAGTGCTTCACATCTGAAATTGTGATGAAATGTATGAGGCTTCATTATGCAGGTATGCAAATGTGAAAGTTTGTAAGGTAAATACTTTGATACTTTTGAAAGTTTGCAAGTGTATATTTCTTCACATCTAAAGATCCAGCAGTGATAGTTTGATGACTAACATCGGAGTATATTACCCAGGGTAACTTTGATGCCTCTATAGTATCACCAGGTAAATACTTGATATCATATGATGCTTCTATTTTCTCCTTACAGGGTTATGCAATTGCATATCAAAATATTTCCTCCTATGATTTATTTATTTATTTATTTATTTTCAGAAGCGTTTTAAAGAAGCGGCCGAAGAAGAAATAGGTTATGCAGTTGAAGGAACATTAGCAACTTGTTGCTGCATTCTGTAGTGTTGCAAATGCTTGACGCTTTGTGTAAGGCAAATGGATGTTCCAAGGAGATCAAGAGTTAGCTATGCTGTAACTTGCAAATAGTTTCATCCATATGGGCCCCATTGCACGTACAAGGTGCAAATTATACTAGTTCACTTCAACAAAATTTGTTAAACTTAAATTTCAAAATTAAATTTTATATTTTAACTAATTCAATATTCATATCATAGTAATTAAATGTACAATTCTCTAATTTAATAGTTAATTTTTAAATTAAAAGTCCTATTTTCTCATGATATTCAATAATTTATGAACCTTTCTTCGATTGAAATATCTATGGTAAAAAAAATATTATAATCCTTCTAACTAGCACTTTCTTGATGGCTAAGAAGGGTCTTTGCCACCTCTCAGGTTATTTTCCATAGGAAATCCAACTCTTAATAGAATGCAATACTTAGGTGTTTCTTGGTTCAATCTCATTAAGGAGTGAAGCAAGCAAGAAATCAGCTTTAGCCCAGCATTGCAAAGTTTAGAGGCGGGTGTTGGTTCACTATTAATTTTTATAAACAAGGATAAACATTGCTAGAATATTTCTCATGATAAGTTGTTTGACTATCTATCTTTTACTATGTATATAGATTATAGAAATTACATGAAACAAACAAAAAAAAAAAAAAGTGACAGATACAGTTTTCTATTCTTTATCTAGCCAAAAAAAAAAAAAATTAAAAAAAAAACTCCATATTTGGCGCGAGATGGAAGAGATGAGAAAGGCTGCAATGGCATACTATAGAGACAGAAGCAACAAATAAAGGAGTTCTTCTATAAGATGGAAAAAAATGGAGATGGGAGTGTAAGCTTGCGCGAGTTCAACAAGTTCTTCAAAGAGACAGCCCATCAAAAAATTTCAAAATTATTCAAAGAACTAGAGTCGGACAATAATGGAAGTCCTGATTTTTAGGAGGCCATTTACTTGATTCTCCTCGTTGCTTGGTCGCTGGCCTTTTTGTGATGAGTGAGGAGATTTCATAAAGGGCTTGTTCTTCCATTGCGTCGAATGCTATTGTCACAACCGATGATGACTCCTTCCACCATTGTCGCGAATGTTATTGTGGTAAAAAGTTTTACTCACAATCATACGGTTCATATAAACTATTATATAAAATTTATTTAACATGATTGGTTTTCCTATTTTCTTGAAATTGTAATATTTTGCTGCACCCAATGATGTCTAATCAATTTATTAGGAATCTTTAACAAAGTCCTTAGAAAATTTTTGGATGGAGTTTAAGTTCCCTAATCAATTACACTCCAAAATTATATCACAATCAATTGGCCTAATAAGAAAATTTATTAGAATCTTTAACAAAGTCCTTAGAAAATTTTTGGATGGAGTTTAAGTTCCCTGATCAAACTTTGCTGAGCGGTTACGATAGAGGGGGAGAACGAGATCGGGTGAAGTTTGTGGTGTTAATTGCCACATCAACAACATGTATATTATCAACATTCAAAAAGTGAGATGATTATTTATCTTTTATGAGTTTTTAAATTTTATCGTACGATTATATTACCTTTTATAAACGTTGTAGCTGACATTTTATATTTAAAAAATATAAATATATTTATTTTTATATTTTAAAATAATAAAAAAATCAATTGTTAAACTAATGATCCAACGGATTGAATCACAAATTAAGATGCACAAGTCAAAGAAAAATTCTATAGTAATATAAATTTTAATCCATAAATTTACATAAAATATAGTTTATAAATCAGATACACTGAGTACACTTGGTACCATAACTATTAGAGATTTTAAGCTTAAGTATGACCTGAGACAGATTTAAACTTAAGTTTAAGTTGATATTTAATGATATACCAAGTAATATTAGATTTAAAGTAATATCAGATACACACAGATTTAAGCTTAAGCTTAAGTTTCCCTTTATTGGAGGACATGGAGAGAACCAGCACAAATTTCCCAAATGAGATACCAAGAAAAAAGAAACAAAAAAGAACTTAAACTTGTGGCTTGGAATGTAGGAATTCAACTAGGCTAAAGAATAGCCTATATTTTAAAGATGAAGGCTATATAGTAAGAGTATGGATACAAATCATTTGAATAATCAAGAATATACTAGAAACAGAGAAATTTCATTAGATACACATGATGGTGACTTTTAACTCTCTTCAAAAACTATATAGAATGATTACCAATTTATAGTAATACTAAAATATACTAAGAGATACATAATAATCATACAATGACTCTTTGAGAACCTATATTTATTTGACATAAGAAAACTCATGACTTTTCATATAACCATAATAACTCTAGACTCTTGATATTCCTTTAAACTCTTTAAATTCTAAATTAATTATTCCGACATTACACCCCCTTAATTTAAAATTTATTGCTGCTAGATTCTTCAACTTTGTCCATGACTTCATCAATTTTTTCTACAGATTTTCGTAAGCTTTTTGCAATCATTTCAAGTCATTTTTGACTTCTTGTAATTCTCTTTTATTCACATTTCGAATGACAATATTGTAAATATATTTTAAGTACTTTATTACCCGAAAAACTGCTTCATTTTTAGCGTCTTTCTTTGTATATGCCTTGTAACCATATTATTCATGTCTTCCATATTTGGCTTTAAATATCACCATCGCAAGAAAATCTGGAAAATGATCTGAATCAAATTTTGTACATACGTACCTTGCTACAGGCAGATTCAATTTTTCTAATAACTCCTTGAGCATTGCATTGAATTGCATATTCACAATGCTAATAAGCTCTTCATTCTTCATTCTTCAAAAATTTCCTTTGTGTAGTCATTCTCACGACTTACACCTTCTCAACAAGTTCTCTTTTTTGCAAATTTGGAGATTTCTCAATAACACCTTCTCAATATGTTCTATTTTCTTTTCAAAACTGAAGATTTCTCAACGGATTCTCTTTGTTTAAAATCTGGAGATGACAATAACCTTTTCCTTTTGATCCTTGGGGACACCAACCTAGGCACAACCTCAACCAATCTCTGATACCAAGTTGGGTTAAGCTCTTACTCTGATACCGAAATGATAGGGTTAGAAAAATATAACAAAGAAGGATATTGAGTTTTGGAGAGACAAAATAAACTCAATTTTCATGTCATATATTTTAAAATGATCCCAAGTATTTATATAGACTCTAAGAGAGTCTAAAACACATATTACATCACTAAACGTGAAATTATGGTGTCATTTCTCAATATCCTAAAACCGAAATTACTTTTATTTACATCTTTATTATTCTATTCATGCTGATATTTTAACGTGAGTGGTCATTCATATTCTACATTAAATAAATTCTTTTGTTATTTGGATGATTATTAAATTCATGTACCAACATGGAAGGGTTATCAAGTGTACTCTACGTTAAGTATAAAGATTTTAATTTAGTGGTACCATAACTTTGTAGAGTTATCAAGCTTAAACGCACAAACTATTAGAGATTTTAATCTAAATTGATTAGAGAGAGGGGGGGGGGGGAGAGCGGGAGAGAGAGTGAGAGAGAGATTTAACCGCCAGCGGTATAGAGAGAGAGTGTGTGGGTGGAAGGATAGCAGTCACTTCAAGGCCTTCGGCTTAGACGTCGCTTTCTTCCCTTCAACAATTTTTTTCTTTTGTATTCCTAATCAAGCTCTTTGTACAGCTGTTAGTTAGAGAGAGAGACATAATTGAGAGAGAGAGAGAGAGAGAGAAGCGGAAAATTGGATCCATCGCTCCCATATCTCTACCTCTTTGCTTATTACTTACACTTTCAACATCTTGTCCATTTCAGAGTCGGTGTAGATTCTCTCTCTCTCTCTCTCTCTCTCTCTCTCTCTCTCTCTCTCTCTCTCTCTCTCTCTCTCTCTCTCTCTCTCACACCTACAACACACACAACACCATCTCTTTATTTTTTTCACGTCACAAGAGCACTCAAGTTTTGGGTACACAAAGGGAAGAACTCTTCTTCCCTATTTATAGAGGTACAAGCTTGAAACCTTCTTCACAAACTGTGACCCAGAAGATGCCACAGTGACATATTTTCTCGAACATCATTTCTACCCACAAATTTTTTACTTTAACTAACCACGTATATTTACCATGGTCACAATTTTACTAGTTGTTCTATAGCTCTTTTTTACCGCCACATGTTACTTTTGCAAGAAATGTATAGATAATTCAAAAGAGACAGGAGAAAGTGTTGATAATTAACAACACTGCTCTTTTTTTTTTTTTTTTTTTTGGTGAAGCAGACTGCTCTCCTAATGTTTTGTATGGGAACCCTCTATTTGTTTGTAAATTATCTCACTCCACTAATATCATTTTCTAATTAAAATGAAAAAAAAATTGTGCAAAATATGGAGCTTAATAAATATAAGTTCAAATTTTCTTTCACATTATATAAATAATATTTTTTATTAAAAACCTTATTAATTTTAATGGAGTGAGGCCTCAACGTTTCTAAAGAGGATCTGACTCGGTTGAATCTATTCCATTAAATGTTATTGGATTCTTAAAGAGAAGTGGCATGGCTTCCTTTTGTTTAAATTCCAAATCACAAGGGACAGACATCCTAATGTCTGGATTAGCTCAACACAGTGGGGCTTTCCTGAATCGGCAATTTAGATCAAATCTTGATAAATGGTTTGAGTGTTTATTTATTTATTTATTTATTATTATTATTATTATCGGTATTTAAAATCATATTTTTATTAATTCGATCTAAAACTTGTAATGACCTATTTAAAAGACTATTTTTTTAATATAATCTATTCTATATTTAAATCACGGATAAAATTTGAAATTTTGATCCAGAATACAATGATATATCCTATTAAACCGTCGGTTAAATGGTTGAGTTTTGGGCACAGTGGCCATCTGTATTTCCATACATTAGTGACTCGTGACTAAACATCTATGCACCCAAGGGCCAAAAAAAGGGTATCCAAGACCCCTCCAGTACCTCAGAGCCATCAATATCAATAGCCATTGACACCTAGAAAAATCCTACGCACGTAACCGGTCAATTGAATGTTTTTACCAATTCAGAAGAGATTAAAAAGCAAAAGGACCTGCCGAGCAAACCCCAAAAAACAAAGGATGTCTCTAATCGTTGTTAGAGAGAGATTGGGGTAGATATGAGCCAAGTCTGGCTGTGGCCCAAGGCTATGAGTGGTATTAACTAACAAATAAAGCTCATGCCTAGTAGTTATGTCCAACTAAGGGCCTAAAAAATTTCGAGTTGGCCAAGCTAGGTTGGGTCAAATGAACGAATCATTTAAATTGGACCTAGGGCGAATGCCCGAGCTCGACTTAGCCGACCAGCCAAACCATGATCAAGTTAAAAACTTAGTTGGGTACACTTGAATCAGGCCTGAGAAAAACGAAAGTTCAATATAGTAGTCACACAATTTTTGACATTTTTGAAGGAAATAAACTTCCAATAGTTATTCCGATTTATTGTCGTAGATATATCAAAATAGTTAACTCATTGCATGGCCGTAGACTAAAAAAAGAAAAATACTAAATGCATGGTGCCTTTTTACTTGGTTTTATTATGCAAAACTATGGTCAAATCACAACAGTTATATCAAAAAGAGGAAATCAAATTGCCTATTCCATTTTATTTTCCCTTAATCTTTAGGGTTTGCATTATCTATTACTATCTTTATATCAAACTTTTTTATTTAAATTTTTTTGAATATAAATCACGGTATTTGATAATCACTTTAGATCTGAATAAATTCGATTAGAATGAGATTAAGTTTTTAAAGGATAAAATTCTCCAAATATTTGTTTTTTTCATATACAAAACTCGAATCCAATATCTAAATTAAGAGAAATCAGTGTTTGGACTAACTAGGCATCGGTGATCTTTTTATTTAAATATTATATGATTAATATTCTATAATTTTATTTTAAGAAAAAAGCTAACCTAATTAAAAAATAATTAAAATAGTCGTTAAAATATCTCTACTAAAAGGAAACAAATCATACAAACCACATCTTTCTCACAAAAGTAAACATTGGACGGTATGGAGGAATTACATATGAGATTAACACTAGCATACAGATTATAGTACAGAATATTGTCTCCAAAAAAAGAAAAAAAAAAAAAGAAGGGCCTGCACGGATCTCGGTAAGTGCCTCAACTCAGCCAAAAACGAAGGGCAGCTGCTTTTTCTAAGAGCACCAAATATTGTGTCTTGCTGATGAATGCTCCCCAGCCAAATACTTCTCTGTCTATAAAAAGACCTGCACTGTCTATTTATAAGTTTAAATTGTTGGCTCGGGGTACTTCTCTCTTGCCGATGAAAGCAGCTTAGCTCCGTGATTCACGTTGTGCAGACTCAATTTAAAATAGACAGTTTAAAAGAAGATTAAATAGCAATCGAAAATTACAAATTTGAAGAAACTCGTTCTTTTTATTAAAAACTAGTCAGTTTGCACCAACAAACTATATTTCAATTTGCACCGTATCATTTTTTTTATAAAGGTCTCAAATTTGAATATCTCTATATACAGAAAAAAATAAAACTAGTCGATTTGCGTTCAATTATCAAATACGAAAAAATCCATTAAAATTTAATTTATTAAATTTTAGATAGAAAAGTATTTAAGTCATTTAAACTATAAAATATTAAAGAAAAGTTCAACATATTAAAATTCTTAAAAATCTCCTCAAATCTATTGACTTCTCTTTTTTTTCTCCATCTCTTCTCTTTGCACTCTAAATGATTTTATATTTATTAAGATTTTGTTTTTAATTTTTATTTGAAAATATAAAATTAATGTATATATTTATTTAAAAATAATTTTATATATTTTTCAATTATTATTAAAAAAATTAACAATTCAATTATATTTATCCATGATTAAATCGATTAAAAAATAATCTCGATATTCTTTCGAAGCATCGATTGAGAACGTGTGTCCTCCTGTTTTAGTCACGCGTCTCTTTCTGGGAGAATCATGTCGTTGCATCTTTTGAAAAGCTGATGAACCAAAACTATAATTATGATTTTCGTCTGTTTTCTGCTTTTTGCATTTGTCTCCGAAGACTTTGACTTTTGAGCATTTGATTGACCCACATATTTTTATTACACCAATATTAATCATTATCGAAAATTATATCTTTTATGATCAAGATATTTTAGAATTTTTTGCTTATGGGCAGATTTAGATATATCATCTCTTGCGGATGAAAGGAGCTTAGATCCAAATAACATATACGTGGGACACGTGTACAAAATATATGATGAGAGTTTTTGGCTCAAGTATTTGGAAGAGAATATTTAAGTGTGAAGTATTGGTACGGGAAATTATAGATTTAGAAAAAGGAGTCACGGCAAACTTTGGGTTGCACAAATCTTGTTACAAAAGCAGACTCGAATGAAATAAACACGGGCTAAAATATTAGATGTTATACTATTTTCTCATAATAATTATATTTAAATTCATGTTGTGTTACTTATTTATGCCGTATAAAAAAATATTTTAATTATTTATTTAATAAAAGATCGATAAGTTAAAGTTAAATAATAATTCAATTACGAATATATTTTGATATTAAATTCTTTGAAAATGAGGATCAATGCTTGAAATCCTTTAAGGTGCTGTAGAAAATATTTTGTGAAATTGTTGACTCGGGGTAGACTCGGTTTGTAACCAAAAAAAAAAAAGGCTCGATGCAAATTTTTTTGGAACCCACCAAAATCTGGACTGGGCTGAGATATTATCTTTTGCGTATGAAAGAAGCTTAGCTCAATCATTCATGTTGTGCAGAGGCGGACTCAGTTTGTCTCCAAAAATCAAAAATGTAAGGGTGCAGATTAATTGGGCACCCACATGATCGTATAAGGATATTTTGTCACACGTAACAACCTAGAGTTTGTCTCGCTGCTAGAGTTTGTCTCGTCGTAGTTTGATCAATAAGAATTCTTAGTTACTTATTGTGATTGACATGTAATGGGGTCAAGAAATAAAAATTTTATCGATAATTTGTTGGTTTAATAAAAATAACATTAATATCTCATATCAAGAATCGAAATTCAAGTTTTGATAATAATAAAAATGAGATTGAAAGAATTTTCTTCCGATTGAGACTCGATAACAATTCGATCGAGATTAATTAAAATAAAATTTTGAATACTTAGAGATGGACCAAATCTAGAAACCAAAAACAAAAATAAATAATAATTTTATAAAGAGTGCTCGGTGCATTTTATTCAAAAGAGCTGCGGGAGACTTGTCTATGGACAAAGCAAACATTTTAGTATAATGTGAATAATAAAGTTAATTTGAGAGTGAATCTTGCTCGTTGTTTTTTTGTTAACTCAAAATCATGGATTTGAAAAGTGAAAAAGGTCTTTTGTTAAAAAATATAAATAGAAAACTATATATATATATATATATATATATATATATATATATATATATATATATATATATATCCACTCTTCTTCGATCTCACACCAAGTTGAAAAGTATTTTATATATTGAATGTATTTTTTTTATTGTATAAAGATTTGAATATGATATTATCAGATCGGGAGATTTATTACACTACACTGTTATTTTAGAGACACATTGAGTGTACCTTCGGTGAACAATAAAGTTAATTTATCCTCGTTATGAAATGACCCATGACTTTGCATGGTTGGTTTCCCAATTCTGACTCTTAAATCTTTTTAATTAATCCCTACACTTGTAAGGTTCGGTGTTTTTTTTGTTTTTTGTTTTTTGTTTTTGGTTTTTTTTGTTTTTTTGTTTTTTTTGTTTTTTTTTTTACGTGGTGAGGAAGGTCATTAACACCTAAAGGAAGCCAATTGGCTCGTATCTCTAACAAGTAAGAACCTCCAAAGGAGGGGTCAAGAACTCATGTAGTCCTAAATCTCTCTCAGCTCCTACACGAGCTAAGCGATCCACGTTAGTATTTCCCTCTCGAGAAACAAACAACACTTGTTGGATTTTTGCATGCTGAAGGAGATGTCGACATTCTCTTATAATCTGGACCTCCAGATGACATGCAGGCATCCCTTTGTTTAAGGCAGAAACTAATTACCATCGTGTAAGTTTTGACCACGAAGAAGATGACATACGATGGATATGTTTAGTTCAAATATTGATTTCTAAAATGATATTTGTTTATATATTAGTCTTAATATTTTATACAAAGAAAATAAATATCGAGAGTGTTATATTATTTAAAATTTAATATGACTTCAATCAGATTTAATTGAATTAAATTTAATTATCGAATCTGGGTAGTTAAAAAAAAAAAAAAAGCTAAATGCTCCCATTCATGGCAGAGAGAGGTGGCGGGTTTTCCTACACTGATTTTAGCAACTCCGGGCGGGTGTGTGCTTTCTCACCATGGAGAAGCGTTGGGTAAGGTAAGAGGTCAAACGGCATAGCGAAGTAATGGAGGAGAAAATAATTTTTTTTATATGTATATTAATATTTGAATAATCTTTACTTTTTTTTAATTTAACCTTTATTTTTTTTTTTTGACAACTTGGATTTGCATAAATTATCTTTATAAAAGTAAATACATTTATTTTTCTTTTTTTAAAAAATCAATTTACTTTATATTTTTCTCTAAACAAATTATTTTTATTTCTCTCTCCAAAATTACGAAACTTAATTTTTTTCCTCTTTAAAACTAATTCAATTAATTTTCTTTCTCCGAAAGAATTAAATTCAAATTTCTTTCTCTTTATAACTTATCTTCCTAAACAAACAAACATACAATAAAAATAATAATAATAACAACCTGAAATAGAATGAAGATTCCGATACTTGATGAGTGAAGAAAATATAGAGAGGAAATTAAAGACGTGGAAAGAAGATAGGTAGCAGAAAGCTAGACAGAAAATAGAAAGAAAAGGAAAGAAAAAAAAGACAAAATGGAAAGGAGAGGGAAAAAAAAAAACATAAAAACAAAATGTATGGGGAGAGAGACAGAGAGGGAGAGAGCAGGGAAAGTTCGGGGAAGGAGATTAGGGAAAAGGAAAAGTGATAAAAGTGAGGTTGTCGACCTGAAATTAATATTTCTCAAGTTTTTAATTTTTTAACTCTCTAAAAAATATTTTAAATTTTATCTTTGTAACCATATCAATTTTTAATTTTCTCTCTAAAAAATAATTAAATTCAAATTTCTCTCCCTAAAACTAAATAGTTTAATTTCAATTCTTATTATAAATTAATTTAATTCATATTTTGTCTCTTTAAATATATTGATTTGTTAGTTTGCTCCATTAAAAAAAAAATCAAATTTTGTTCTCTTTCTAAAATTAAGCAGGTGAATTTTCTTACTAAAAGATTACAAATACAACAAAAGGAAATTGAAGAGTGTGTGAGTGAGAGAGAGAGAGAGAGAGAAAAAAAATTTAGTTTCAATTCTTATTTTTGGTATCTTGATCATTTGATATCCGAAATTTCTTCTTGACTAATCTGGATCGAGGAGTCTGGCAGGTCTCAATTGAGGGGCCCTATCCTAACAATATTTTTTTCATATCCAGTGAGAATTAAATTCCCGACCTGATTAAAGGATGAAGGTACTCTTCCCACCTATGCCAACATATATCGATTGTGTCTATTTATATATATATATATATATATATATATTCATATATTATATCACTTTCACTGCCAACAAAGTCGATTAAATTTCTATTATTTAAAATCGAATCGATTGTCCAATGAAATCATTAACTTGATTCAAATTCAATTAAAATTATTTAATGAGTTTTTAAATTTAAATTTTTATTATTTAAAATCGATTCAATTGTTTAAAGAAATCATTAACTCAATTCAAGTTTAATTAAAATCGAGTCAAAATCGAGTGTTTGGCCGAGCATCTCGCGATTGATCTGAACTAGTCGTAGGTTTAAATGAAAGATGAAGACAGAGCATCATAATTGCTACATTAATTCCCTTTTGGAAGGATGAAATTTCTGGTCGAACTAGAAAGACGGCCATTCGTTTTGCAAGTGTCGGGGCCTCACACACCTTTCTCGGTCTTTTGGCTAAGATCAAGTGTCAAGGCCCCACCTTGAGAAGCCGATTTTGAACTTGCCTCTTGAGGAGACTCATTTTTTCTCCCACGGCGGGCGTGCTTCGACCGTGTCTTCAGGGGGCACAGTATGAATGTGAGGTACGGGGCCTCTTCAACTTACCTTTTTCTTTAATTAGACTAACCATTCTCGTATTTTTTTTTACTGTTTACTTAACATCTTGCCTTCCCAGCCTTTTTTTTTATTATTTAGTTAAGACTTTTTAATTTAAGAGGTATAAAACAAAAAGTTAATAAAACACAGGAACAAAGCGGGGCTATTTCCTTTTTTTTTTCTTTTCATTACTGTTTTTTAATTAATTATATTAAAATTTAACAAAAAATCCATATGAAAGTTATATTAATACATACTAAAAAAGCCAAAATCAAAATTCTTGTGTTATGTATAAGACCCTAAAATTATGAGTTAATTATGACACTAATGTTTGTAACATCTCTTGTCCTTTAAAATTTATTCAAACTTATGTTAATAATTTTGGTTACAAATCAATGTAATTCATATTTGTATAAAATAATTAAATTTTATTATTGAAGAACTTTGTATAACTTATATCCATAAGAATAATAATAATAATAATAATAATAATAATAATAATAAAAAAGAATTTTACAAAAACGCCCGTGCAGCTTCTTGAGTAGTCTAATCATAATTCACAAGTGCACCCTCTACCAGATGACAAAATAAGAGCACCAATAATATTTTCTTGGATATGTTTACCTCTTTTACTCTGTTTCTTAGTGAAGGATAATTTCTTGGAATTAAAATAAAATGTCACTTTCAAGCAAAATGAGGCACGAAGCAACCCAGAAGATGAGGGAGAGAGACTAGGGGATGGTTGACTTAACGAAGAAAGACGAAGAACTTTGAAGTCTTTAACAACCCTAAGTCTTTTCCCCTTCACTGCTATCAAACTTTATTAAAATTGTATATTTTATTAATTATATTGAAATGATGTGAAATGAATTTGGCTCTCTTACTTTATAAGTTAGTAGACAAATGTCTTGTAAATTTAGTGGTAAAATAATAAATTAGATTAAATAAATTCTTGAGTTTGAGTTTTGAAATAATAAAAAAAAAATAAATATTGGGAAAGTCAATCCTTAAATTGAGATCTTGAAACGAATTAGTCGGATTTTTGGATATCAGTGACATGACTATTTGAATAGATAACCATTGCGAAAACAAATAATAAATTTCAAATTAGACCATTTATGCAAAATAAACAATTAGGCATATAGTGGTTTAAGACCATGCATCACGTCATACATAATGCCCTAAGAATCGTTGATAGATCGCTTTCATTTATTTTTTAATCCTTGCGAAACAAGGAATTAACAGTGGGAAAGCCAATATATAAACAGCACTTTATGAACTGCATGCAACTCCATTTTTATGTCTAGCACTTGCATATAATTTCCTTCCGTCTTCACAGAAAAACTTTCAAGTAAAAATGGAGACAATTCGCAGTATTTCAAAGGCCTACTATGATTCTGCTCCTGAAGTCAAGCAGCAGGGTGACGATTTCTATGAATGGATGAAGTCTAAGTGCAGGGGCACGATTGGGGAATCTCAATTCCTCGAGGTTACTAAGGACTCACGCCCTCTGATGAGTAACCATGGCTTTTTTCAGATGCTAAAGGAGGACAAAAAGAGGCCGACCTTAAGCAAAAATGATGTGATGACCATGTTCTATATTATTAGGAGTGGGAGGCCTTTTTGTAATCTCTGTGGTCATTTCATCCTTGAAGCTTACTTCACTTGCCTCGCTTGCCATGAAGCAGGCTCGGCCTCTTACACAATTTGCGTTGCTTGTTTTAAAAATAAAAAATATATTAACCGTAAATGCAAACATTATCGATTCATCGACTGCTACAGTTGGCTATACAGCATGCAGGCGCAAAAGTCGAGTGCAATGGGAGGTGCAATGACATCCCAAGTACAGCATAAGGTAAGGAACGAGGAAGCAGGGAATGTTATTTGTCAAGAGATCACCACAATTTTTCATTAATTAGGGAACAATTAGGTAGCAATTATATATATATATTTAGTGCTTTTTTTACAAATCTTGGTGACTGCTTATTAACTAATTATAAATCTCACACCCATATATACATATATATATATATATATATATATATATATATGACCCATACGTATATGTTCTTTATAGTATTGTTCCTTTTTTTGTTTTGATGCCGCAGAGATCTGCTCCAAGCAGTAGTAGCGCCATAGTCGTTCCTAGAGATCCGAATCAGGTATCCATTTAACAGCTCAGGAAGTAGCATAGCCTAATTTTTCCTTTTTGCTTTATTTTGTTTTATTTTTTTATTTTGAAAATGGTTGTACTTTTCTCAGCGGTCAAACAATCAGCGAACGCGTGCGATAGTTCCAGCACCACAACGC
Organism: Dillenia suffruticosa; assembly: GCA_033439265.1. Taxonomy (NCBI): domain Eukaryota; kingdom Viridiplantae; phylum Streptophyta; class Magnoliopsida; order Dilleniales; family Dilleniaceae; genus Dillenia; species Dillenia suffruticosa. The sequence continues at coordinate 14,910,895 of JAVTVX010000011.1, read as the reverse complement.
GTATGAATTGCTATCCTTTCTTAGTATCATTTCATTAAAAACTTATTCTCTTCTCTCTCTCTCTCTCTCTCTCTCTCTATATATATATATATGTATGCATATTGACATTTTTATTGCAACGAGTTATCTTTTATGGCCTTCATAAAAAAATTTCAATAATTTAAATATTTTTTAATTATTTATTTTGTGATTATCTTTGACAGAATCTTGCGGTGGATATGCTTGGACTTGTCAATGCCGGACTCACCACCGCAAATCTGGTTTTCGGTCTCTGCAGTATTTTGTGAGACCAGGCAAAATGCTTCATGTGCCATCCTCCACAGAACTGTCAAAAACTACTCTCTCTCTCTCTCTCTCTCTCTCTTGCGTGTCAACAAAATAATTTGAGATTTGTATAATAGATATGATTTTATCATATTGTACTTAAAATATGAAAGTACGATGATTTGCGGTTGCTTGTCCTTTGGTTTTTTGGGTTTGGTGCAGAGATGTGTAATTTGGGTTGGACCACTGTTGATGTCAACCTTCTAATGTTTAAATAATATCTTCCATTATTGTTTTTACTAATTAAATTAGGCTAATGGTAATTAAATCAGGACCCTACGAACTTGCCTGGCCAGGTTTCATCGTTCAGACTCTTCATCTTTTCTTATTTGTCCAACTCGTGATTAAGAATAGATATTGGTCTATTATATTGGATATAATTTGACGGGAAGAGTTTTAAAGGTTCCTTGGCTCTAATTTTATGTCCAGCCCAGTTTCGTCTATTAGTTTGATAATTTTATTTTATTCTGTACAAATTATTTTTTGTGAATTACAAATTATAATTTATATGTATTATTCTTTTCATGAAATTGAACAAAAGTCTTAGTTCATAATATTATATATATAGATTATAAATTTTGCGGAAAAATTACAAAATGCACCACTAGTAAAACAGATCTGACGAGAGTAGATTTGGCGACGATTTTAGAATAGTGGCTTATTTAAAGAAAATGAAATTAAAAGTTAAACAAAGGGTTCGTCTTACAATTTTAAAATTGTTCATTTTGATTTCGATTTCAAAATTATTGATTCTAACGTCGATGTCAAGATATTTTGATTTTGATTATCAAAGAATAAAAACACCGTACACTCTGAGGGAATAATTTTGTTCAACTCTCATGTTTCGTAATTTTGCATTAGTAAATATGTCATGTAGGGTTTGAATTTAAAATTAAGAAATAATCGGTGTTTTTCACGTGATTTTGATATTTTCATTTGAAAAATTTTAGTCAAAGTTGTACGACTTGCCTATTTAACTTTTTATCCAATCTAAAATGGAAATATACAGAAGCAGGGCTTTAGCTTCCTCCACACGTATTCAAAATTTATAAAGTGCTGGATCCTAAAACCATATGGCTCAATAGGTGATGCTAAAGCCAACATAGGTTAAACAATTTTGTAAATTTGGGACTAAATTACAAGCATACAACCAATTAAAATTAATATTTCAGAAATAAAATAAATTCCTAACTTGAAGGATCAAATTAAGAAAACAAAATCTAGGACGAAGGCAAAATAAATGTGAAATGTAAGGAAGAAAACACTCGCACAATGATAGCCTTGTAATGGAAAATGTGATACACTCTTGCTCATTATTGTGATGTATGCACTTTTTAGTTTTGGGAGTTTTGTAGGTTTAGTGTTTTAATATTTGTACCTGGTGAAAAAGTAGTTGTTTGTAGCAACAATTTTTTTAGTCAAGGCCATTATGGTAGTCAGTCAAGTAAGCTTTAAGACCAATGGCATGGGCCAAAATTTGCAATTTCCCCTGGTATTTGAGAAAGATAAACTGTGGTAAGGCCACCAAAAGGGACTGATTTTAGCAAAGGTTTTTCACTCTCAACTCTCTGTACATCCTTCTTGCGTTTACATCTAACTTGACCGTCCAAGATAGAAGAGTTTGCATTATAGGGTAAGCTTGGAAAAGTGAAATTTGTGGGTACAACAGTGTTGCTACTCCGAACACCCAATCTGATATTCGAAATCCCATAAAAATTTCCTAATTTTATGCATGCTAGAATCACACTGCAGACAAATATGGCTGTGAAAAAGAGAGCAACCTTCTTAATTTACTAGTGCTAATTCAGGCATCGTTGGTGATCGTTACCATATTTTTGTCTCTATGTGCAACAAAAGCCAAAGAGAGGCAAGAGTTCATTTACAGGTGCTGAATGCATTCCAAGAAATTGAATTTAAGTCACTAGAGCTGTGAGTAATTATAAGCTAAATGAAATGTCTATATAACAAAACAATCATTCAAATTCTCACAATTTTAATCCTTCAACTGTCTCAAATTGACAAATATTAGAAGCACAACATCGAATTTACCCAATTTAAGGAAATCGGAAAGCGACAAATGCTCTCTCTCTTTCTTACTCTCTCTCCTTTTTTTAAAAAAAAAAAAAAAACCAGCACATCCGCTCTCCTTCAAATTTTGAGACGACGGAAGTACATTTTATTGATCCTCGAACGCTTGTTGGGATAGAAAAAGGAAAAAGGAGAAGAAAGAGAAAATATAAAAGGGTTCATCCGGTACATAAAGTATTTTCGAACTTAGCGTGGGGTAAGAAGAGAATGAGTGTATATATACGTAACTTTCCTTTTATATTTTTACAAAGAGTTTGTTTCTATATTTTGAACTCGTGATCTTAAGATCATCATATATATAAAGAGAGATAAGATACTCTATGATCGGTTGTTCTCATAAACTTTTTTGATAAATAGAAAAGAGTAGAATTTGAGATTCTCAAAAGAATGAATGGGGTTCCCAAACCATTCAACTCGGGGAAAAAAGAAAGTCAATCTAATATGTGCATTGATAAGGAAATTTACGTTGACTTATGGAATGACAATGACACTCTTGCTATAAAGAAAAAAGAGAAATATCTAATTACATCGGTTGGCCTCATGAAGCCTGCAGAAAGTTGGTGATGAATAGCAATTTTCAGTTCTTATCTAAGGCCAATAAAGAAAATGGCATGAAAAAGGGGAAACTGCATACCTAGTAGACATATATATATATATATATATCGACACTAATAATACATTTTTTTTTTATACTATATTCATCGGTATTCGAAATGGTCCGAAACTTACAGTGATCTATTTAGGAGGGTTACCCTCCCAACGTAGTTTGTTTCATATCCAAGTCATGAGTCAAAATCAAGATCTTGGTTAAGGGATCTAATGTCACATTTTACTAAACCAATTGACCGTTCGTACACTAATAATACATATTTGTTATTGCTTTTCATCCAAAATCTCGCAGAAACTGTGAAAGGAGATAGATGGAAGGAATAAGGGACGCTGCAAAAGCATTCTGTGAAGCGGGAAACGAAGAGTAGAAGCAGCTAGCACGGCAGTTTTTCAATGAATTGGACAAGAATGGGGACGGCAAAGTAAGCCTGCCTGAGTTCATGGATTCACTTAGAGAAAAAGGCTTTGGAATCATGTGCAAAAGCAGCTTATTTAGGAAACTTGACAACGACGGTGATGGCTATTTGGATTTCTCCGAAGTTGTTGCTTTGTATCTTCTGGTTCTAAATGGCAGGCCTTATTGTGATGGGTGTGGAGGATTTGCCAAGGGATTGTTCTTTACCTGTGTTGAATGCCTTGAATCCGAATCCTCGGATTCCTTCTGTGTTTGCAGCGGATGTTATCGTCATCGAACATTCACTCACAACCATACCAACTTTGTTGACAACCTTCTTCTGCAAAGTAAAACTTGCAACTTATCACTCGAATCAGCAACATCAGATAAGGTAAAGTTTATTTAGAATATGCTACAAAGGAAAAAAAAATGGTTATTCTGCATAAACAGCACTCTGATAAAATAAATATTATAAGAGTAGTGCTCTTTGGCCCGAAAACCTTCAAAAGGAAAATTGATACATTGGTTATTGAAAATTATCTCAAAAGCTATATCATACCATATTAGAAAATAACCCGATTCCTACTCTAAATTTTATGTCAGTGAATAAATTTAGTTTTCTTCTTGCAGTTAAATTCTGAACAACCAAGATCTACTCCGTCATCAAAGTCTCGAGCTGTAAGTTAATTTCCCTTCTTGTGCATATATTTTTGTTCGTTGCAGTTGAATTCTGAACAGTGGGGTTTTATATCATACATATTTTTGTGCGATTTGATTTTATGTTTTATATATAATATTGGGAATTCTTTCATTGAGTTGCAATTAAGCATTTACATCTAAATATGAGATGTATTAATGCTTTTATGTGCAGTGAAAAAGAAATGCATCACATTCAATCTCATACTAAACAGGGTTAAGTGTGTGATGGCTTGTATGTTTGTAATTGCATATCAAAATATTTCCTCCTGTGATTTATTTATTTATTTATTTATTTAATTTCAGAAGCGTTTTAAAGAAGCGGCTTGTTGAAGGAACATTAGCAACTTGTTGCTGCATTCTGTAGTGTTGCAAATGCTTGATGCTTTGTGTAAGGAAAATGGATGTTCAAGGAGATCAAGAGTTAGCTATGCTGTAGCTTGCAAATAATTTCATCAATATGGGCCCCATTGCACGTACAAGGTGCAAATTATACTAGTTCACTTCAATACTATTTGTTAAACTTAAATTTCAGAAATTAAATTTTATATTTTAACTAATTCAATATTCAAATCATAGTAATTAAATGTAAAATTCTCTAATTTAATAGATAATTTTTAAATTAAAAGTCATATTTTCTCATGATATTCAATAATTTATGAACCTTTCTTCGATTGAAATATCTATCTTAACAAAAATATTATAATCCTTCTAACCAGCACTTTCTCGAAGGCTAAGAAAGGTCTTACCAACACTCAGATTATTTTCCATAGGAAATCCAACTCTTAATAGAATGCAATACTTAGGTGTTTGTTGGTTCAATCTCATTAAAGAGTGAAGAAAGCAAGAAATCAGCTTTAGTGGCAGGTGTCGGTTCACTATTAATTTTTATAAACAAGGATAAACATTGCTAGAATATTTCTCATGACAAGTTGTTTGACTCTCTCTCTCTCTTTTACCATGTATATAAATTATAGAAATTACATGAAACCAAAAAGAAAGAAGTCACGGATACAGTTTTCTATTCTTTATCTAGTCCAAAAAAGAAAAAAAAACAACTCCATATTTAGCGCGAGATGGAAGAGATGAGAAAGGCTGCAATGGAATACTATGGACAACAGAAGTAACAAATAAAGGAGTTCTTCTATAAGATGGACAAATATGGAGATGGGAGTGGCGGGAGTTCGACAAATTCTTCAAAGAGGCAGCCCATCAAAAAATTTCAAAATTATTCAGAGAACTAGACTCGGACAATAATGGAAGTCTTGATTTTGAGGAGGCCATTACTTGATTCTACTCGTTGCTTAGTCGCTGGCCTTTTTGTGATGAGTGAGGAGATTTCATAAAGGGCTTGTTCTTCCATTGTGTGGAATGCTATTGACACAACGATGATGATTCCTGCCACCATTGTCACGAATATTATTGTGGTAAAAAGTTTACTCACAATCATTCAGTTCATATAAACTATTATATAAAATTTATTTCGTAATTTATTTAACATGATTGGTTTTCTATTTTCTTGAAATTGTAATATTTTGCTATCACCCAATAATATGTCTAATCAATTTTGGAATCTTTAACAAAGTCCTTAGAAAATATTTTTGATAAATTAGCAACGGATACATTATTCATAGCTAAAGTTATTGCTAATAGGTGACGAAAAATTTTTCGTGACTAAATTTGTCACTAATTGACGACGAAAAATTTTTTGTTACAAAATTTATCACTAACTAGCGATAAATAATAATATCGTATCTATATTTTGTTACGGATACTATTATCCGTCGTTAAATTTAGTGATAAAAAATTTTCGTGGCGAATTTCGTCGTCAATTAGCTACAAAATTTTTCGTCGTTAAATTTGTCACTAATTAGTCACAAAAAAAAATATTTATCACAAAATTTAATAATGATCTTGAAAATTCGTGACTAAATTCGTCCCTAATTAGCCATAAAAAAGAAAATCGTTATTTTATTTTCTTTAAATTTTAATATTTTGCTATCACCCAATAATATGTCTAATCAATTTTGGAATCTTTAACAAAGTCCTTAGAAAATCTTTGGATGGAATTAAGTTTCCTAATCAATTACACTCCAAAATTATATCACAATCAATCAGCCTAATAATCAAACATTACTGAGTGGTTACGATAGAGAGAGGACGAGAGTGGGTGAAGTTTATTGATGTGTTAATTGCCACGTCAACATGATATGTATATTATCAACGTTCAAAAGTTCATATGAATACATTATCTTTTATGAGTTTTTAAATTTCATCAAATGATTATATTATTTTTTATAAATATTCACTGCAAAAAAAAAAACACGGTTTCAGTGACGAATTTTAGCGACGGAAAAAATTTATCATTATTTTGTAACGGATTTAGTGACGAAAAACTTTTTCATCACTATTTTGTAATGAAATTTGCGACGAAAACCATTAGTGGCTAAATTAGCAATAGATACATTATTCATAACTAAAGTTGTTACTAATTGATGACGAAAAATTTTTTGTGATTAAATTCGTCACTAATTGATGACGAAAAATTTTTCATTACAAAATTTATTGCTAACTAGCGATGAATAATAATATCGTGGTTATATTTTATCACAGATACTATTATCCGTCTCTAAATTTAGTGATGAAAAATTTTCATGACTAATTTCGTAACTAAATTTCTTATATACTCTATTAGAAAATATTTTTAACCGTGTCTCTTTTCTTAATCTATTTTGAATAACGAAATAAAATTGAACATATAGTAAATATTACAATTTTCATCAAATTGATAATTTTTAATAATAAATAATTTAATCAATTTATAACAAATAATTTTTAATTAGTCGCGACTATTAAGTTGATCCTTCATATTTTTCATCTTCTACATCTGTTCATTTCTTTCATACAGTTCAAACGTTTTTTAAAATTCAATTGTTTAAATTTATTCGTTATCGTCATCAACAAAAAAGACAGTAGAACATACATCTATGTCAAATAATCTATTTCATCTAGTATGTAAATCAAATAATAGATTTTGGATTACGGTGACAGTAAGATGGATGACTACTGATAGGCAGTTGTCTATTTATAGATTATTATATAGTTTAAAAAATAAAATAAAATAAAAGAATAATAAGAGAAAAAAATAAAAGAAAAAAGTAAGATAATAAAATACAAAATACTATTTTTTTTGAAATTAACTTAACGACGGATTTATCATTTTATATTTTATTTAATTTTATTATTTTATGTTAAAAATCATATTTATTGTTTTGTAATACTTTAAATAATATTTTAAATTAACATTTTATTTTTTTTCTTTATTTTATTTTAATTCTTTTATTATTTTATTTTAAAATAAGATTTTATTATTTTATAACAAATTATAATTTTATATTATTTTATTATTATTAAAAAAATGTGAGTGCAAGTTAACAAATTAAAAAAACATTATATTAACAAATTATATAAATACAGTAATTTAAAAATAAAATATATATAATAAATAATAAATATGATAATATATAATATATTAAATAAAATATATAAATTATAAAATATAAAAAATAAAATCCCATTTTAAAATTTAGCGACGGAATTGTGATTTTCGTCACTAAATTTAGTGGCAGAAATGAAAAATCTGTCGTTAAATTAATTTATTATTTAATTTTTACATTAATATTATATTTTATTTAATTATAAATAGAATTTAGAGATGGATCTGGAATTTTCGTTACTAAATTTAGCGATGGATATCAAAAATCAATCGTTAAATTAATTTATTATTTAATTATTATATATATATATATATATTATATTTTTTAATTATATTTTAAATTTAGCATTGGATTAGGGATTTTCGTCGCTAAATTTAGCGATGGAAATCCTAAATCCGTTGCTAAATTAATTTATTTTTTAATTATTATATTAAGATTTTATTTTATTTTATTTTATTTAAATTTAGCGACGGAAATAAAAAATCTATCGCTAAATTAATTTTTTATTTAATTATTATATTTTATTTTGTTATATTTAAAATTTAAAGATGGATTTGGAATTTCCGTAACTAAATTTAGCGACGGAAATAAAAAAATCAATAAATTTAAAATTTTCATTTTATTTTATTTATTTTTTAATTCATATATTTTATATTTATTATATATTTTATTTTATATATTATATATTTTTTTATTTTTTTATTTAGTATATATATTTTATATTTTAATTATTATATTAATATGATTTGTTAATATAATTTTTTTTAATTTATTAACTTACTCTTACATTTTAATAATAATAATTAAATAATATAAAATGATAATTTGATTATTATATTAATATGATTTCTAGTTATAGCATTTTATGTTATTTTTTTAAGAACAATATTTATTTATTTTTTAATTAATTTATTTATTATTTTAATTTATAATTTATAATTTTTTTTTTTTGTAAAACGTTATTACATTTATTATTTTTAATTAACATGGTATATTTTATTTTATGTTAATGTTAGTATATTTTAATGTTATTTTTATTTTTAATTAATGTTACTATATTTTATTTTTATTTTTTTCTTGAAAGAATAATATTAATATATTTTTAATTCATTTATTATTTTATTTTATCTTTTTTAAAAAGAATAATATATTATTTGATATTAGTTTATTATTATTAAAAAATGTTAGTAAAAGACAAATAAGTAAAAAAAAAAAGAATATGATAGGGAAGTCCTTATGGTCCGGTGGTTGTTAAAAAAATGTTAGTAAAAGATAACGAATAAAAAAAAACATATTTATTATTAGTTTATTATTATTAAAAAAATGTTAATACATGATAACAAGTAAAAATAACATATTTATTATCTTTTTTGTGATGCGTCATTTGTTATTAAAAATTTTTTATTGTTAAATTTATCGGTAATGTTTTTAGTGATAAATTTTTTTAAAATTTTCGTCGTTAAATTCATCATTAAAATCGTATTTTTAGTTGTAATGATTGTGATGGATATTTTAAAATATAATTATATTTATTTTTATATTTTACAGTAATAAAAATCAGTTGTTAAATCAATGATGAAACGGGTAACGGGTTGGGTTACAAATTAAGATGGGTTGGATTAAATAACTATTTATATCCTCGTTATGTTAAGCTTGCCGGATGAACCCAGTCTCCACATGTCCGATTCCCGCCAATGTCCGTCTTTAAAAACTCCCAATCCCAGCACTAGAAAACGTTGGAACACGAGAGAGAGAGAGAGAGAGAGAGAGAGAGAGAGAGAGAGAGAGAGAGAATGGCTGAACAAATAGAGATCTCCGACTTTCCAGACGACGACGTTTTGAACTCAATCAACCTCGCCGACGTCATCGCCTTCGAAGCTTCATGTTCTTCCGCCATTAATTCCGGCGAAACGTCCACCACAACCACCAAGGAACGGTTACTCTAGTCACCGTCAATTCAAGAACACTCCACCAAGAAATTGACTCTCTACGAACACAATCTCCTCCTCCACGGCTTCACCAAAGTCCCTCTCCCTCCTCCCCCAGCCCCAACCAAATCTCAATCTCCACCCACCATTTCTCACCCTCTTTACCGATCTTCCTCTAATCTTCAAGACTCCATCATTTCCTTCTCATCGAATCTTTAATCGGATCTTCTTCCTCGAATTCGAAGTCGCCGGAGAACGCAACGCAATCTCCGGTGTCCCAGCTGCCTCTGCCTCTCCGGCGAACGGTGTCAGATCCGAGAGTTCTCCAGCAGTCAAGAAGTCCGAGCGAGATTTCTGCTGGAAAGTGTTCGTCATCAGTGTTTAACGAGAGTCCTGACACCAAGGTTTGTTGTCTGGAAAATTAGGGTTTTCTTGAGATTGGGGATTTCTTTTTTCTGGGTTCTGTAAATTTGATTTTTTATGACGAAAATTCCCTTCCTGTATTTTTGCTAATTGCAGAGGTTGAAGAAGATGAAGGAGCAGATGAGGTAGATAAGTCAGTGGTGTGAAGTGATTGTGAATGAAAGTGAAGAAAACAATAACCATAACCATGAGGTTTGAATCCAGTTTCTCCAAGAAGCAACGTTTGTTTATTCTAATTGAAAATTATTCTGATTGTCGGATTTTGTCTATGAATTGATGATCTGTAATATGCAAATTTACATGCTTCAAGTAACAAATGTTGTGTAATATATAAATCTTTCAAATGCAAAAAAATACTGTGTCATGAAAATACAGTTGTGTTTCACAAACGGGCTGATTTTCTTTTTGCTACCTAAGTTATGTATACTTTGAAATTTTAATCTTGGATTCTTTATGATACTGGCATGTCTTATGATTCTGAATACTTACACTGTCTCATGACTAGTTAACATTTTCCTTAAATAATGCAAACTCTCAAATCTTGATGAGATATTTAATTCCCCTGGACTTCTTGACACACCATTAGTCTATATCTTGCATGAAACAAGATGGGTCTGATTGTTTTCAATCTTCAGATAGCTTATCATTGGTTTGTTGGATTACAACTAACATTTGTTGGATCCAGTCAATTCAATTTGGTTCCTCTTGTGAGACGGGTCTGATTGTTTTCGATTTACAAATAGCTTGCGATGTTTTCTTCAATTACAATTAGCATTTGGTGTCTGGTGTTTGATGGAATCTTGTTTTTGTTTTTAGGAGCCTTTGGTGACTGAAAATGAAGAGGACGTACCTAAGGAATCATTGGCTGTGGAGAAAATTGGAGAATGGTTGGTCATTAACTTCAAATGTTGTTGCAAGAGGGGCAACCTCATTCTTCTCTCTGGAATGAAATGTTTCTACAAACGGATATAGTTTCTACTAGTAAATGACCATAAAGCTTTTAATCCTTTTGATAGAATTGCTGATTATTTGTTTCCACAGGGTGTGCCGATTTTGGTGAAGTTGGGTTTTAACTCATTTTGACATTAGCTGATGGTCATCTTGTGACACAGTTTTTGTTCTACGATTCTGTTGTAGATCTTGTCTTCGTAGTCCTCATTCGGGATTAGCTCATGAAGTGTGTGGAGGCTTTTTTTTTTTTTTTTTTTTTTTTTCCCTTATATCTTTTATCTTTTCTTATTTGTAACAGTTACAGCTCATGTAATTGTACATTTCAGGATTAGCTCATGTAATTGTAAGAACGATTTTGTCATTTTCTCTAATGAAGTGTACAGTTCTTCACATCTGAAATTTTTTGACTTAACTTTTGGATAAAGAAATGGCAGTGACTTCCACCAAAAAAAAAAAAAAAAAAAAGGAAATGGCAGTGACCCTGCGGTTCATGAGGATTGTGATGAATTGGATGAGGCAGGTAAATACACAGGGTAACTTTAGTATCACCAGGTAAATACCCAATATCATATGATGCAAGTATGCCCTTTTTTGGGCTTTTACTTGCAGATCGTCCTGATCCCAGATCCTCCAGCTGAGCATACATTTACACATTAATGTTTATATTAACAATTTCAACTTTGGTTGTTCACTCTAACCCTGTATGCTTTGTAACTAGTTCACTTTTAGAATGAATTAAATTGTCATGAAAGTTTAGCCTGAAGTCAGACAGGAAACTAGCATGGTTAGGGAGATCATTCTTTCTTGCAGGTCAACTGTGAGGTTGGCAGTAGATAGAACTACCGGAGAACTGGCAATAAAATTAGTCTTTATAGTTTATGGAACGTGCACAGCATGTATCTTTACTTGGAGCATCATTAACGTCAAACTTTCTCCCTAATCAAAACAAGCGAGTTCCCTTGCAGAATGTTACCATTGGCACAACGAGTCATATAAATACTGATCTGATTTTAAAATTAAAAAAAAAAAATTTAAAAGATCCCAAAGAAAATATTTTTGTTTCTAATCTATAAATGTCGCGAATTAAATGTTGTGAATCTATAACAATTTATATGAATTATAAATGAAAATTATATTTTATTAGGATTGTTTCAAAAACTTTTTTAATTTTTTTAATTTTTAAGATCAGATCCCACGTGACTGCCATAAAATATCCTCAGTTGCACCACAAAGCCAGGTTTTATACAAAACAAAATTAGAAAGAAATAAGTTCAGAATGACTGACACACTTTACGCCTAGTCCTTGAGTTCATGCCCGAACATTTCAGGGGACTGGTTGGACCCAAAAAGCTGAGGCTGCATTGTCGACCCATAGCCATAGCCATAGGTGGGGCTTGGGATTTGGAAGCATTAGCAAAATATATTTTGAATAATTTAGTTGACACCTAATCTAGCAAAATAGTTTGTATTAATATATTTTGATTAATTTTTAATAAAATATTTATTTAAACACTAATAATTTAATTAAAATGAATTAATACATGTTAATAAAATTAATTTTAATTTGTGGATTTTAAGATTAGTGATAGGGAAACCAATTTTGTTCAAAAAGCAACGTGGCATAAATTGATTGGCAGTTTCGTGACAAACGCTCATGCACAACAAATGTCTGGCTAGCAGCCCTCGATTGCTATCGCGTGGACTGTAACTCAACTTTTTCCAAGCTGTCTTTTGGTCTCTCCTTCGGTCTCCACTTACCCTGTAACTCACTCCAGGTCAACATAGGCAAACTATTTGGGATTTTAATCTAAATTGATGTGCGAGAGAGAGAGAGAGAGAGAGAGAGAGAGAGAGTGTGTGTTGGTGGAAGGATGCAGTCACTTCAAGGCCCTTCGCTTAGACGTCGCTTTCTTCCCTTTAACAATTTTTTTTTTTGTATTCCTAATCAAGCTCTTTGTACAGCTGTTAGTCAGAGAGAGACATGATTGAAAGAGAGAGAGAGAGAGAGAGAGAGAGGCTGAAAATTGGATCCATCGCTCATATATCTCTATCTCTTTGCTACTACACCTTCAACATCTTGTCCATTTCAGAGTCGGTGCAGATTCTCTCTCTCTCTCTCTCTCTCTCTCACACCTATAACACACACAACACCATCTCTTTATTTTTTTCACCTCGCAAGAGCACTCAAGTTTTGGGTACACAAAGGGAAGAGCTCTTCTTCCCTATTTATAGAGGTACAAGCTTGAAACCTTCTTCACAAACTGTGACGGAGAAGATGCCACCATGAAATATTTTCTAGAACATCATTTCTACCCACACATTTTTTACTTTAACTAACCACGTATATTTACCATGCTCACAATTTTACTAGTTGTTATATAGCTCTTTTCTACTACCACATGTGGTTACTTTTGCAAGAAATGTATAGATAATTCAAAAGAGACAGGAGAAAGTGTTGATAATTAACACACTGCTCTTCTAATGTTTTGTATGGGAACCCTCTTTTTGTTTCTAAATTATCTCACTCCACTAATATCATTTTCTGATTAAAATGAAAAAAAAAATTGTGCAAAATATGGAGCTTAATAAATATAAGTTCAAATTTTCTTTCACATTATATAAATAATATTTTTTATTAAAAACCTTATTAATTTTAATGGAGTGAGGCCTCAACGTTTCTAAAGAGGATCTAACTCGGTTGAATCTATTCCATTAAATGTTATTGGATTCTTAAAGAGAAGGGGCATGGCTTCCTTTTGTTTAAATTCCAAATCACAGGGGACAGACGTCCTAATGGCTGGATTAGCTCAACGCAGTGGTGCTTTCCTGAATCAGCAATTTAGATCAAATCTTGATAAATGGTTGAGTGTTTTTTTATTTATATATTATTATTATTCTGATCAGGTATTTGAAATCATATTTTGATTAATTCAATCTAAAATTTGTAATGATCAATTTAAAAGATTATTTTTTTAACATAATTTATTCTATATCTAAATCACGGATGAAAATTGAATTTTCATCCGGAATACAATGATATATCCTATTAAACCGTCGCTTAAATGGTTGAGTTTTGGGCACAGTGGCCATCTGTACTTCCATACATCAGTGACTCGTGACTAAACATCTATGCACCCAAGGGCCAAAAAGAGGGTATCCAAAACCCCTCCTGTACCTCAGAGCCATCAATATCAATAGCCATTGACACCTAGAAAAATCCTACGCACGTAACCGGTCAATTGAATGTTTTTACCAATACAGAAGAGATTAAAAAGCAAAAGGACCTGCCCCCAAAAAACAAAGGATGCCTCTAATCGTTGTTAGAGAGAGATTGGGGTAGATATGAGCCAAGTCTGGCTGTGGCCCAAGGCTATGAGTGGTATTAACTAACAAATAAAGCTCATGCCTAGTAGTTATGTCCAACTAAGGGCCTAAAAAATTTCGAGTTGGCCAAGCTAGGTTGGGTCAAATGAACGAATTATTTAAATTGGACCTAGGCCGAGTGCCCGAGCTCGACTTAGCCGACCAGCCGAACCATGATCAAGTTCGGGAAACACTGAGCTGAGTACATTTGAATCAGGCTTGAGAAAATCGAAAGTTCAACGTAGTAGTCACACAATTTTTGACATTTTTGAAGGAAATAAACTTCCAATAGTTATTCCGATTTATTGTCGTAGATTTATCACAATGGTTAACTCATTGCATGGCCGTAGACTAAAAAAAGAAAAATACTAAATGCATGGTGCCTTTTTACTTGGTTTTATTATGCAAAACTATGGTCAAATCACAACAGTTATATCAAAAAGAGGAAATCAAATTGCCTATTCCATTTTGTTTTCACTTAATCTTTAGGGTTTGCATTATCTATTACTATCTTTATATCAAACTTTTTTATTTAAATTTTTTTGAATATAAATCACGATATTTGATAATCACTTTAGATCTGAACAAATTCGATTTGAATCATATTAAGTTTTTAAAGGATAAAATTCTCTCGATATTTATTTATTTTTATATACAAAACTCGAATCCAATATCTAAATCAAGAGAAATAAGTGTTTGGACTAACTAGGCATCGGTGACCTTTTTATTTAAATATTATATGATTAATATTCTATAATTTTATTTTAAGAAAAAAGCTAACCTAATTAAAAAATAATTAAAATAGTCGTTAAAATATCTCTACTAAAAGGAAACAAATCATACAAACTACATCTTTCTCACAAAAGCAAACATTGGACGGTATGGAGGAATTACATATGAGATTAACACTAGCATACAGATTATAGTACAGAATATTGTCTCCAAAAAAAGAAAAAAAAAAACGAAGGGCCTGCACGGATCTCGGTAAGTGCCTCAACTCAGCCAAAAACGAAGGGCAGCTGCTTTTTCTAAGAGCACCAAATATTGCGTCTTGCTGATGAATGCTCCCCAGTACTTCTCTGTCTATAAAAAGACCTGCACTGTCTATTTATATGTTTAAATTGTTGGCTCGGGGTAGACTCAGTTTGTCTCCAGAAAAAGAAAAAAAAAAAGAAGCAAAAATCTGGAGTAGGTTTAGATGTTATCTCTCTTGCCATTGAAAGCAGCTTAGCTCCGTGATTCACGTTGTGCAGACTCAATTTAAAATAGGCAGATTAAAAGAAGATTAAATAGCAATCGAAAATTACAAATTTCAGGAAATTCGTTCTTTTTATTTGAAAGATTCTAAATAGTTTACAGGAAGTGAGCAAAAGGAGAAGGCGTGTATACACAGGCTCTCTCTTCACTTTCCATCCTCTGCCCTTTTACGAAACTTATGATCCATCCGTAGGAAAGCCGAAACATTCCATTTGAGAGAATTTTATACATTTGCATTACATTTAAAAAGTGATTGACAATCTCCGCTTTTGAGAGCAGTATTATTAGAACCGTACTGTGTCGTGATCCAAAAATCAGATCCATTAAAATAAAGTATCAGTTAAATAATTGAAACGCTAATCCTTTTTTAATAAACTACAGTTTAATCGCGGCATAATCACTATTTTTTAATAAAACTTGTTAATTTGCACCAACAAACTATATTTCAATTTGTATCTATCTTTTTTTTTATATAAAGGTCTCAAATTTGAATATCTCTATATACAGGAAAAAAATAAAATTAATTGGTTTGCTTTTAATTATCAAATACGAAAAAATCTATCAAAATTTAATTAAATTTTGGATAGAAAAGTATTTAAGTCTTTTCAACTATAAAACATTAAAGAAAAGTTCTACGTATTAAAATTTTTAAAAATCTCTCCAAATCTATTGACTTTTTCTTTTTTTTTTCTCCGTCTCTTCTCTGTGCCTCTAAATGATTTTATATTCATTAAGATTTTGATTTTAAATTTTATTTGAAAATATAAAATTAATATATATATTTATTTAAAAATAATTATATAAATATTTTTTAATTATTATTAAAAAAATTAACAATTCAATTATATTTATCCATGATTAAATCGATTAAAAAATAATCTCGATATTCTTTCGAAGCATTGATTGAGAACGTGTGTCCTTCTGTTTTAGTCACGCGTCTCTTTCTGGGAGAATCATGTCGTTGCATCTTTTGAAAAGCTGATGAACCAAAACTACAATTATGATTTTCGTCTATTTTCTGCTTTTTGCATTTGTCTCCGAAGACTTTAACTTTTGAGCATTTGATTGACCCACATATTTTTATTACACCAATATTAATCATTATCGAAAATTATATCTTTTATGATCAAGATATTTTAGAATTTTTTGCTTATGGGCAGATTTAGATATATCATCTCTTGCGGATGAAAGCAGCTTAGATCCAAATAACATATACGTGGGACACGTGTACAAAATATATGATGAGAGTTTTTGGCTCAAGTATTTGGAAGAGAATATTTAGGTGTGAAATATTGGTACGGGAAATTATAGATTTAGAAAAAGGAGTCACGGCAAACTTTGGGTTGCACAAATCTTGTTACAAAAGCAGACTCGAATGAAATAAACACAGGCTAAAATATTAGATGTTATACTATTTTCTCATAATAATTATATTTAAATTCATGTTGTGTTACTTATTTATGCCGTATAAAAAATATTTTAATTATTTATTTAAAAAAAGATCGATAAGTTAAAGTTAAATAATAATTCAATTACGAATATATTTTGATATTAAATTCTTTGAAAATGAGGATCAATGTTTGAAATCCTTTAAGGTGCTGTAGAAAATATTTTGTGAAATTGTTGACTCGGGGTAGACTCGGTTTGTAACCAAAAAAAAAAAGGCTCGATGCAAATTTTTTTGGAACCCACCAAAATCTGGACTGGGCTGAGATATTATCTTTTGCGTATGAAAGAAGCTTAGCTCAATCATTCATGTTGTGCAGAGGCGGACTCAGTTTGTCTCCAAAAATCAAAAATCTAAGGGTGCAGATTAATTGGGCACCCACAGGATCGTATAAGGATATTTTGTCACACGTAACAACCTAGAGTTTGCCTTGCTGCCAGAGTTTGTCTTGTCGTAGTTTGATCAATAAGAATTCTTAGGTACTTATTGTGATTGACATGTAATAGGGTCAAGGAATAATAATTTTATCGATGATTCGTTTGTTTAATAAAAATTATATTAATATCCCGTATCAGGAATCGAAATTCAAGTCTCGATAGTAATAAAATGATATTAGAAAAACTCCCTCCCGATTGATACTCGACAATAACTCGATCGAGATTAATCAGAATAAAATTTTGAATACTTAGATATGGACCAAATCTAGAAACCAAAAACAAAAATAAATAATAATTTTATAAAGAGTGCTTGGTGCATTTTATTCAAAAGAGCTGCAGGAGACTTGTCTATGGACAGAGCAAACATTTTGGTATAATGTGAATAATAAAGTTAATTTGAGAGTGAATCTTGATGGTTGTATTTTTGTTATCTCAAAATTATGGATTCAAAAAGTGATAAAAGGTCTCTTTGTAAAATAATATAAAGAGAAAACTATATATATATATTCATTATTCTCTAATCTCACACTCAGTCGGAAAGTATTTTATACATTGAGTATACCTTTTTTCATATGCTAAAGGTAGCAATTATATATATATATACATACATATATATATATATATTTAGTGCTTTGTTAACAAATTTTGGTGACTGCTTATTAACTAATTATAAATCACACACCCATGTATACATATATATATATATATATATATATATATATATATATATATATATATATAATATATATATATAGGTTTGACATATGTATATGTTGTTTATAGTATTTTTCCTTTTTTTGTTTTGATGCCGCACAGACATCCTCCAAGCAGTAGGAACGCCTCAGTCGTTCATAGAGATCCAAATCTGGTACTCATTTAACAGCTCAGGAAGTAGCGTATCTCAAATTTTCACCATCTCTTGAGAGGATAACCACTCATAATCCAATTTAAGATAAATCTTTCTTAACACTTTAATTGTTTCAATCTAAACAAATGATACGAATTTATCAATTAATCATTAACTAACACAAAAAAAATCAATATTTTTTATACAACCTAAATTCTAATTTTTCAAAATTTATCAATCTATTATCTAATTTTATCAAATTAAATCATCAATTTAGAGAAATAATTTATCTTTTAAGATTTTCTCAAATTTCAGTATTACATACACCCTATGTCAAAATCCATAAATTTTATTTTTCAATTTTAACAAAAAGTTTATATATTATCAAAATACACTTCAATTTAAAATAAAAAAGATAAATTATTTTACTTGAACTATCAATTTTGTCTTTTGATCACATCACCTTCAATTCCTAATTTTTCTCTTTCTATAAAATCCTAAATTTTAACATAAATCTAAAATTTATAAAAAAATAATAAAAACCTAAATTTAAAAAAGAGTATTACCTCTATTCAAACTAATAATTTCATTTCTTGTTGAGACACTCAAAACTTTTGATTTTTCTCTTTAGAAGCCTTGATTTCTCTCTCTGGAATCACAATACATCAAATTTGTTTAAGAATTTTAGAGCTTAGATGTGTGAGATTTTACTTGATTATGCTTGATCTCGAAGCAAGCAAAGAGAATAGGAGAAGGAAAGCAAGCCGCGAGGGAGAGAATGAGGGAGGGAGGTAGTGCTCGTGAGATGAGAGAAAAGGTGAGGGAGAGAGTGAGAATGAGAAAAAATAAAATAAAATGGGGTTGGTGTGGGCCTCGGGTGTGGAAAGAAAAGTCGGGGAGGAGAGAAAATTAGGTGCGTATTTTGTTGACTTTTCTATTGTTTCTTTTTCTTTTTGTTTTTTTTTCGTAGTCACAATATAAGACCCTAATATTGTCCTCAATATCCGCTAAATGCTCTGCCCGAACAAACTCGATAGATGAGTTAATTATGACACTAATGTTTGTAACATAACTCTTGCCCTTTAAAATTTACTAAAACTTATGTTAATAATTTCGGTTACAAATTGATGTAATTCATATTTATATAAAAATTAAATTTTATTATTGAAGAACTTTGTATAACTTATATCCATAATAATAATAATAATAATAATAATAATAATAATAATAATAATAATAATAAAAGAATTTTACGAAAACTCCTTTACAGCTTCTTGAGTAGTCTAATCATAATTCACAAGTGCACTCTCTACCAGATGACAAAATAAGAGCGCCAATAATATCTTCTTGGATATACTAACTTTTTTTACTCTGTTTCTTAGCGGAGGATAATTTCTTGGAATTAAAATAAAATGTCACTTTCAAGCAAAATGAGGCACGAAGCAACCCAGAAGATGAGGCAGAGACAAGGGGATGGTTGATTTAACAAAGAAAGACCAAGAACTTTGAAGTCTTTAACATGTGCACACGGTGATTGGATCCAAAATGATGTGAAACAAGGAATTAACAATGGGAACGCCTATATACATAGATGGCACCTTATGAACTGCATGCAACACCATTTTTCTGTCTAGCACTTGCATATAATTTCCTTCCGTCTTCACAAAAACTTTCAAGTAAAAATGGAGACAATTCGCCGTATTGCAAAGGCCTACTATGCTTATGCTCCTTTTGAAGTCCGGAAGGAGGCTGACTATTTCTATGAACGGATGATGTTTGAGTGCAGGGACACGATTGGGGAATCTCAATTCCTCAAGGTTACTGAGGGCCTACTTCCTCTGATGAGTAACCATGGCTTTTTCCAGATGCTAAAGGAGGATAAAAATAAGAAGACCTTGAGCAAAGATGATGTGATTACTATGTTCTATATTATTAGGAGTGGGAGGCCTTTTTGTTATCGCTGTGGTCATTTCATCCTTGAAGTTTACTTCACTTGCCTCGCTTGCCATAAACCAGGCTCGGCCTCTTACACAATTTGCCTTGCTTGTTTTGAAAATAAAAAAATAAATCACCATGAATGCAAAGGTGATAAATTCATGGACTGCTACACTTGGCTATACGGTATGCAGGCGCAAAATTCGAGTGCAATGGGATCTCAAGAGCGGCAGCCACGACCTTCAGGTGCGAGTGCATCCCAAGAACGGCATGGGGTAAGGAACAAGGAACCAGAGAATGTTATTTGTCAAGAGATCACCACAAGTTTTCATTAATTAGGGAACAAATAAGTAGCAATTATATATATATATATATATTTAGTGCTTTGTTAACAAATTTTGGTGATTGCTTATTAACTAATTATAAATCACACACCCATATATACATATACATAAAGGTTTGACACATATGTATATGTTCATTATAGTATTTTTCCTTCTTGTTTTGATGCCGCAGGGACACGCTTCAAGCAGGAGCAACGCCTTAGTCAATCATGGAGATTCGAATCTGGTACTCATTTAACAGCTCAGGAAGTGGCATAGCCTAATTTTTGCCTTTTGCTTTATTTTTATTTTATTAATTTTGAAAATGGTTGTACTTTTCTTGGCAGTCAAACAATGAGCGAGACGAATCAAAAGTTCTGGTAGGACGACCATCTGTATGAATTGCTATCCTTTCTCAGTATCATTTCTTAAAAAAAAAAAAAAGAAAACTTCTTCTCCTTCTCTCTCTCTCTCTCTCTCTCTATGTTTGTATATATATATATAAACATATATATAGGTTTGAGTATATGTTCTTTATAGTATTTTTCCCCTTTTTGTTTTGATGCCGCAGACCCATGCTTCCAGCAGTAGTGACGCCACGGTCCATGGAGATCCGGATCCGAATCTGGTACTCATTTAACAGCTCATGAAGTAGCATAGCCTAATTTTTGCCTTTTGCTTTATTATATTTTATTAATTTTCAAAATGGTTGTACTTTTCTTAGCGATCAAACAATCAGCAAGATAAATCAAAATTTCCGACAGAACAACTATCCGTATGAATTGCTATCCTTTCTCAGTATCATTTCTTAAAAAAAAAAAAAAAACTTCTCCTTCTCTCTCTCTCTCTCTCTCTCTCTCTCTCTCTCTCTCTCTCTCTCTCTCTCTCTCTCTATATATATATATATATATATATATATATATATTCATATATATAGGTTTGAGTATATGCTCTTTATAGTATTTTTCCCCTTTTTGTTTTGATGCCGCAGAGCCATGGTTCCAACAGTAGTAATGCCACGGTCCATAGAGATCCGAATCAGGTACTCATTTAACAGCTCATGAAGTAGCATTGCCTAATTTTTGCTTTTTGCTTTATTTTATTTTCTTAATTTTGAAAATGATTGTACTTTTTTTAACGGTCAAACAATATGCGAGATAAATCAAAAATTCTGACAGGACGATCATCCATATGAATTGCTATCCTTTCTCAGTATCATTTCTTAAAATGTCACTTTCAAGCAAAATGAGGCACGAAGCAACCCAGAGGATGAGGCAGAGACAAGGGGATGGTTGATTTAACAAAGAAAGACCAAGAACTTTGAAGTCTTTAACAACCCTTCACCCCCATAAAAATGTGCACACGGTGATTGGAATTTTGGTGATTGCTTATTAACTAATTATAAATCACACACCCATTACATATATATATATATATATATATATATATATAGGTTTGACACGTGTATATGTTCTTTATAGTATTTTTCCTTTTTTTGTTTTGATGCCGCAGATACATGCTTCAAGCAGCAGTAAAGCCATAGTCGTTTACAGAGATCCAAATCTGGTACTCATTTAACAGCTCATGAAGTAGCATAGCCTAATTTTTGCTTTATTTTATGTTATTTATTTTGAAAATGATTATACTTTTCTTAGCAGTCAAACAATCAGCAAGATCAATCAATAGTTTCGGCACGACGACCATCCGCATGAATAGCTATCCTTTCTTAGTATCATTTCATAAAAAAAACTTCTTCTCCTTCTCTCTCTCTCTCTCTCTCTCTCTCTCTCTCTCTCTGTGTGTGTACATTGACATTTTTATTGCAACGAGTTATCTTTCATGGTCTTTATAAATAAATTTCAATAATTTAAACATTTTTTAAATATTTATTTTGTGATTATCATTGACAGGTTAAATTGGCGGATGTGATTGGAATCAGCAGTTTAGCAGTCGCCGCCTTAAATCTGATTGTCTCTCATTGCAGTATTATGTGAGAGTATGCAAAATGCTTCATTATGATCCAAACCCTGTGCCAACCGCCACAGAACCGTCAAAAACTACACTCTCTCTCTCTCTCTCGCGTGTCAACAAAATAATTTGAGATTTGTATAATAGATATGCTTATATCATATTGTAGTTGGAATATGAAAGTACGATGATTTGCTGTTGGTTGTCTTTGGTTTTTTGGGTTTGGTGCAGAGATATGTAACCTGGATTGGACCACTGTTGATGTCAACCTTTTAATGTTTAAATAATATCTTCCATTATATGTATAAATATTACCTTTGTACGGAAGTCCTCCAGAATTTGTGATATTACTAATTAAATTAGGCTAATTGTTACTAAGTTCGTACCCTATGAACTTGCCTGGCCAGGTTTCATCGTTCAGACTCTTAATCTTTTCTTATTTTTCCTACCCTACGAACCTTCTTATCGTCGCTGATTTTAGCGATGAACCTTCTTATCGTCGCTGAAATCAACGACGAACTTTGTTTTTGTCATTGAATGTAGCGACGAACAGGAAATTGGTCACGAATTTTAACGACGAAATTAATATTTGTCGCTGAATTTTAAAATTTTACCACAAATGAAGCATCAAAATATATATTCGTCCCTGATATGTGCGACGAAACATGATTCGTGATGAGAAAAATCTGTCGTTGATGCCTTTCAATGACGGAAAAGGGATTTTCAGTGATGGAGTTTTCTGTCACTAAAAGTTTGTTTTCTAGTAGTGAATTTTCTACTTCATTTTTAATTTTTAATAAAAATTAGAAAATGTTTAAATCTTACATGATATTTTTCGTAATCAAATATAATTAAATTAAATGAAAGTGCGCATTTTTATATATAAAATAAGTATTGTAATAATTAAATGAAACTGCCGAGAGCATTGCTTGTGTTGATTTATGCATAATTCTTCATGCATTTTCTCTATATTTGTACGATTTGCCCCTCACGAATGCACCAATTTGTGCTTAATGCACTTTGCCTAAAAGTAGGAAAGGGAACCCAAAACTCATGCATTTGGAGCCGAAATACGTGGCAAGGATGCCAAAAGGAAAAAGAAATCAACTAAGGTAGAGAAGCCGCAACCACGGATGTCTATAGGAACTACTGGTTAGACTAATAAATAATAATAGTAATTAATTGATATAACAAAAAAATATAATCAGTTAGTTAGTTAATAATAGTAATTCATTAAGTGGATAGTTAGTAATTAAAATTATTAAAAAAATATATAAATATATGAGATGAAAAAATAATAATAGCATGTCACGAAATTGATTTTTTAGCATACTTTCTCCCCCGCAGACATGTACAAAATTAATTCAAAAAAAAACTTTAAAATAACCTAAAAAGATAATGATTTCAGTGACGAACAACGTTTCGTCGCAGATTTCAGCGACGAACATTTGTTTCGTCACTGATTTCAGCGATGAAGAAGTAATTCGTCGCTGATTTCAGCGACGAAGAAGTGATTCGTCGCTAATTTCAGTGATGAATTAGTGGTTCGTCGCTAATTTCAGTGACGAATAAATGTTTCGTCGCTGATTTCAGCAACAAATATAAAATTTGTGACTAATTTAGCGACAAAAATGGAATTTGTCACGGATTTTAGTGACAAAAATAAAATTTGTTGCTGAATTTAGTGACAAAATTAATATTTTTCGCTGATCTTGTTTGCTAAATTCGTTAATTTTGCGACAAAAATAATTTGGTCGCTGATTTCAGCAACAAATTAAAATTTGTCGTTGATTTCGTCGTAAAATTTTTTAAATCACACACAATATTCCTCTCCCTCTCTTCCCCATTTTCCCGTCCCTCTCTTCCCCGCGGTGCGTCTCCCTCTGATTCACAGGTTCAAGGAGGAGGTACTCTCTCTCTCTCTCTCTCTCTAGATCCGGCGGGGGAGGGGCGCTGCCCCTCCCCCAGGTTTGTTTCAACAGCGGGGGAGGTGCGGCAGCGCCTCCCCCCGCTGAGATCCGGCCACAGAGGCCGGATCTGGGGAGGGGGCGGGGCGCCTCCCCCCGGTGCCTCCCCCCACTGAGATCCGGCCACAGAGGTCGGATCTGGGGAGGGGGCAGGGCGCCTCCCCCCGCTGAGATCCGGCCCCAGAGGCCGGCTCTGGGGCCGGGTCGGCCCCGCCTGGATCTTCGCAGGCGGGGCAGGTAGGGGAGGGGCAGCGCCCCTTCCCCGACTTTTTGTGATCAGAGGGGGAGGCGCCGCAGCGCCTCCCCTTTAGGAGATCCGGCCGCTTGGCCGAATCTGGGGAGGGGCCAGTTTCCCCTCCCCGATCCGGCCACAAGCGGCCAGATCCGGGGAGGGGACTGCCCTCCCCTTCGATCACCGAGGCGACGGGGGAGGGTCCTCCCCCTCGCCCTAGCCAACGCTGTTGCCGCCGGATCTGGGCAGGGGAGCGCCTCCCCCATCCCCTCTTTATTTTTTTTGTTTTTCTTATAATTTATATATTATAGCATTAAATTTGTATATAATTTATTATAAATTATTATATATTATAATTTAAATAATATTATAATATTATATATTATAATTTTAACATATATAATTTAATATATTGTATATGTTATAATTTATTATGTATTATAGTTTAAAAATTATAACAAATATGTTAATTTATAGTTTTTATATATAATTCTATATGTTATATATATTATATATTATAATTTTAACATTATAACATATATTATAACATATTATATTTTATAATATTATAATATTATGTATTATAATTATTTTAACTTATTTTATATATTATATATTATAATTATGGTAATTATAACATAATTATAATTATATAATTTTATATAATGTTTTATGATATATATAATAATATATAATATATATAATGTAGAATTTGAAATGGATAATGTTCTCTACAAATTTAAAAATTTATAATACATATAATACTATATATGGTTAATATATATTGTTAATCTTATATAATAAATTTTAATATTAGATTAATTCTAAATAACATTAATGGTTTTGTATTGCAGATATGTTTGTTTTGATTGGACGTGTTGTTCAATTAGAGGGGAGAAATTCTTGTATTGACGCGGTCGAGGTATATATTTTTTCTTTGCATATTTTCTTTTATTTTCTTTGTTTTATATCCCTTCTTCCTAGTTTCCATGTATGTATGTTGTAAATTCGCGAAATGCAATAGTTATTAATTATTTTGTTATTTTTTCTGACTCAAATTTTTATATTTGTTAAATTTTCTGAAAATATGTTAATATTTTTAAAATGTTTTGTTATTAGATGTTATTATTTCTTATTAATGTTTTTTTTCAATATAATATATAGTTTGTTAATACTTTATTTATTAATATTTTATAAATTTTATTTTTGTAAACAGCGATAATGCAAAACGAAAAAAATTGGATGTATAATAAGAATTTACCTGATCGTCGTGGTTTAACTGATAAGTTTATTTGTGGGGTGGAACAATTCTTGAATTTCGATACTAGTAAAATTGAGTTTATGGATAGGAATAAGTTAAGGTGTCCGTGTAGAAAGTGTGGTAATGGCAAATTTTATATATGTGATAAAGTTAGGGAATATTTTTATAGATTTTGTTTTACTTTAAATTACTATAATTGGACTTGTCATGCTGAACCGTTTATATCTGATGAAGAGTATGTGCGAAATATGGATTATTCAGTTAGAGGGGATAACAATTATTATGATCAGTTAAATCTATATCAGCAAATGGTATTTGATGCAGTGGGACAAAATTTTGTTCCCTAATCAAACAATGCAAGTTCTAGTTTTGTACCAACAAATCAAGATGTATCTACAAGTTATGCATCACCATTGGAAGGGGTAGAAGCAACATGTGTCGATGAGAATGTTCAAGATGAAAATTATTTGTCTAACCAATTTCAAGATCTGTTGAGAGCTGCAGATGAACCGTTATGGGTTGGTTGTGACACCCACACTAAGTTGTCATTAACGGCTAGAATGTTAAATGTTAAGACAAAGCATAATTTGTCTGAAAATTGCTTCAATGATATTGTTGAAGTAATGAGAGAAGTATTGCCTCGTGATCATATAATACCGAATGACTTTTATAGTATAAAGAAGTTAGTGAATGACTTGGATCTTCCGGTGGAAAGAATTGATGTATGCAGAGATGGTTGCATGTTATTTTGGGGAGCTGATGAAAATGTACAATTTTGTAAATTCTGTAACCAAAGTAGGTACAAGAGTACTAGGACAGCAGATCGTAATCAGCGACCTAAACCATTCAAGCAAATGTTTTATTTGCCCTTGACTCCTAGATTGTAAAGACTTTATGCATCGAAAACTACTGCTAAATATATGACTTGATATGCAAATCATCAAACAGAAGAAGGGTTAATGTGTCATCCTTCAGATACAGAGGTATGGAAAAATTTTGATATGATATATCCTGAATTTGCAAGAGAGACTCGAAACATCAGGTTAGGTCTTTGTGCTGATGGGTTTGCACCATTTGAAAAATCAGGGAAAACTTATTCATGTTGGCCAGTGATATTAACTCCATATAATATTCCTCTGGGTATGTGTATGAAAACATCCTATATGTTTTTGACATTGGTTATACCAGACCCTCAAAATCCGAAAAAGTTTATAGAAGTTTATATACAACTATTGATTGCGGAGTTAAAACAATTATGGGATGACGGTATTCTTACGTATGATGTTAACACTGATCGGATGTTTGTAATGAAGGCAACTTTTCTTTGGACGATAAATTACTTCCCAGCTTATGGCATGTTATCGGGTTGCAGTACTGTTGGGGTTTTAGGATGTCCAATATGCATAGAGAGATCTAAGTCATTCAGATTGAAATATGGTAAGAAAACGTGTTATTTTGATTGTCATAGACAATTTTTACCACAAAATCATAAATTTAGAAGAAATAAAAAAGAATTTACGAAGAATAAAGTTGAAAAAACACCTACTCCGTTGAGATTAACTGGTCAACAAATTTGGGAGTGAGTGTCTCATTTTCCATCTGTTATTAAAGACCCACATGGTATAACGTACGGATATGGAAGTGTGCATAAATGGACCAAACGGAGTATATTTTGGGATTTACCATATTGGAAGATCCATCTGATTCATCATAATCTCGATTTGATGCATATCGAGAAAAATGTTTTCGAAAATGTGATTAATATATTGATGGATGTCTTTGGAAAAACGAAAGATAACTTGAATGCGAGAAAAGATATGCGGTTTCATTGTAATCGGCCTACACTTGATGTGGATGGAAGTAGTAAGGGACCAAAACCAAAGGCAATTTATACAATAAATAAGGATCAGAGACGGAAAGTTTGTGAATGGTTGAAATCGCTTAGATTTCCTAATGGCTATGCCTCAAATCTTGGGAGATATGTCGATATGAAAGAATGCAAGTTGATTGGTTTGAAAAGTCATGATTGTCACATATTTATGGAAAGATTGATTTCGATTGCTTTTAAGGAACTATTACCAGATTTTGTATGGGGAGTCATTACAGAGTTAAGTATTTTACTGCATGATATTTGCTCGACAGTATTAAGGAAATCACATATGGCGAAATTAGAGAGATATATCCCTATCATTTTGTATAATTTAGAAAGGATTTTTCCTTTATCATTTTTTGATTCCATGGAACACCTTTTGGTTCACTTGCCTTATGAGGCTAAAGTTGCAGGTCCCGTCCAATATCGATGGATGTATCCATTTGAAAGGTAAATTTTGCACCTTCTCTTCATAACAATATTTAGACTGCATGCCATTGTACTAAATTCATTATATCTCATTTTCTGATATAATTTATTTAATTACAATTAGATTTTTATATCATTTGAAGAGAAAAGTGAAAAATAAGGCACGGGTTGAAATCTCTATTGTTAATGCATACATTGCGGAGGAAGTGACAACTTTTGTTTCATATTATTTCGAGCCGCATGTCCAATGTAAGAGACAGCGAGCGGACAGAAATGATGAGAGTCTTGTTGATCCTAATTTAAAATCATTCTCTATTTTCAACTATCTCGGTCGATTAAGTGGGTCATGTAAGGTTAGTTATTTAACTGCTAAAGAATGGTGGGCAACTCATACATATATTTCATTGAATTGTCCAGAAATTACGCCATATTTCGAGTAAGTCCTTTTTTTTCAAATATAAAAAATGTATTCTTTGTTTTGTTAAAATTGTTGACATAAATCGTTTTCTTTAATCGTAGGATTTTTCAACATTCACGGTCTGAACTATCGATGCATGAGTTCAATCGTGTGTGCGATGAAGAATTTGCAGCATGGTTCAAAACATATGTTAGTTTTGGGAATGTTAAATTTTATAAATATTTGATTATTAAAGAAATAACACATTTATTTTACTTCAGATTCAATGTAATCAAGATCAAGTCGAATAAAAATCGTTAATTAATTTGTCATGGGGTCCAAATTCAACGGTATGAACTTGGAAGTCGTATTTTATAAACGGGTATAATTTTCACTCTCAAGAATATGGAACCGGAAAAGCAACTATGAATAGTGATGTTTGCGTTCAGTTATCCAACGATGGAGGTGTAAAAGATAAGTTTTATGGTTTGTTGGATAAAATTATTGAGGTAGAGTACATTGGAGCAGAATTACGAGTCGTTTTATTTATGTGCCAATGGTTTGACCTCGTAAAAGGGATGCATGTGCATCCAAAGTTTACTTTGGTTGATATAAATCATAAAAAATTTTATAAAAGATATGAACCATTCGTATTAACACAGCAAGCGATTCAAGTGTATTATGCATCATATCTTCGTTTGAAACGTGACAAAATTGATTAGTGGGCTGTTTGTAAAACGAAAGCACGAAAGAAAATTGAGGAACGTTGGGAAGACATAACATATGAACAAGAGGAAGTTGCCAACACGTTTCAGACTGAGGAATATATTATTCCAACATTACGAGATCCACGTGGATGTGGATCAAAATGAAATTCATGAGGCTGGCGATGAAGAACCTGATTTTGAGACAGATGATGAAGATGAGGATGAATTTGATGTTGAAGAATCTGATAATGAGGATGATGATGACTTTGATTTTTGATCGTCGGTAAGTATTGGTTTTTTAAGATTTATTATAATTGTCTAATATCAGATTAAATTTTATTTTAATGTTTGAATGTGAAAATACATTTAGATTTGCATATTTCGTTTCTCCTTTTGTATGTTATATTTAATGTCTCATGTTTTATTTTCAAAATATTATTTGCTAATATGTCTTTTTTTTTATAGATCATTTCAGACGACAATTTAAATATGGTATGTTTCTTCATATACTCTATTATATTTTTTATAAACATGCAATTTTCATTGCTTGCAAGAAAAAACTCTTGTTACAGTTTCAACGTGGAGGACATAGACGATCTTCTGATGCAAGACCAAACTCTTCGACGTCACCGTCCGTTTCAGCTGTACCTTCCCATGCCCCTTCGCCTTGTACTGATACACCTTCACCGTTTCCTTCAGTTGCATCTTTAATTGTACCTTCAATGCAAGATTCACATGTTGAGGGAGAAGATACGCGAGAGGTGAGATCCCCTTGCGGAGATTCGTAAGTAGTAAATTTTGAAATATTATCACAATTATTTCTTTATTTATATAGTTGATTAGTTTATTTATATCTTTTTTTTACTAACAATTTTTTTTGTTTCTAATTTTATGATAGATTCACAAATTCTGTGTATGTTATTCATGAACTGAATAGAATCATTAACAACCATTGGGGAGGAGCATCGATATCTTACACAAGTACTCCAGATGATATCAAAGACTTATGGTGGAGAGAATTCAAGGTAAATGAGACCTCTAAGTTTAAATATAAAAATAAGTGCATAATTTAAATATAACAAATTGTTTTTTTTTTATTGAAGCGAAAGTTCAATTGGGATGAGACCGAGAAGTTTGAAATAAGAAGAATATTTAAGAAAAAATGCGGTCATCACATCCGAGGTGTACTAAATCATGCAAAAAAGAACCGAAAGAAGCCACACTACATTACCGAAGAAAATTGGCTCAAGATTTTAAACTTCTGGGATTCCGATGAGAGTTGACGGAGGAGTGAGCAGAATAAGAAAAATCGATCTTATAATTCTGGGGAATCATCTGCTACTTATGTAGGAGGTTCAATCAATATTGATGAGTATAGAAATAGAATGGTAATTTCGTTCAATTATTATTTTTTTGAATTTAATTAATTTATTTTTTCATTAATTAATCTAACAGTGTTTTTTTTAGACCAAGAAAATGGGATCACCGCCATCATTTAGAGAGACTTTTGCATGGACTTTTTATAAAAAAGACAAGACCTGGAGTGGGGAGAGAGTTAGAGCGGTTATGGTATATAATTTCAAAATTTTAAATTGTTTTATAGAAACTTTATAACAAAGATTTTAACATATTATACTCAATTTATCATAATAACATTACAACAAGAATTTAATAGATTTGTCTATTCCAATATTTTTTCAACTAATTAAATTGAACTTTTCATTTCTAATTTATATATATATATAATTATTAATTAAAAATAGAGAATACATAATATCAAATTTGTTACGTCAATTCCAAATGGTTAGTTCATTATGTTACGTACTAGTAAAACTTTTTCCTTTATTCGATCTGTTATAGTTTCAAACTCGTAATACTCCTCATTATCTAAATATCATTATAATGGATTAAGTAACTAAATATATAAATATAAGTATGTGTAATTTTAATTCCATAAGTCTATTAAATTTATAATAATTGATTCACATATTAATTTTTATGTCTCATTGTTTACTGTCAATCGCTTAATGAGGAATACAATTTTGTATTTTGACTTTATTTGTTAGATTTTTTATTACATTGTTAAACTGTTAATTGACACTTGTATTTCTTTTGTTGGATATTTTAGTATATTATTATTTTAATTTTCTTCTAATTTCTTATATAACAATACAGGAGAAATATGATCAGTTTTTACTTAGAAATTCCAGTGGTAGTGATGATGCTGTTACGTCTTAGCCATCTGTTAATGATATGGCTTTATGGCTCGAGGCTACTGGTGGAGCAAAGCAGGGAAGAGTACTTGGGATGGGCTCGTTGAGCAGAACTTGCAAACTCAATGGTCTATGTTCTTCCGCCCAAACACCAGTAAGAGCAGAATTAATGCAAATGAACCAAGAGTTGAGCCACATGAAGGAGCTGTTAGCACAAAAAGACAATGAATTTCAAGCCATGCGCGTAGAACAGCAGCGAAGAGACAATGAATTTGAAGAGTTTCGTGCACAACAGAGGCTTATAATGCAGCATTTTCAGCTAGTCTCTGCTTCAAGTTCGATTCCCCCTTTTCTATCTCCTCCAAATGATGGTGATGATGATTATGACATATTTAGTGATGGTGATGGTGATAGTTATGGTGACGGTGGCGGTGACGGTAACGGTGATGGTAATAATATTTATTGAAACAATTTTTATTTCACGTTTATATTTAATTAGAGTTGTCATAAGAATTTCGTTTATATTTCTACATATTTGATATTCTGTTACTTATTTATTACTGTTTATTATTATTTCATGACGATGGTAGTGTTTTTATAATTATTATTTGATTGATAGTATTAGATGCTTAGTTGTTTGAATGAGTAGAGACTGCATAAATTTCGTATTATTGGTTGTTAGATGGTACCCTGGATAATTTGTTCATGATGATGTTGGCGGTTTAGTTCATAAATTGGTTGGCTGAGACTATCAGGGAGGTATATGATATATATGGAAATTTGATGCAAAAATTAAACAAATCAAATTTTTTTGTCGCAAATTTTCTACATTGGTCCCACTTCAGCGACGAATAAAATTTGTCACAAATTGCGACGAAATTATTTTCGTCGCAAAATTTGTTGCAAATATTAGCAACAAAAAAACTTTTGTTGGAAATTTATAATGACAAAATTCGTCGCTAATTTGTGATAGAAAATCTTCGTCGCAAAATTGGTCGCACAATTGCAACAAAAAATTTTTTGATGCTAATTTCTCCGACGAATTTTGCGACGAATAATTTTGAAACAGAATATTTCGTCGCAAAATTGGTCGGAAAATTGCAATAAAAAAATATTGGTTGCTAATTTTTGCAACAAAAATTTTGTTGTTGGAAAATTTTCCGACGAATTCGTTCTTCGCAAATTTTGTTGGAAAATTGCAACTAAACAGGATTGGTTGCTAATTTTTGCGACGAATTGTGCGACGAAATAATATCTGTCGCTAATTTGCGACAAATATGATATTTTTTGTCATAAAATTTTGCGACGAGTTCTTAGCGACAAATTATTTTTTGTCGAAATATTTGTTGCAAATTTATTTAGCGACGAATTTTTCTTAAATTTTCGTCACAAAATTTATCGCAAAATAACTGTTTTTTTGTAGTTTACGGTTTCGAATATTAGTTTGATATTTTTTATTCTGTACAAACTACTTTTTGTGAATCATAAAATTATAGTTTAGATATATTATTTTTTTCTTGAAATTGATCAAAAGGCTTAGTTCGTAATATTATATATATATAGATTATAAACTTTGTGGAAAAATTACAAAACGCATCGCTAGAAGGACTATTATTCTGAAGCTTGTGTCTTAGAATCATAAACTAGTCTGGTTATTCCCCGTGCTAATGCGCGGGTTGCCCACTACATGTATATTATATTTTTTTAGGTGTATAAGTATTTGTTAAATTTATAATTAATTTAATATCTAAATAAAATTATTATTTATATCAATAAAAAATTAGGATGCATATCAGCGATAAAGGAATCTAAGCATTAGAGTTCTAGAAAAAGCCAATGAATGAGATAAAAAAAAGATAACAAATGAAGTAAAAAAATGGTAAAAATAAATGAATAATAATCTTGGGGTTAAAAAAATAAGAAGAGAAAATAATACAGAGAGACTATTCCCCAGCCAAAAAAACCCGTATTTTGTGGGTGGGTCCACATATCACATCAAGGAACCTCAGGGTACATAATTCGTAAAATAATGCAAGGGTGGAATAATACTGAGAGAATCGATGAGGTAAAAATCAAATAAATCCAATCCCACGTAATGGTTCATCTTAATACTTTTTTTAAAAAGGTTTTTTGATTTAAAAAATATTTAAATTAATTTAAAACTATTCAAATTCAAATAATTCTCAATTTTTATTATAGATTATCTTAGTGACATTACTTACCGGCCGAATTCAAGAAAACTAATTTCTTAAAGAATACCCGCAAGTAATGGTGATGGTTCTCAATTTTTAGTCAAATCCATTACCATACATATGACATATATGTATTTTGGTTATTCTTCCACAAAATACATCACCATATATATTAATTACCAGCAAGTAATGCGTTAGTTATTGATTTTCAAATACTTAACATTACTAATGTAAGTATTTTGTGTCATTATAGATTTTGGGTCACATATAAAGGGACGGTTGCTGCTATCAACTCTCGGGTATGGTGCCACTGCCACGTAATTGGGGCAATGGTGGGGCATTCTTCATTTATTTAACAAAAATGGATGTTATAACAATGGATGAATGATAGACCTTTTTTTTTTCATTCACCTGAGGGTCCAAAAAAAAGCTGTGGTGCAAATCACTTCACTCTATCTCTCTCTCCTCTCTCTTCTCTCCTCTCTCCCTCGCCTCACCCACCCATCCGTCTCTTCTCTTTCTCGCTCTCTCTCTCTCTCACCCCCTCTCTCACCCTTGGCCAAAACCCATTCCCCCCCCCCTCTCTCTCTCTCTCTCTCTCTCTCTCACCTAGTTCTTTCTGCAATTCTTTGAATCAACTGCAGGAGGGGAAAAGTCACATGCATTCCTATGATTTAGGTCTCTAATCCACTCCTCGTGGAAACATTTAAAGAATCCGCACAAAGTTTTTAATTATATATCTAAACTATTTTTTTATATCTCTATCACATTCTCTCGACGTAGTTTACTTCATGTCTAAATCATAAGTTGAATTCAGATTATTGATTAAAGAATTTAACGTTACGTTTCACTAAATTAACTGACCATTGGTATATTTTTATACATAACATGTGTATATATGTATATCTCAAAATGGGGAAAGGTTATGTGATGTGTTATGCATATAATGTATGTCATATATTAGTGCATTGTTTTGTATCCAGATTAGAAAGGTCGTTGGTTGGATTTGTAGTAACCTGTACTCAATTTGTGTTACTTGATATCCCATATTGGGACTGACTAATGTGTATTTAGGTTGATACAATGATTTTGATAAATATCCCTACTTTGTACATATGATATGTATAATTACATTAGAATGGTTTTCAATTTATACGATACTTTTTATTCATTGTTTAGGTTTCATGAGTTTAACCTATTTATTTCCCCTCTTTTGGATTCTATGAGATGTGAGAGCAAGAAGCCCATAGTTGGCACCTATAACTCTAGAGATGATTAAGATACCGAGTAAACATATAATCGAGCATTAGACGTTTGGAGCTGTCCATGTTATACATTAGTTCATCATGTTATTTATGTTTTATGCACCGTTGGTATACACATCAAAAGAGTCTCTCTCTTCTCGTGCACGGCAAGCGGGCGTGCCCTAAGACTAATGGTGACGCGTAAACTAAACTTAGCAACAATAATTGATCCGATTAATTAAGACGTAAGCTTTAAGCCAAGAAATATCAAACACAAGACAACAAGAAAAATCTAAGTAACATCCGACAAAGACCCGTTACCAAAAGAATCCACTTTTATACCTAAATGATCAATTCTGAGGAATTATAATTATTCAATTAAAATCTAACTTTTCATAAAAATAAAATAAAATAAAATAATAAAATCTATCTCCCTGCAAGGTGTAATACTCTATAATATTAATTTACAATTTTTGTAGGTAGATTTTAAATCAAAATTACTCTAACAAATTCTGACGATTATTTTACTTAATAGTCAGTAAATAAATATTACATTAGATCTTTTGAGACTAAGCAAAATATAAAGTATTTTCTTTGCTGGGTCTCCAAGCAAAAAAGAAAAAGCAAAAGAAAAATAGAATTCACAAAATACTCCGCATTTTGGCATTTTGGAGAGATTTGATATGTTGATTTTTTTAATTTGAGGTTATTAACTTATAATAGTGAAATAGATGTATGTTAGTTGGCCTTGTTGGGAGCTGGCAATTTGGCATTTGGGTATAAAAGGAGAGAGAATAATTTTTTTTTTTTCATATTATTTAAATCCTCATACTCTCTCTCTTAGGTGAAAATGAGGAGGGTGTTTTTGCTAATATGTCATGACATGCAAGGAAGAAAACACTCGCACAATGTTAGCCTTGTAATGGAAAATGTGATACATTCTTGCTTATTATTGTGGTAAAAAGTTTACTCACAATCATTCAGTTCATATAAACTATTATATAAAATTTATTTCATAATTTATTTAACATGATTGGTTTTCTATTTTTTTGAAATTGTAATATTTTGCTATCACCCAATAATATGTCTAATCAATTTTGGAATCTTTAACAAAGTCCTTAGAAAATCTTTGGATGAAATTAAGTTTCCTAATCAATTACACTCCAAAATTATATCACAATCAATCAGCCTAATAATCAAATATTACTGAGTGGTTACGATAGAGAGAGAGAACGAGAGCGGGTGAAGTTTATTGATGTGTTAATTGCCACATCAACAACATGATATGTATATTATCAACGTTCAAAAGTTCAGATGAATATGTTATCTTTTATGAGTTTTTAAATTTTATCATATGATTATATTATTTTTTATAAATATTCACTATAAAAAATACGGTTTTAATGATGAAAAAAATTCGTCGTTATTTTGCGATAAATTTAGTGACGGAAAATTTTTTCGTTGCTATTTTGTAATGAAATTTGCGACGAAAACCTATTTCTAGCTAAATTAGCAACGGATATATCATTCGTAGCTAAAGTCGTCGCTAATGGGCGAAAAAAATTTTCCGTTACTAAATTTGTCACTAATTAGTCGTGAAAAAAATATTTATTACAAAATTTAGTAACGAACTTGAAAATTCGTAACTAAATTCGTCCCTAATTAGCTACAAAAAAGAAAATCATGGGAAAATTCGTCATTAATTAGTTAAAAAAATATTCGTAACTAAATTTATCGCTAATTTAATACCGTTATTTCAAAATTCGTGACTAATTTTGTAATTAAATTTCTTTTATACTCTATTAGGAAATATTTTCAACTATATCTCTTTTTTTAATCTATTTTGAATAATGAAATCGAATTGAATATATAGTAAATATTACAATTTTCATCAAATTGACAATTTTCAACAATAAATATTTTAATCAATCTATAATAAACAATTTTTAATTAGTCGCGATTGTCAAGTTCACCCCTCATATTTTTCATCTTCTACGCCCGTTCATTTCTCTCATATAGTTCAAATGTTTTTGTTTTATTGTTAAAATTCATTCATTATCGTCATCAACAAGAAAAATAGTAGATCATACATCCATATTCAATGATCTATTTAGTCTAGTAAGTAAATCAAACAATAGTTTTTGAATTATGGCGACAGTGAGATGGATGGCTATGGATAGACAGTTATCCATTTAAAAACTATTCTATAGTTTTAAAAAATAAAATAAAATAAAAAAATAAAAAGAGAATAAAATAAAAGAAAAAAAATAAGATAATAAAATACAAAATACTAATTTTTTTTTTAAAAATAAACTTAGCGAGGGATTTATCGTTTTATATTTTATTTTATTTTATTATTTTATATTAAATATCATTTTTATTATTTTGTAATACTTTAAATAATATTTAAAATAACATTTTATTTTTTTTATTTTATTTTTAAATATTTTATTATTTTATTTTAAATTAAGATTTTATTATTTTATAACAAATTATAATTTTATATTATTTTATTATTATTAAAAAAATGTGAGTGTAAGTTAACAAATTTTAAAAAAATTATATTAACAAATCATATAAATACAGTAATTAAAAAATAAACTATATACAATAAAAAATAAATATAATAATATATAATATATTAAATAAAATATATAAATTATAAATTATGAAAAATAAAATCCTATTTTAAAATTTAGTAACAGAATTATGATTTCCATCACTAAATTTAGTGACGGAAATTAAAAATCTATCGTTAAATTAATTTATTATTTCATTATTATATTAATATTATATTTTATTTAATTATATATAAAATTTAGTGACGGATTTGGAATTTCCGTCGCTAAATTAAAGGACGGAAATAAAAAATACGTTGTTAAATTAATTTATAATTTAATTATTATATTAATATTTTATTTTATTATATTATATTTAAATTTAGCCACGGATTTGAGATTTCTGTTGTTAAATTTAGCGACTGAAATAAAAATTCATTCGTTAAATTAATTTATTATTTAATTATTATATTAATGTTATATTTTTTAATTATATTTTAAATTTAGCGACGGATTAGGGATTTTCGTTATTAAATTTAGCGATTGAGATCCCAAATCTGTTACTAAATTAATTTATTTTTTAATTATTAAATTTATATTTTATTTTATTTAAATTTAGCGATAGAAATAAAAATTCATCGCTAAGTTAATTTATTATTTAATTATTATATTTTATTTTGTTATATTTAAAATTTAGAGACGGATCTGGGATTTCCGTAGTTAAATTTATCGACGGAAATAAAAAATCAGTCACTAAATTTAAAACTAACATTTTATTTTCTTATTTTTTTAATTCATATATTTTTTTATTTATTATATATTTTATATAATATATAACATATTATTATATTTTCTATTTATTATATATATTTGATTTTTTAATTATTATATTAATATGATTTGTTAATATAATTTTTTTTAAATTTATTAACTTATGCTTACATTTTATTAATAATAATAAGATAATATAAAATGATAATTTGATTATTATATTAATATGATTTCTTGTTATGGCATTTTATTTTATTTTTTTAAGAACAATATTTATTTATCTATTAATTAATTTATTATTTTTTTTAATTTAGAATTTTATTACTATTTTATTTTATAAAAAATTATCATATTTATTATTTTTAATTAATATGGTATATTTTATTTTTATGTTAATGTTAGTATATTTTAATGTTATTTTTATTTTTAATTAATGTTAGTTTATTTTATTTTTATTTTTTCTTGGAAGAATAATATTATTATATTTTTAATTCATTTATTATTTTATTTTATCTTTTTTAAATAATAATTTATTATTTGATATTAGTTTATTATTATTAAAAAAATATTAGTAAAAGATAACAAGTAGAAAAAAATAAGATAGGTAATTCCTTATGGTCGGGTGGTTGTTAAAAAAATGTTAGTAAAAAATAGCAAGTAAAAAAAAATAACGTATTTATTATTTGTCACGTCCCGAACCGGGATCGTGAACAGCCGCCCGTTATCCTGAATGCCGATTGTATTTTTACAGAAAATCGGACAGAATCTCCCCATATTTCGAAAGTTTCCCAAGTACAATTTATCCTGTATAAATCATAACCATTCTGTAATATAATCAAATGGTCATTCCGGCATCTCCAAATCAACCAAACTCACAACCAACATCCAGATAACGCAAGACTATAAAAATTTCCAACAATCTAGCCACAGACCTTTACTGCCATGTCCCCGTCAAAGACATGGACAGCCGCCAATCACCCCTCCTGTGATTTAAAGGAGACACCGAGCGATCCTAGAGAACACTTCTAAAACATGATACATTCCCAAGTACTTACATAATGAACCAGAAATGCCTCAATACAATGTTATGCAATGACATGTCCATATTTATACAGTCATCCCAGAATTATACAATGGTCGTCTATCGACCTCATAATACGTATACATCACCGATACAATTGCTAACTCACGAAATTGTAGCGGAAATATACAATAACTCCTCAGATCCAGATCAAATCTCCCAATGATACTGAGCGTCCTAAAAACAACGCTGCTTGCCAAATACTATCTCTGAAACAAGAAAGGAAATGAGGGGTGAGTACTCGAGGAAGAATACTCAGTGAGTGAGTGGTTCAATGCAATAGTCAAATATGAAGTGTGAAGCTGGAGTGTCAAAATATAATTATACAAATCATATTTCAAATCATCAAGATTTTCGTTTCAACAATATGTCATTTGCACGCATTATCAAGTCAAATATGCATCTAAAGTACTGTCATTAAAATCAAGATCTGCCAGCCGAAAATGTCCTGACAGAGATCTACCGCGACCTATGACAAGCGCACCGGGGGTGTTATATGCAAGTTTATTTAAAGTGCTGTCAAAGTGCTGTCTACCCCGGCATTAGCGACAAATCTCGTCCAGGTGCTAGACTTGGAGAGGATATCCAAATCCAAATCAAAATCCAAATCCTCCCCCTTTCGGGTTCAACCTGGCTAGTACCGTATCGATAATCAAATCACGACAACTCGTGGGATACCCCAGGTCTAGGCATATCCGGACGCCATCAAAGCGTCTCTCACGGTATCCTTCGTAACTATGGAAAAATACAATCCAAAGCCCTCAAGGCTAAAATCAATATCGTATAAAAAATGTGCCGAAATCAG
The DNA here is from genome assembly GCA_033439265.1 of Dillenia suffruticosa. NCBI lineage: Eukaryota > Viridiplantae > Streptophyta > Magnoliopsida > Dilleniales > Dilleniaceae > Dillenia > Dillenia suffruticosa. The sequence continues at coordinate 14,870,681 of JAVTVX010000011.1, read as the reverse complement.
GTTTACAAACCAAATGCAACATATAGCATAAAATGACACATTATACATTTCAACCACATGGATGCATAATTTCATAATTCAACACAGTTTTTGGACACTCCGTCGGTTTACAAAAAAATCAATTTTTAAACCAGTCAAAACATTTCAAGCATACGACAATTCATGCTCATTCATCAAAATGTTGTAAAACAGAGTTTGCATATTAAACAAAAGTATTGAAATAAATCCCACTCACTGATTTTGGGGAGGATAGCGCACTTCCCAATAAAACCACAATACGTAGAACAATACTCCCCTCAATCGAATCACCAAAATAGCCAACCTAATCAAATCACCACGATTCGATATCAATTAAGGGTCTAGTTATGAATTTTCAATTTTTCTTTCCAACCAAAACTACCTAATTTGACAAAATTTATTCAATAGTTAAAGAAATTTCCTTTCTCTCACCTAGGGTTCCTCGGATCTCGGATCTAACTTTCGTTCGCCTGTCGGTTTGGTCTAAAACCTGAATGTTTTCAAATTTGAAACAATTGTGAGCAATTTAAGTCCAATTACTAAAGAATTTCGAAACCCTAGTACGGAAATCGAAACTTTGAGTCATTTACCTTCGCAGAGGCTCATGGACTGTCATGGGGCGTCGCGGGCTCGTGGGCTGTGAGCTGGCGGGCTGATGGGCTGGCGGGCCTGGTGGGCCTGCGGGCCTGATGGGTCTGGTGGGCCGCGAGCCAGACTGGGCCGCATGCTAAACTGGGCCGCAGTGGCTAGGGCTTGCGCTCGCGAGCTGGATCGAGCGCTCGCGCAGTGGGTCACGCGCTGGAGAGCTCGTGCTCGTGCTGGGGCGCGCTCGAGCAGTGGATCGCGCGCTGGAGCGCGTTGTGCTCGTGCTGGGGCGTGCTGGAGGGCGCAGGGGCTCGTGCAGAGGCGCGCAAGGGCGCGCTGGCGCTCGTGCAGGAGCGTGCAGGGGCTCGTGTAGAGGGTCGCGCACTGCTCGCGTTGGGCTCGCGTGCTGGCTCGCGTTGGGCTCGCACTGGGCTCGCGCACTGGGCTCGCGCGCTAGGCTCGTGCTAGGCTCGCGCTGGGCTCGCGTGTTGTCGGGCGCACTGCTGCTGTCGCGTGCGCTGGTGCACTCGCGGTGGTACAGCGATCGTGTTTGGCGGAGGATGGCAGCGGGAGATCGTGCTGCGCGGAGGAGGAAGGCACTGCGGCTAGCGCGCTTGCGTGAGGAGGGAGGAGCAGCGGCGGCTGGGTGAGGTGGCAATGATGGCGAGCGGCGGTGCTGGCGGAGGCAGCGGGAGAGGAAGAGACGGAGTGAAAGAGAGAGAGGGAAAGAGAGAGAGAGAGAGAGGGGAAAAGGAAGAAAATTAGGGCTTTAAGCCCTAATTTTAATTTTCCCTTTTTTTTTTTTCGGTATTACATTATTAGTTTATTATTATTATAAAATTGTTAATAAATGATAACAAGTAAAAAAAATAACATATTTATTATCTTTTTTGTTACAAATAATTTGTGATAAAAAATTTTTATCGTTAAATCTATCGCTAATATTATTAGCGAAAAATTTTTTAAAAATTTTTGTCGTTAATTTCGTCACTAAAATCGTATTTTTTTTGTAATAATTGTGATTCATATTTTATATTTAAAAAATATACTTATACTTATTTTTATATTTTAAAATAATAAAAATCGGTTGTTAAATCAATGATGGAACGGGTAACGGGTTGGATCACAAATTAAGATGGGTTGGATTTAATAACTATTTATATCCTCGTTATGTTAAGCTTGCCGGATGAACCCAAACCCGCTAGAACCCACCTACCATTCCAGTCTCCACATGTCCAATTCCCGCCAATGTCCGTCTTTAAAAACTCCCAATCCCAGCACTAGAAAACGTTGGAACACGAGAGAGAGAGAGAGAGAGAGAGAGAGAGAGAGAGAGAGAGAGAGAGAGAGAGAGAGAGAGAGAGAGGGAGAGAGAATGGCTGAACAAATAGAGATCTCCGACTTTCCAGACGACGACGTTTTGAACTCAATCAACCTCGCCGACGTCCTCGCCTTCGAAGCTTCATGTTCTTCCGCCATTAATTCCGGCCAAACGTCCACCACAACCACCAAGAAACGGTTACTCTCGTCACCGTCAATTCAAGAACACTCCACCAAGAAATTGACTCTCGACGAACACAATCTCCTCCTCCACGGCTTCACCAAAGTCCCTCTTCCTCCTCCCCCAGCCCCAACCAAATCTCAATCTCCACCCACCATTTCTCACCCTCTTTACCGATCTTCCTCTAATCTCCAAGACTCCATCATTTCCGTCTCATCGGAATCTTTAATCGGATCTTCTTCCTCGAATTCGAAGTCGCCGGTGAACGCAACGCAATCTCCGGCGTCCCTGCCGCCTCTGCCTCTCCGGCGAACGATGTCAGATCCGAGAGTTCTCCACCAGTCACGAAGTCCGAGCGAGATTTCTGCTGGAAAGTGTTCGTCATCAGTGTTTAACGAGAGTCCTGACACTAAGGTTTGTGGTCTGGAAAATTAGGGTTTTCTTGAGATTGGGGATTTCTTTTTTCTGGGTTCTGTAAATTTAATTTCGAAAATGCCCTTCCTGTATTTTTGCTAATTGCAGAGGTTGAAGAAGATGAAGGAGCAGATGAGGCAGATAAGTCAGTGGTGTGAAGTGATTGTGAATGAAAGTGAGGAAACCAATAACCATAACCATGAGGTTTGAATCCAGTTTCTCCAAGAAGCAACGTTTCTTTATTCTAATTGAAAATTATTCTGATTGTCGGATTTTGTCTATGAATTGATGATCTGTAATATGCAAATTTACATGCTCCAAGTAACATATGTTTTGTGTCATGAAAATACAGTTGTGTTTCACAAACGGGCTGATTTTCTTTTTGCTACCTAAGTTATGTATACTTTGAAATTTGAATCTTGGATTCTTTATGATGTTGGCATGTCTTATGATTTTGAATTCTTACAGTGTCTCATGACTAGTTAACATTTTCCTTGTATAATGCAAACTCTTAAATCTTGACGAGACATTTAATTCCCCTGGACTTCTTGACACACCATTAGTCTATATCTTGCATGAAACAAGATGGGTCTGATTGTTTTGAATCTTCAGATAGCTTATAATTGCTTTGTTGGATTACAACTAACATTTGTTGGACGCAATCAATGCAATTAGGTTCCTATTGTGAGATGGATCTGATTGTTTTCGATTTACAAATAGCTTACAATGCCTCATGAATTACAATTAGCATTTGTTGTCTGGTGTTTGATTGAATCTTGTTATTGTTCCCAGGAGCCTTTGGTGACTGAAAATGAAGAGGTTGTAACTGAGGAATCATTGGCTGTGGAGAAAATTGGAGAATGGTTGGTCATCAACTTCAAATGTTGTTGCAACAAGGGCTACCTCGTTCTTCTCTCTGGAGTGAAATGTTTCTACAAACGGATATAGTTTCTACTTGTAAATGGCCCTAATGCTTTTGATCCCTTTGGTGGAATTGCTGATTGTTTGTTCTCACGGTATGCCAATTTGGTGAATTCGGGTTTTAACTCATTTTGACATTAGCTGATGCTCATCTTGTCACAAAGTTTTTGGACTATGATTCAGTTGTAGATCTTGTTTGTGTAGTCCTCATTTGGGATGAGCTCATCAAGTGTGTAGAGTTTTTTTTTTTATTTTTTTTTATTTTTTTTATTATCTTTTATCTTGTATTTTTCTTATTTGTAACAGTTACAGCTTAATAAAATATAAGGGTTTCTGAATTGGCATTATGAGATGACTTTGTGTTGATCAGTACATGCCACTACGTCGTAGAGCTTCTCTTGATAGTACTCGTTCAGGATTAGCTCATGTAATTGCAAAAAGGATTTTGGCATTTTCTCTTATGAAGCATATAGTTCTTCATATCAGAAATTTCTTGCACCTTTTGGAGAGAGAAATGGCAGTGACCCTGCGGTTATGAGGATTGTGATGAATTGGATGAGGCTTCATTATGCAAGTATGCAAAAGTGAAAGTTTGTAAGGTAAATACTTTGATACTTTTGAAAGTTTGCAAGTGTATAGTTCTTCACATCTACAGATCCAGCAGTGATAGTTTTATGACTGACATCGGAGTCTATTACCCAGGGTAAGTTTGATGCCCCTATAGTATTACTAGGTAAATACTTGATATCATATGATGCTTCTATTTTCTCGTACAGAGCAGCTTTGCCCAGTTAATATTAAGAGATCTAGCATACCGTTTTATTTTTCTATTTTTCATTTTTTACTCACAGATCATCCTGATCCCAGATCCTCCAACTAAGCATACATTTACACATTAATGTCTATATTAACAATTTCAACTTTGGTTGTTCACTCTATGTAACTCTGTCTGCTTTGTAACTAATTCACTTTTAGAATGAATTAAGCTGCCATAAAAGTGTAGCCAGAAGTGAGGCAGGAAACTTGCATGGTTAGGGAGATTATTCTTTTCTCCAAGTCAACTGTGAGGTTGGCAGTTGATGTAACTACTGGAGAACTAGCGTAAAATCAGTCTTTATAGTTTATAGAACGTGCACAGCATGTATCTTTACTTAGAGCATCATCAACATCAGACTTTCTCCCTGATCAAAAAGAGCCAATTCCCTTACAGACTGTTACCATTGCCACAACACCATAAAAGATCCTTACTTGCTGTTGGATTTATATGCACATACACATGCGGAAGCGTGCAAAATATTTCGGAATCATAAAAGAATAGGATTTTCGGGCATACCTCAAAAGTAGATCGCAAAATCTGGGAACGACGAACCTCGATCAATCGACCTCGCAGTCGGGATGATAACCACAAAAGATGAGCTATCACCGCAGCACCACGACCCCTCAATCGAATCCGGTGACAAATTCTCTTCGCAGAATTGTTCCCTCTTTCTCTCAATTGTCTCCTCACAATCTTTTGCAATGGTTGTGTGTCCTAGGGTTTTGCCCCTAGTTTCCATATGTCTCCGTCACCACAAATGGTAGGGAATTCAAATCCCATAAGTTACCATTTGTGCATATGGAAAGTGGGATATTTCCTTTTTCCAAATAAGGAAAGATGCCCCACGTGGGCATTCATTCCTTCATCTCCCACTTGCACACGAGGGCATTTACATCCATCACGAGATCACAGCTCATGCGATCTCCTGTATCACCCTTCTGGATTTTCATACTAGATTGGGTGTCGTGCGACTGGCGAGTACACCTGCAAATAAAGACTTCTCGATACACCTGTTAGGATGTTCGAGGAGTCGTCGTTAATAATAAAACATCTCGCTGTACCCCAGACTCATCACATTTACATCCTTCGAGTCACTTTCCTCATCGAAAGTCATCCCCAATATATCCTCGAATGTGTATTCACTATTACGTTTTTATCCCAACGTGGATATACGCAACAGACCGGTCGGTGAATACTACACAACGATGTAATGTAGATTGGTCTTCCTTTCCCAAACTCGAATCTATCGATCTCAATTCAGCTGCTTTCCTAGACCTGCCCCTTAGACCTCAATTTATCTTCCGGGCCATAGGTAAACAGACTAAAGTAGCAAACACTGAATCAAGACTTCTAGAGACAGTCGAAAGTAAAATAAGGGTACTAGAGATCCCATCCAATGGATCTCGGGTCTCACACAGTGGGAACGGGGATCATAAATAGATCATCGTCTCATATAATTGCTCCCACTATACCTAGTCGTCATCACACACGGTATGAAACGCGTGCCACAGTGTTAATCCCTTATTTCTCAAAAGGGCATATGTCAGATTTCTTAACACTGTGCAGATACGGGACTCAGTCTACACATAAGACTCTACCCAGAGATCTCAGAGAGAGTGTCTCAGAGACAATATCACTATCGCAGGTGATTTCTGAAATCTCAAATCTGGCTACTCACAGGCAACATGGATGTGGGTATTTCCATGTCGGTCATATCCCAAATGACCTCATCCTGAACACGTATCAGGGCGACTTTTGTTCTAGTTGGGCCACTCTCAATGCCTCTTACGACTAGAAACTGTCTCATCTCCACTCACTCAGAGTTGGAGGTGGTCGCTCGTGTGAGAGAGTCGACCTCACCTGCCTGACATATATTTTATCACATCAAATATACATGATATAAATAAGTGCATTATTTAAGAAAATATAAATGTGACTGAATAATGCACAATATCATATATATAAAAATATAATAAGCATCACATCGTCAGTTTAGTACAATGAGAAAAATCAAAATATTCCCAAACCCAATGACTCTCTATGTGCTATAAATGAGTCTCTAGTGATGGGTTTGGTGAAGGGGTCAGCCACCATGCAATGTGTCGAGATGTACTTGACGGTCACTTCACCCTTCTCGAGGATGTCTCTAACAAAATTATATCTGGTGTCTATGTGTTTGGTCCTACTATGATACTTAGGGTCTCGAGTATAGGCGATAGCAGCCTGATTATCACAGTAAATCATCACTGGCCTCCCACTATCAGCCACAACCCCTAAGTCATCTAATAGTCTTCGGAGCCAAACACTCTCCTGAACTGCGACTGAGCAAGCCACGAACTCAGCCTCCATCGTAGATAAAGCTACACAGGTCTGCTTCTTGCTGCTCCAAGAAATGGCACCGCCATTGAGCAAGAAGGCAAAACCTGATGTCGATTTGCGCTTATCCAGATCACCGCCCCAGTCGGCGTCTGAATATCCTATGAGGCGCAAATCCCCTCTCCCATAACACAAGGAGTAGCTCGCAGTTCCCTTGAGATATCGAAAAATCCTTTTCACTGCTCTCCAGTGACCCCTTCCAGGATTTGATTGATATCTACTCACCAGACCGACTGCGTAACATATGTCTGGTCGTGTACACAACATCGCATACATTAGACTTCCCACTGCGCTGGAATAAGGGATTTTACGCATCTCCCTTATATCTTCCTGAGTTTTCGGGCACATCTCAAGACTCAGACCATCACACTTGGCGATTGGAGTATCAATGGGATTACAATCACTCATCCCAAAGCGTTCGAGAATTTTCTTAATGTAGGTCTCTTGTGAAAGAGCCAACATTCTTCTCGATCGATCTCTCTGGATCTTAACTCCAAGGATGAACTCAGCTTCACCCATGTCGATCATGTCGAAGCTCAATGACAACCAAGCCTTGATTGTCATCATATACTGAATGTTGTTCCCAGCCAACAGTATATCGTCCACATACAGGGACAGGATCACAAAAGAGTTATCAGATCGTATCAAGTAAACACAATGATCCTCCTCGATCATTGTAAAGCCATAAGATATCACCTCCTCGTGGAATCTTAGGTACCACCGCCTGGATGATTGCTTTAGGCCATATATCGACTTCCGAAGTCGACAGACCTTGTCCTCATGACCTACTAGAACGAACCCAGAGGGCTGCTCCATGTAGATCTCCTCATCCAGATTTCCATTAAGGAAAGCGGTCTTTACATCCATCTGATGCAACTCTAGATCCATGCTCGCGACAATCGCCAAGAGTAGACGGATCGATGTAAATTTGACTACGGGGGAGAAAGTCTCCTCGTAATCAATGCCCTTTGTCTGTGTGTAACCCTTGGCTACTAGACGGGCTTTGTATCTTTCTACCGATCCGTCGGCCTTTCTTTTGATTTTGAGAACCCACTTGTTCCCTATGGCCCTTCTATCCTCAGGTAAGTCAACTAGGTCCCAGACCCCGTTGACCCTCATTGATTCCATCTCCTCTTTCATGGCCTCTAGCCATTGGTCCCTCATAGGACTCTCGAGAGCCTTCTCAAAGGTTTGAGGTTCTTCATCATCCTCAGGAGTCACGATGAGGATCTCATCCTCTATCGGAAAATGACGTCGGGGTACATGTCCCCGACTACTCCTACGAGGAGGAGGAGCCTCCTCACCTCGAGATGGGTCACTCCCACTAGGACCAAGATCCATTGTAGGCTCTTGGGTCCCTCCCCTGGGCTCATTTGGGCCGTCAGGCTCACCCATCTCATAAAAGGTGAAATCCTGGTCAATTTCGCCTCTCTTAGGGAAATCCTTTTCCAGGAACGTAGCATTACGAGATTCGATCTCGGAGACCGTGCCATCCGTACGTTCACCTAGGAACACATGTCCCTTAGAATGTTCAGAGTACCTTATAAAGATACATTTCTTTCCTCGTGGGCCTAACTTGCCGTGTGGGTGCGAGGAATCGTGAACGTATGCGGCACAACCCCATGGTCTCAAATGGCTAAGGTCAGGCTGCCTCCCTGTCCAAAGCTCGTATGGGGTACTGACTACGGACTTGGTTGGAACACGGTTAAGCACGTAGGCGGCAGTCAACAATGCGTCTCCCCAATGGGAGATAGCCAAATTGGCCTGCGCCATCATCGATCTTACCATCTCCAACAAAGTCCTATTCCTTCTCTCAGCTACCCCGTTCTGCTGGGGAGTAGCAGGAATAGTCAACTGTCTCGTAATGCCCTTCTCGAAACAGAGCTCTTTAAACTCCTCAGACAAGTACTCGCGTCCTCTATCGGTTCTGAGAGTTTTAATTCTCAAGTCTAACTGGTTTTCTACCTCGCTGATATACCTCCTGAAGCAATTTAATGCCTCAGACTTGTGCGAGATAAGGTAGACGTAACCGAAACGCGTGTAATCATCTATAAACGTAATGAAATACGTGGCTCCGTTTCGGGCTCTCACATTCATAGGTCCACAAATATCGGAGTGGATCAATTGCAATGGGGTCCCAGCCCTCATTGCTTTTCCAAATGGTTTCCTCGTCGCTTTGCCGGCTAGGCAAAACTCACATAAGGGCAACTCGATCCGGGTTAGCGGGCCCAACAAGCCACTCGTAGCTAACCGGTTCATTCTCTCTTGCCCTATGTGTCCAAGTCTACTATGCCAAATTGAAACATCATCAACTACGCTATCAGATGTATACGCAATAGAAGACAAATCAGAAATTTTATTAAAGGAAACCAAATCCAACGCATAAAGTCCATCATGGACTAAACCAGTACATAAAACAGAGTTATCGTAAATGACAGAAACACTCAAATTTCTGAAAATGACAGAGTATCCTAAACGATCTAAACAAAGGACAGAAATGAGATTCCGCCGAATCTCGGGAGCATACAGCACATGATGCAGGTATAGGACTTGGTTACTTGGCAGCATCAGCTTGCATGTACCAATCCCCTTCACAACCACAAATGCTCCGTTCCCCACGTACAGCCTCCTCGCTTGGGGACTCAATCGGCGGAACTCCACATATGCGCTCCTATCTCGAGCTACATGGTCGGTGGCTCCTGAGTCTACAATCCACAAAGGAGAAGAGTTAGTAAGCATCACAGTGGATGAAACATAACTCATACCATGTATAGAAGAAGGACATACCTTTCGCTCGCCACACTCGCGAGCGAAGTGCCCAGATTTGCCACAAACGTAGCATCGGACTTTGCTCTTGTCGAGCTCCTTCTTCTTACGTGTCTGCCCTCTATCAACGGTTTTCGCTGATGGCTTCCTCTTAGCTTGGCTAGGTTTCTTGTCATATTTGCGCCATTTACGCTTGACGCCCTTGGAGCCCTTACTCGACTCCGCCACATAGGCATGACCAGAAACCGACCTAGCCACCTCCTGGCGCTCCTCCTCGAGCTCACAATGCCTACGCACGTCCATGAAAGTACGAATACTCTCAGTGTGCGTGAGGTAGGTCTTTACAACATCCCAGGAGTCAGGCAATGACTGGATTACTCCCAGTACCTGAAGCTCATCAGACATTGGCTCCCCCATGTTCTTTAGAGAAGCGATCATACTTGACATATGCATTAAATGCTGTTTCATGCTATGATCGGGTCTCTTCTTATAGGTGATAAACCTATAAGTCAGCATCCTCAGCTTAGGAGCTGACCGGGAGCCAAGGTGCTCTCTCAGAGCACTCCAAACCGACATCGCAGTAGGATACTGCTCGTACACTGGAATCAGATCATCGTGCATGCTGCTAAGGAGGATGACCCTAGCTTGGCCATCCTTCTTCTTCCATGCACGATACGCCTCCTCATCCAGTTTCGCCTGAGGCGTATCACCCACCCCGGGGTCTGTCATCTCGTGTAAGAGAACCTCCGCTAGGTCCTGCTCCTCGAAGACAAATTGAACTTTACGGTGCCAAATCTCATAATTGTCACCGTTCAACTTGTCTCCCTTAACGAGATCAAGTACGATACTCTTTGTCGCAGCCATTGTCTCTGTCACACAGAAAAAAAGAGACATTAGTGACTAATAATGCTTATTTTCATAATTTCGTACACCCTACGAATTAACAATCCAAAATGAATCGAATATTGACCCCAAAGTGAGCATATGAGTCAACGGACACCATACACCACAACCCGGGACCTCATCTCATCATCCGGACTTTAATTCGGTGCACAAAATCCCACAAATAGTCACATATATGCACATAGGACCCCAAAAAAATTGAAAAAATCAATTTTGGACGACCTGACGCGCCGCCGGGGTTCCCCACGCGCCGCCGCTCGCCGGCGGTGCACTCCACGCGCCGCCACGCGCCTCCACGCGCCGGCGGCAGCCCCTGCTGCACGCGCCAGACGCGCGGCGCGCTGCTCACGCGCTGCCACGCGCCACGCGCGGCTCGTCTCACGCGCGCCCAGTCGCGGCGCGTGGCTCACGCGCCTCACGCGCTGAGCCGCCCCTGAGCCGGGTCATACCGGGTCGGTCAACGGGTCAGGGTTGACCCGACCGACCCGGTCAACAGTCCGGGTCTGACCCGGTCGGGTCGGAAGCGGGTCGGTCCGGGTCAGGGTCCGACCCGACCGCCCACCGCCACCCGCTTCACGCGCCTGTGTGGCGCGTGCATTGCACGCGCCTGCTGGACGCGACCTCTGGCGCGTGCTCGTCACGCGCCCGCGGGTTTGGGCTTCTCCTTCTTCGCCCGACGGGTCCTGCAACGGGTTTTTCGACCCGATTCTCCGAGAACCCATTTCCGGCTAATTTTTACGACGGTTTCTGCCGGAAAATATATTTGGACTTCCCACAAATATTTGGAACTCGTTTTTTTGAATGGTTCAAGCCCTAAACACGGCGAATCATTTGTCCAAATTTTGGCCCTCCGCGGCCTCGCCGGAAAACCCAGTTTCCGGCAGCCAATCAATGCATAATGCATGTCAAAACGTAGATCAATGCACATGGAACACTAATATGCCATTTATTTAGATCAACAATCCCTCTACATGGATAGATCTAGATTTTTTAAGTTTTGGGCACCCTTAGGGCCGAAAACTTCAACTTTAATTTTCATGGCTTAAACATGCTCCAAAAATTCAGAAAAAATTATATTTGCGATCTACGTGACTTGGGTAACGTCACGGTATATTCGGATTCACGAAACTCATCCGTGATCCGAAACCCATTTTTGCAACCCCATATTTTTATACCCGAAAATATTCCGAAAATAATTTAATAAATCCAACCCTACGCTCTGATACCAATGTTGGATTTATATGCACATACACATGCGGAAGCGTGCAAAATATTTCGGAATCATAAAAGAATAGGATTTTCGGGCATACCTCAAAAGTAGATCGCAAAATCTGGGAACGACGAACCTCGATCAATCGACCTCGCAGTCGGGATGATAACCACAAAAGATGAGCTATCACCGCAGCACCACGACCCCTCAATCGAATCCGGTGACAAATTCTCTTCGCAGAATTTTTCCCTCTTTCTCTCAATTGTCTCCTCACAATCTTTTGCAATGGTTGTGTGTCCTAGGGTTTTGCCCCTAGTTTCCATATGTCTCCGTCACCACAAATGGTAGGGAATTCAAATCCCATAAGTTACCATTTGTGCATATGGAAAGTGGGATATTTCCTTTTTCCAAATAAGGAAAGATGCCCCACGTGGGCATTCATTCCTTCACTTGCACCACAGAGCCAGATTGGTTTTACACATTACAAAATTAGAAAGAAATAAGTTCAGGATGAGCTGACACACGTCCTTGAGTTCATGCCTGACCATATCAGAGGACTGGGGACCCAAAAATCTGGGGCTGCTTTGTCGACCCATAGCCATAGCCATGGTGGGGCTTGGAATTTAGAAGTAGTAGTTGTACATGTAGAAACTTCGCAGTGATTCCCATTGGCATAACCATGAGGCTTCAAGGAAAGCCCTCCATTCCTGGAGACAGATTGCCAAGGGTGTTTGAAATTAGATCCCAGGGGGAGCACCCTCGAAGAGATGCCTTCTCTTGGATCGACTTGTTAATCTTAGATTCCAAGTTCTTCAAGGGAAATAGTTAGGTGCATAACATTTTCCTAGCATCGCTAAGGTGGATTGGGTGAGCCCAATCCTCTAGTACCCCCGCAATAGCCCAATCCTTTCCTTCCCGCACTAAGTCGGGAGTATTTTGTGTAACGGATGAATCTTTATCGCAGGTGGATTGGGAGATGAAAATACATAATGAGTGAGATTCGGTAGATTTTTATTTAACAAAACAATAAATACACACCACTCACTAAAAACACTTAATTGTCATATCCCTCAGACACATAAACTTCACTCGCGAATGTTGCGCTCACTATCCTTATTTCTTTTACACCTACAACACACACAACGCCATCTCTTTATGTTCTTCATCTCTTCCCTATTTATATAGGTACAAGCTTGAAACCTTTGTGACAAACTGTGACCGAGAAGATGCCACCATTACATTTTCAAGAACATCAATTCTAGCCACACATTTTAACTAACCACGTATATTTAACATATGGTCACAATTTTACTATTGAAAACTTTATTAATTTTAATGGAGTGAGGCCTCAACGTTTCTAAAGAGGGTCTAACTCGATTGAATCTATTCCATTAAATGTTATTGGATTCTTAAAGAGAAGGGGCATGGCTTCCTTTTGTTTAATTCCAAATCACAAGGGACAGACATCCTAATGGCTGGATTAGCTCAACACAGTGGGGCTTTCCTGAATCGACAATTTAGATCAAATCTTGATAAATCGTTGAGTTTTGGGGTCTCTTCTTTCTGGGTTTCAAGTATGAATGTAGTCGAATTTGTGTTTCCCCTAGTTGTTGAGGAGCCGATCGGCAAGGGATCAGATGCATGCGTCGGCAAAAGGGATGTCCAGTACGAGTCATTCCAACCAGCTCTGAATTGATTTTAGAGCATGTGGTTAAGTGAACCACCACTTTGAAATGAGTGAAAAGTTATAACAATAACAATTTCCTTTCGGTTATACTTTTTCTTTAGGAAATGATGCTGTTCATTGGGGTTTGACACATTCTTTACTTACTTTCACATACGAAAGACTTTTTTTTTTTTTTTTTTTTTTTTTTTTTCAATTTCTCTCGACTGAAAATAGTTTAGTGAACATGGGAAACACCACACAGTAGAAGATTGTATGCTCCATCAAACACCAAGTCAATGAAACGAAGTATAACTTAATTGACACCATCTCACACCCTCTTTCTAGAGATTTTAATTCGACTCTATTCGATATACCCAAAAATAAAATAAAATAAAAGAGCAAACACCAAAATGTTGGGCCGTTTCTCATAAAAAAATAATGTGTTGGGCCCTTCACTTAACCCGGCTAATGCCCAGACGTCAACAACCCAACTCTCGGTCTAGCCGAATATCGTTCCATTCCTTTTTTGTTTTTCGTAGGTTCTACATTTATGATTAAATGTGCTCAGAGCTAAAACAAAGGTGCAAACATGACCAAATCCCGAATGTTGACCCCCTCTCCAGGTTAATTATTTTTTATAATAATATAAATTTTAATCGGTAAATTTATATAGACTGTAGTTTATAAATCAGATACATTGAGTACACTGGGTAAACATAATTTATAGTTTTAGAACTTAATACAATTTCAATTATCAAAACTCGAAAAATTCTATCAAAGAAAATGTAATACATTTTCTATCTCTATGATTTGATTGAAAATCTTATTTGTTTTATGTATCGATTTATTCACGGCTGATCATTATTTTTTTTGATAATTTAATAATAATTAAATTCATAGATTAAGAATTTATTAATTGAGATTAGATAAATTTTTGATAAAAAATCTATTAATATAATAATTTCTTGAAAAAATATATTATTTATTTATAAAATCTTATATTTTTATTGCAAATGGTTTTTTATGAAAATAAGAAAAAATTTGATTCAAATTTGAGACAATTCCAGAAAAAATGGGTTTTTTTAAAGACCATCTATAAAGATAAACAGTATATGAATAAATAAAATTATTTTAATTCATATTTAATAAATTGATTTACATTTACTGCATCAGTGTAACAGGCAGGTACATCCACGAGTTTTAAAAGTCTATGCGGTGGCGTGAGCGGGATGTGCCCCTCCACACGCCTCGTCTTCATCAACCTTTGCCAAACAAATCCTCTTCTGTTTTTGCCCCCAAAATCTCTTATCCCAAATTACCGCAAAATCTGTCACTCATGTCAAAATCCTGTTCCTCAAAACAACCACAGAGCATCGAACAATTTCTGACACTTCCGGATGATATCCTCATCGACATCTTCCTCAGACTCTCAACCAAATCTCTCATCAAATTACGGTGCGTATGCAAATCTTGGCGTTCTTTTCTCGCGAATTCAAATTTCGTCAGACTCCAGTTGACCCAATCCATTCAGAAATCAAACCCATATAGAGTTTTTCTCAATTTTAAGTATTCATACTATAAATCCTCATCCTATCTGCAGAAGTACCCGAGATGGCTCAAGTCTTTGGACTACGAACAGTCCTATGCACTTTGTTCTGGGTTAAAACCTCTAGATGCTGTTGCCCAAGTCGGGGATGATTTCAATCTTCCGGTCTCCGAAACCAGCCGGAGATTCGATCTTTTGGGTTCTTGTGATGGGTTGTTGCTGATTCAGATTCAATCTGATGAATTGCTCTGTTTGTGGAACCCTAGTACAGGGGATTTTCGGAAAATTCCGAAATCTGGGGCTGTCAAATCCTGATGATGGTGAAGAATGTTTAGCTGTTGGGTTAGGTTATGATTCGTCAATTGGTGATTATAAAGTTGTTAGGGTTGCCAAATCGAGATATGGGAATGATTGGAAGTTTGAGGTGTTCAATTTGAGCGGAAATGCTTGGAGGGTGATTGAGGAAAAGAGTAATTGTTTCTTTGGTTATGGGAGAAACCCAGTTGGAGTTTATTTCAATGGTGGTGTGTACTGGCTTGTTGGTTGGTGTGTCCTGGTTTTCAATTTAGGCGTGGAGAGGATTGGTAAATTGGCAATACCCAGTGAATTTCACTTTGAGGAATTGTGTGTTTTGGGTGGTTCTTTGGCAATGATTTGTAGGAAGAACACACAGAATTGTACCGAGATTTGGATGATGGATGGGAAAGGTGGAGAGGACACGAATTGGACAGTGTCCATTGTAATTCCGCATTCGATTCGGTCTAAGACACTGTTTAATCCGATCCCAATGAGCATTTTGAGGAATGGTGATGTTATGATTAGGGATTTGGACAGGGAACTCTGTGTATGGTAGAAGAAATAATGTTGTGAGGTATATTGTGAATCAGTGGAGTGATAAAAATGTTGAGTTTAAGGCCGTTGTTTATGTGAGGAGCTTGGTGAATCCCAAGATTGTTTGTTCAAACCATAGCTGCAAGGAGCAGAAAGCAGTGGGGGAGATTTTGAAGAAGCTGAAGAGCGTAAAGATGGATGATAAATATAAGATTGTGAAGAACAGATTAGGTGGTTTATTTTTCCATTCAACTTCGTGGTATAATGTATTTGGATTTTGAGTGTTTGGATTGTCATGTACATATTGTAAGCTTAATGAAAGTTGTAGTTCTATTGGTATTTGAATGTTGTAGTTCCATTGCGATTAAGTACCATTTCCTGTTGTTGCATATGGATTTTGGATTTGTCTTTTTTTCCCTTTGGACAAGTGTCAGAGTGTTTCATGTCTTCATGTTCTTGTACATGGTAGCGTTCCTTGAGATCTAGTTTCATTGTAAGCAGGCCTGCGCACCTGATGGTGAACTAGACTCGACACAGATTTCCCGTGTACGAGTGCTTATGTGAGTGAACTTTCTTGGGATTTATATATGTCTATTTTTCTACCATCTGCAAGAACGTTGTATATATTTCTATTTACTATTGCTGTCTGTTTTCAATGCATGGCGAGCTGAGGTGTAGTTTCTGGTCTATTTCTATGGTCTATGTCTGTTTGTTGTAGATGTAGGGAAGAAAATGCCATGCAATGTTTGGTATACTTTTCATCCATGTGAATGGTGATGCTGAATCTGATGGTGTTGCAAAATAGAAATAACGAAAAATGTTGTGTTGTAACTCTAATTTTTGCACAACACTGAGGTGGTTGCACCAAGTATGCTCTGAGAACCATTCGAGTAATGAAGGCATTATGATTAAAAACCTAACATTTTACATATAGTGCAGGCCTCCATGGTAATGCCTAGAGGGGGTCATCCGTTCGTCTCCTTTTCATGTATGGTCCACTTGGTATAAGAGAGAGAAGCAAGAGGTGATTGGAGGAGCTCTGTAGAATTGGAAGCCCAACTTAACATGTCAGACTTGATTCTAGCAGACTAGCATCCTTGATCTATCCCGGTTTAATCTCTACAACCATTTGAAACTCAGGATCAGCCCTCGGTCTTTTGGTGCATGTTAAGGTTTTGATCAGAAGTGTTTTAAGGTGAAAACAACACTATGTCTGCTGAACTCTTAGGAAGTAAAATGGCCGTGGCCCTTTAGAATGCATTTTTACCGTTTCATGTTAGGCACAACTTTTGGGCTTTTTCTTTTTTTTTTTTTTGGGGGGGGGGTGGGAATTACTTTGCTCCGGTCGCATTTCATCTTGTTAAGGTCTAGTTGGAGTAGATCACTGTCTTATGGGAGCCTGGCATCCTCCTCCTGCGATTTAAGGGGACATTCACCGGACCAAATAGTTTTGCCAGGTAACCTAGATAAAATATTTTTACCTATTTTTTTTCTTTATACGTTTTACCAGAATGGTATCTTACATATATATACACACACAAACCTTTTTATCTTATATGATATTTTACAATATCAAGATAACTGAGATCTTAAGGGTTCACTGCAAATCCAAAAACAGCGAATGATACATTTATCTTTTGCTTTGGACCAAGGTGTTTTTTTTTTTTTTTGGTCAAATTGCATCTTCTTTTGTAGTTTCCAGTAGAGGTCTCAAATTAAATATTATGAACATCTGTGACCAAGGCCGAGAAAAGGGAACTAAAGTTCCCCATTTGTTGGCACCATAAGGAGGATCAATGCAAAATAAAGATAAAGCAATGTGCATTTTTGAAAATGGAGCTAATGGCATATTTTCTCCTCATTCCCAGTTTTACTGAAAACATTAAAGTGCTGGAGTGTGGCAAGATTATGTGAGCAGGTATTACAAATCTTTCGTTGGCAAGGATGAAGTCCGCTGGTATGTTTACTTACTGTTTGATCTCAGCTACGTGATTAACTTCACTTTTGATTGCCAAGCCTTCCTCGGACCTTTAAATCAGAGTTGGATGTACAAAGTGCGATGGTAATTGCGGTGCATGTGGTCTTTCATGGACTTAATGGTATGCTGGGTTTGATATACATTTTAAGCACAAGGCATGATTTTGGCCTTGCTCAAGGTGTTTAATGCTGGATTTGGATCTGTGTTCTTATTGAAAAACTAATCTTTGTCTGAAAGTCTTCATTATTATGCATGACTTTCGCCAATTTTTCCTTAGCTAGATTAGTCATCTGATGACTGCTATCCAGAGTGGTAGGACCTTGGACTTGGCTATGATTCCTCGATCTAGTGGGCTTTATAGTACCTTCCTATTGATAGATTTAAAAAGTGTGGCAATGGGAGAAAGTTAGGGAGACTAGGGAGAGTGAGTAAATGGGAGAAGAAGCTGATTCTTTTTCTTTCGTTTCTTACACGTTGCATGCAAGGCTATTTATAGTAGCTCTAGGGAAATAAGCAGCTCATACATGTTGACTTTGGTGTGCTTGCCTTTGTTACTCAACAGTGCCACAATTTCTAGAGCATAAGCCACCGACAAGTTCTGACATTCTGAGAAACGACGCACACCGCCTCTCATATTTTGGATTTTCTAAGATTAATTTTGACACCTATTAGATGATTACCCATTGTAGACCACCAGTAGGATCGGTTAGTAATGTCTGTCTGTCTCAAGAGTGTTCAACGAATTGCTCTGAAGTTTATCTATTAGTGTGCAACGGATAAACTTTTGTCTGCAAGCCCAGCCTTTAAAAATCAGTTTGCCTGCACACCTTTGGCATTCAGATTCAGCAAAAGACTTGTGACATATTGCAACTAATGGTCTTCAGAGATACCAAACCGTAGAGACTCTCTCTCTCTTAACTGAAGAGTCAAAACTCTATACAACCTGGATGGATTTATCAGAGACAGTATTACAAAAATGAGATTAACCTAGGTAATTTGAAGCTCTAAAGTCTATTAACTGAAAACGAATTGATGAAACATTTAAAGCAAATGAACGAAGTCAGAAGATGTGTATCCTAATGGTTTATTGTATCTTTGATTTTTCAATCCTATTTGTGTGTTGCCTTTCTGTTCCAATCCCGATTCAATCATCAACTGGAGTGCCATCAGTTTCACTGTTTACTTTTGATGTTTTGTCATTTCTCTTCTCTTGACTCAGACTGCGTCACTGATCCCTTTACAACTTTTCTTTGGATTGCCGTATACACCAAGTTTAAACAATCTAAACCTAAAAGGCAAACCGGTTTTCAAGTTCATTTATATACTAAACAATCTTTTTTTTTCTTTTTTATAAATAGGTGAGCATCATGCTCAAAATGTTTTTAAAAATTAAAAAAAAATGATATTAATTGAATTATATAATTTAAATGTTTAAAAAATAAACCTAAAGGCCACATTTAGTACAAGGGCTCATCTTAATTTAGTGTAGGGGTAGAGAAAGGGTATACGCATTTATATATAATATTTTATTTATATTTTTTTACAAAGAAACTATTCTCATACTTAGAAGCTGTGATCTCGAGATTACTAAAAGGTTTATTTAGTGTTGTCTCGTTTAATTAATTTTACCTTATCTTCAAAGTCCGCATATTTAATTAATGAGTCTAAAAATTGTATTTGTGGTCGGGTCATTTCGCCAAATAAAAGAGCCGCCGCTCAAGTACGGATGGGTTCATCGGCAGCCCCATTTGCAACTTAGTTTTGAACCATGATATTGATAATATTTATTTATTTATTTATTTATCTTACAAAAAAATATAATCAAGTTGAACCGAATTAATGAAAAAAGAGTGAAAGTAGGGAGATTTTACTGTTTAATCTGTTCTTGAGAGATGTTAATAATACAATTTATGGGAATATGAATAATTTAAAATTAATGTATTTAGTAAATTTAACAATATATATATATCAAGAGATTGATTAATATATTAGAAATTAAAAAAAAACATATATTCACAATATAATCAAGTGCAAAATTGAGATTGTTTTTTACGAGAATGCGGATCTATGTTAAATCAGTTAAAATATTCAAACCGGGTAAATTCCAAGCTCAAGAAATTTCAAAAGATTGTTGGTATTTATCCGGGAGGCAACCGGATGAGCTCCTTTTTATGTTTTGCATAAGCGCAAATGTATCACGTATATGAGTATTCTATAGCAAATCAATGCCAAATAGTCGTAGAGATTCAAACCCAGTAGATATCTTTTTATTATAACTGTTGGTTTTTAATCACGCATATAGAAGCGTAGATAAATAGATCAGAATTTTTTGGGATAAATACCTCTATAGGCCGGTCTCTAAAAATCTGATCGGAGTCTCGACGTCCCTCGAACGGATCGCACGATCCGATGGTGATCACGCAATCGAACCACCACCGTAAATCTATGACGTCTCAAACTTAGTCCGGTGACGAGTGTGTTCCCAAAAATTCCCTACACGAAATTTTTCCTAACGCTCATGATATGTTCTCTCTCTTGAGAATTCTTGCCTAATCTCAAAAAAGTCACTTGGGGAGAGGAAGAATGTTCCTTCTAACGTTCCTTCTAACGTAGGCACATCCAGAGTTAATTATACATCATTTTGAGTTAATGGAGGAGTTTATGGGATAATGAGAGTTATCCCATTATCCCAAGATTATTAAAATATCCCTTAATGAACATAACTAACCAACAATAACGAACACGGAAAGTTACCGACCCAATTGGTATTTTTCATAATAAATAACACTTTGTTATTCAATTTAGATATTTGTTTAAAATATCATAATGTTTCAAAGGTTACACATTTTTAAATTTATTCGATCCACATTTTTTTCAAATTTTGAAAATTTGCACCACATGTTTCTTGGCAGGGAATCCTTTCTGATTTTTGTGCAAGGGAATAACTACGATTGGTCTAGTCCTAATGTGCGTGATATTTCATCTCATATCTGTATCTTTCTTGACTATTAAAGAAAGGAACAAGTGGAGAGGGGTGCTGGAGGCCGTGCCATGTCAGATGAAAACAGTGTTATTGTTTTTCTTTTTCTTTCCTTTTTTTTTCACTCATTTATCTTTTTTTTTTCTTTTTTTTAACCCTTCACCTTTTTTCTAAAAATTTTTTTGTGGGTTTCCTTTTTTTTTTTTTTACTTTTTTTTATCCTTCATCCTTTTTTTTCACTTTTTTTTCTTCCATTGTTATCGATTTGTTATTATTTTTTTTTCATCTATTTAATCTTTTTTTCACCCTTCACTCTCTTTTTTTCAGGTTTCTTCTTCTTTCTTTTTTTACTTTTTTTTTTCACCTTTTGCCCTTCTTTTTTCCCTTTTTTTTTTCGGGTTCTATTGTTATCGGTTTATTACTGTTCCTATTTTTTTACTTTTTTTTTTCATCCATTTACTCTTTTTTGTTTACTTCTTTTTTTTTCACTCTTCACATTTCTTTTTTTTTCACCCTTCATATTTTTTTTTTGAACTTTTTTTTAGGTTTATTCTTTTTCTTCTTCTTTTTACTTCTTGTTTTTTTTTTTCCACTCTTCACCATTCTTTTTTTTCACTCTTTTTTTTTTAGTTTCACTGTTACCGGTTTGCTAATATTTCTTTTCTTTTACTTCTTTTTTTTTGGATTTCTTTTTTTTTTTATTTATTTTTTTTCACCTTTCACTCGTGCTAGGAGGGGAGTGGGAGGGAATACCTTCTCGGATGGGAACAGTTAGCTACTATTCCGTCTTTTTTTTCCCCTTTTTTTGTGGTTTCTTCTTTGTTTTTTTAACCTTTCACCCTTCTCTCTCTGTTTTTTTTTTTTTTCATGTTTTGGGGTTTTTTTTTTTTTTTTTTTTTTCATGTTTGGGGTTTCTTCTTCTTTTTTTTTTCACCCTTCATGTTTCTTTTCATTCACTCCTTTTTTCTGGGTTTCATTGTTACCGATTGGTTACTGTTCTTTTTTTTTGTTTCTTCTTTTCTTTTTTACTTTTTTCCACCCTTTACTCTCTCTCTATATATATATCTTATATTATTCTTAATCTTTCTTAATTTTCTTTAATAATAATAATAATAATAATTATATATAAAGGAACAAGTGGGGAGGGAGGAGTGGGAGGGACTACCATCTCGGATGGGAACCGTTTGTTACTGTTCTTTTTTTTTCTTCATTTTTTTGAGTTTCTTCTTCTTTTTTTATTTCTTTTTTTCCATCTTTCACCTTTTTTTTCACTTTTTTGGGGTCTTTTCTTCTTTTTATTTTTTATTTTTTTATTTTTTTATTTTACTTCATTTTTTTCTCATCCTTCACCCATTTTTTTTACTTTTTTTTTATTCCACTACTACTATTATTCTTTTTTTTTTTTACTTTTTTTTTCTTGATTTCTTTTTTTTTCTTTTTTACTTCTTTTTTTTTCACCCTTTATTTTTTTTCTTTATTAATTTATCTCTTCTACTCTCTTTGTTTTTTTTTTTTCACTTTTTTTGTGGGTTTCACTGTTTTCACAACTCTTTTTGGAAATCCTTCCTCCTCTTGATGCCACTTTTTCGAGTCATTTCCTTTTTTTGGATCATTTTTTATTGTCTAATTTACTAAAACACTATCTGATAAAAAAATTATGTGTACGTACATTTACACACTATTGAAGATTTTTTTTAGAAAAACAAGTGGGGAGGGAGAGGTGCGAGGAATTGCCACCTTGGATGGGAATAGTTTGCTACTGTTCTTTTTTTGAGGTTTTTTCTTTCTTTTTTTGACTTCTTTTTTTTACTCTTTACATTTCGTTTTTTCTTTTTCTTTTTCACCCTTCACCTTTCTTTTTTTTTTACTCCATTATTTTTTGTTCTTCTATTACTGGTTTCCTACTATTCTCTCTCTTTTTTTACTACTTTTTTTGTCTCTTCTTTTATTTTTTTTTCTTTTTTTTTTTCCATCAATTATCAATTTCTTTCGATGATTATAACACATACAAGAAAAAAAAAAATCTGAGCCACGTCCGCATGTTGTGCGGTCAAAACCCTCCCAGTATTTTAACATGACAAAGAAACGAGTTTTGATTAAAAGTTCATTTGAAAAATCTTGAGTTTCTAGAAAGGCACCGAGAATTTAAGAGGATTCTCTTTCTGCTTTCCTTTGTCCGCATTGCTCTTCCAAGCTGTTGCATCAGGTCCTGTTCTTTTCTGCTGGCAGGATTAGGAAATAGAAATAATTTCATGACAAAAAAATTAACAAATAGAAAATAGCAACAACCCTTTGGTTAATGACGCGGCAGATGACTATAGCATATTGGATCTTTGATTTGTGACTGCAAATAGGACAACAAAAATAAGAAAATGTTTGCTTGAAGGACTTTTGCTTGAACTTGGAGATCTCCTTCCTTTAGATACGGTTTTGGCCTTTACAGCTTAGGACTTTTGGCTCTAACTTGCTTAAAGAAGAAATCATCTCCAATATTGTAAATTTCCACAAGGAAAAAAGATAGAGAAAACATAGGAACTTTAGCTAGCGTTCAAATTTCTTTGCATTGGATGAAGAGGTGCTTGTGGGGACCATGAGAGAGCGTCAAAAGTCTTGAAGAATGAGCTCACGTCATGTTCTTTTGTGTCCCAAATATGGCCTTTGCGTCCATCAAACGAGTTTTGCTATATTTTAAGGAAGAGTATACTGATGGCAACACTTCAATCTTTCGTCCAAGGAGCCCTTAAAGGTCTTCAAGGGGCAAGAGTATATGTACAAAACTCATGCCTATCTTAAAGCTCTTGCTAAAAATCCTTGTCTGTTAAATGGGTCATGAGTAACCGGAATCTACCAAAAGTTGCTTTATTTCCCTTGCTTGTTTTTCATGTGATATTTCTAATAATTGTGTGGGATGTCCAAGAACCTCGAGCACATCCCTAACTAAGCAATCATTTAGAGAGATGCTTTGATCTGATCCTCTGGTGGTTTTGGCTTTGCGAAGATCTCTCACTGTACTTAAAAAAATTTTTTTACTCAAAAAATTTCAGACCATGCTCGTTTAGTGAAATTCCGGACCATTAGCCATTCGTGCACGTGAATTTTTCTCTGTAGATAGTTAAATGTTCTCAGGTTCTTTTCCCTAATGTTCTAATTGTAAGAGATTGAGATGATCCATCTGGGGCAGCTGGAAAGAAACGCCCTGAACAAATTTTGAAGGTTGATGAGCAAAAATGGGGTACTTATGGAGCAATAAAGTGTAAGTGGTGAGAAAAGCTCTCTTTGACTTCATAGTCAGATTTAGATGCCTGTGATTTTATTTTGTTCTTATTAGTTGACAACTTTACTTCTTATTGTTAGCACAGTCAGAGGTTGCTCCAATTCTGAACATCAAAAAGCTAAATGGGAATCTGCAAATGACTTAATAGCTTTCTTCATCCATGATTTAATTTTTCATTAGTCAAAATTTAGTTATCCTTTTAGAGTCTGAACTCAAATATCTGCATGCTTTTCCCATTCTTGTGTCTGAATCCTCTTCGTTCTCATTTCTTTTCCTTCCAATTTACATAGACAAAACTAGGAAATTTTATTATGATTCATGACAATACGATCCGCTCTTACCCTTTGGGACTATTGGTTCACACTGGTTTTCCACATGTGAATTCTGAACATTTTCTCCAAAAGATTAGGTTTTTTTAATCCCATATATTTAATTCTATTCCATATAAGCCCTTTATGTTATATTATTCAATGGTCAGCTCGTCGTGTCACTTTCAACTTGTAGGTGATTTATGCCCATTGTGGGGCAATTTGGTAAGAATGAGATAATGGGGTAACTCCCATTATTACTTACCAATATTAACCAATATTATTTGGTAACTCCCAAATCTTAACCCTAATGGAGATTATTCTCTTGATTCAATTGAGAAAGAATAATTCCTACCTTGTGTGTGGAGAGAAGCCATGGGAGGCTACTATGGAGGCTAGGGTTTCACATATTCTCTAGAGAGAGAATAGAGAGAGGGATGGAGATTTTCGCGTAGGAAAATCTCCCATCGTCAGACGATTCACCGGACACGAGGCTTGAGGCGTCGTGGATTTGAGGTGGTGGTTCGATTGCGTGATCACCATCCGACCGTGCGATCCGTTCGAGGGACATCGCGACACGGTGGATTTTGGAGACCGCCCAATAGAGGTATTTATCCCGAAAATTCCGATCTATTTAATTCTCGCTTCCGCATGCGCGATTAAATCCAACATTGGTATCAGAGCGGGTTGGATTTAATTTAAAATAATTTTCGGAATTGTATTTGGGATTTTAAAATTTTGGGGTCCGGATCACGGATGAGTTTCGTGAATCCGAGAACACCGTAGGAATACCCATGGCCCAAGGATTACAAATATATTTTTTGTTTAATTTTCGGAGCATGTTTGGGCCATGAAATGTCCGGTCGAAGTTTGCGACCCTACGGACATAAAACCCTTAGATCTGTAGCTTTAGAGGGCGGATCGATGCATGAAAAAATTATAAATGTGTTCCTTGCATCTAGATCTATTGTTTTATGTCTTTTATTGTGAGTTTTGGGTGCCGGAAACTGGGATTTCCGAATGGCCGCGGAGGGCCGCGACTGGGGTGGTTGATTTCCAGAATTTTTGGGATTGAATCCTCCTAAAATCGAGTGTAGGATGTTTGGAGGATACCTACAAATATTTCCCAGTCGAAAAATGCAAGAAAAAACAGCCGGATTGGTGTTTTCCAGAAAACGGGTCGAAAAACCCGTTACAGGACCCGTCGGGCGAAGAAGAACCGGCCCAGACCCGCGGGCACGTGACACGCACGCGCCAGGAGGCGCGTCTGCTAGGCGCGTGGACTTCACGCGCCACACAGGCGCGTGAACGGGCAGGGTCAGCGGATCGGGTCGGACCCTGACCCGGTCCGACCCGCAAACCGACCCGACCGGGTCGGACTCGAACCCGTTGACCGGTCAGTCGGGTCAACCCCTGACCCGTTGACCGGGTCAGTCGGGTCAACCTTGACCCGTTGACCGACCCGGTCTGACCGGCTCAACACGGCTCAGCGCGTGAAGGCGCGTGAGCCGCGCCCCGCGACTGGGCGCGCGTGAGCCGAGCCGCGCCAGGCGCGTGGCAGCGCGTCTGAGCCGGGCCGCGCGTCTGGCGCGTGAGCCAGACTGCTGCCAGCGCGTGGAGGCGCGTGGCAGCGCGTGGAGGCTCACCGCCGGCGCGTGGAGGCGCGCGGCGGCGCGTGGATCGCACCGCCGGCGAGCGGCGGCGCGTGACGGTCCCCGTGCGGCGCGTGAGAACGCTTAAAATTGAAGTTTTTCAATTTTTGGGGGTCCTACATCCATAAATGTGACTTTTTGTGGGTTTTTGTATGCCGAATCACAATCCAAATGGTAAGATGCGATTCCAAGTTGTGGTGTATGGTGTCCGTTGACTCATACGCTCGCTTTGGGGTCGTATTCAAGTCATTTTGGTCTTCATGATTCGTAGGGCGTACAAAAATGAGATAATAAGCATCTCCAAGTCACAAATATCTCTCTTAATGCGTTGAGAACTGTCGTATTAAATTTTTGTAAATTTTTGCAAGGAGAGTAAACTGAATGATATGATCTGCGCGATTTTATGAGTAGATTCGGTTTATTCTCGAGAGACAAAAATCTAACGGGAATCTGAGGCAAGAGATGATGGGCCCCAGGGTGGGTACCGCGCCTCAGAATATACGAGATAAAGAGATTTATCGTATATGATATAAAAGATTTGCCAAGTTAGGGCAATGCTTACAGTGGCATACACGATAACTTAATCTCGTTTTTCGAGTCATATTCTATGAACATGTCGGTTCGACTCGTCCCTAAAGAGCATAGCGTTGCTCTCTTCGGCTCCTATGTGAGGATGCAGAAGAAAAGGGTTAATCATACAATGAAGCAAATGGCGAGTATGATCACCGAGTTAATATATACGGACGAGTAAATTTCGGATGGAATTTAGGTTCTGGATGTGATCCAGTTTTTACCTGATTCATGGGAAACCGTGAAATCCTATCTCACATTTGACGAAAGTATTCGTGCTTTCGTTGATGTAAGTACATATTGTGAGCTCGATGAGGAGCACCTAGAGGCGAGTAGGCCACACTCGAGTCATGCTTATTCAGAGGAGTCAAGTAAGGACTTCCCCGGCGCTAAGCCTAGCGAACGAGACTCGAGATCTAGGTAATAAAAATCATCCGACAAAACCGACAACGAGGTACAAGAACGCAAGAAAAAGGAATTTGATTAGACCAAAGTAAATTGCTACGTTTGAGGTAGAATTGGTCATTTCGCTCGTGAGTGTGACGAGCAGAAATTAATATTCTTTTTTCTTTACGTGGTTTGAGATTTGTCTCATTCACTAATCAGGAGCAACCGACCACGTAACTCGAGACAGGAGTGCGTCCTCAATATTGTAGGCATTCGACGGATCTACAATTTAGTACCTTGTCTAAAATTGACTACGATATGCGTGAATTATTCCTTTCTTTTAATACGACAATTTTCTGAATTATTCTGGTTTTAATCCATGATGGAATGTATGCACTGGGTGTTACTCCTTCTAATGGTTTTTTGTCGTTCTACTATTGTCTTTACATTTGATTGCGTAGATGATAATGTAAATGAATGACATAGTAGACTTAGACACATGGGGTAAGAGATGATGAATCGGTTAGTAGTGAGAGATTTATTGGACCCGCTGACCAAATTCGAGTTACCCGTATGTGAGTTTTGCCTAGTCGGCAAAATGACGAGAAAACCATTAGGCGATGCAATGAGAGCTGGGACTCCATTGCGGTTAACTTTTATGCCTTTCTTTATTTTTGTGGTCTTATGAGCATGAGAGCCAGAAATAGAGTTGTGTAGATAATAATAGACGCTTACATGCGTTTCGGTTCATTTATTTGATCTCGCATAAGTCTGAGACATTAGACTGTTTCAGGAGGTTTATAAGCGAGATTGAGAATCAGTTAGATTTGAGAGTAGAGACTCTCAGAACCGAGCGAGAACGCAAGTATTCGTGTAAACTACACATGTGACTCTGTTTCGATAAGAGTATTACGAGACTACTGACTAGTAGTCAGTTCCCCATTGAGCTTTGGACAGGGAGGCAGCCTGACCTTAGCCACTTGAGGTTATGGGGTTGTGCCACGATTTCTCGCATTCACACGGTGAGTTAGACCCGCGAGAAAATATGTGTTCCTAGGCGAACACGAACAGCACTATAATCGAGACTGAGTCTCGTAATACTATATTTCTTGAGAATGATTTCCCTAAGAGAGGTGAAATCAATTAGGACCTTACCCTTTATGCGATGGATGAGCCTAGTGGCTCGGGAAGCCCAGCGGCGGGATACAAGAATCCACTACGGATCTTGATCTCAGTGGGAGCGATCCATCAAGAGGTAAAGATTTTTCTCTCCTCCTAAGAGTGTCGAGAATGCATTAAACGTTGTTTTCTCGATTGAGGGTGAGACCCTCGTTGCGACTCTAGAGGATGATGAGAACTTTAAAATGGTCCAAAAGGCTCTCGAGAGTTCTGCAAAAGATACAAAATGCCGTTTAATGAAGGCCATAAATGAAGAGAAGGAGTTGATGAGAATCAATAGGGTCTGGGACCTAGTTGATTAGCTTGAGGGCGGAATGACTATTGGGAACAAGTAGGTTCTCAAGGTCA
Source organism: Dillenia suffruticosa (assembly GCA_033439265.1). Classification (NCBI taxonomy): domain Eukaryota; kingdom Viridiplantae; phylum Streptophyta; class Magnoliopsida; order Dilleniales; family Dilleniaceae; genus Dillenia; species Dillenia suffruticosa. Next base: position 14,842,451 of record JAVTVX010000011.1, on the reverse strand, counting down.
AGATAAAGGTTAACGGATTGATGAAGAGGTAAAGGACCCGTCTAGTAACCAAGGGTTACACTTAGACTGAGGGGTGGACTATCGAGGAGTCATAGTCCAATTTATCTCGATCCGTTTATCTTTCAGCGATTGTCACGAACATGGATCTAGAGTCACATCACAAGGACGTAAAGACCACTTTCGTATTGGAAGTGACAAGAACGTAAAGACCGCTTTCGTATTGGAAGTATAGATGAGGCGATCTACATAAAGCATCCCTCTGGGTTCGTTCTAGTAGATCAGGTGTATAAGGTCTATTGATTTTAGAAATCAAAATACGACCTTAAGCCATCATCTAGACAGCGGCGCATGGATTTCACGAGAAGGTGATATCTTATGGTTTTGTAATGATCGAGTAGGATCATTGCATATATCTGATACGTCCCGATAACTCCTTTATGAGCATGTTCGCATATGTAGGTGACACACTGTTGGCTGGGAACAACAGAAAGTATCTAATGACCATTGTAACATGGTTATGAGGTTTTAGTTCATTCTCAGATTTTGGATCCATAGGGATCGCTTGAGAATGGTGTTGACTCTTTAACAAGAGTTTTACATCAGGTAAATTCTTAAGCATTTCAAGAATAACGAACACAACCTAAAAGATACTCTAATCGCTAAAGATAAAAAGACCTGAATCTAGACACATGCCCTAGAATTTATAAAGAAATAAGGGAGATGAGCAGAATCCCTTATTCCAGTGCAAAATACATTTCTAGTGTGTGCGATGAGGTATACACGTGTGATATACAATTTGATGTATGCGATGAGGCATACAAGACCAGATGTTTATTTAGCAGTCGATCTGGTGAGTAGGTATTAATAGAATCCTGAAAGGGATCACTGTAGAGCAGTGAAAAAGGATTCTGAAATATCTCATTTGAACTGCAGAGCTCTCCATGTGTTACGGATGAGGTGATTTGCGTTTTGTGGTTGAGATTCACATACTGATTGGGAGTAGTGATCTGAATAAACGCAAAAGGTTTTATCTTCTTAGAGTAGTAAGAAGAGAACCTATATATCTCTATTTACGATAGAGATTGAGCTTGTAGTGTGCTCAATTGCAGTTCATGAGAATAGTTGGCTTCAGAAATTTTTTGGAAGACTTAGGGATTGTGACAGATAGTGGGAGGTCAGTGATGATTATTGTGATAATCAGACCGACACTGTCATCAAATGAGACCCTAAGTATAATAGTAAAGCCAAACACATTAATACCGAAGACTACTATGAGAGATATTACCGAGAAGGGTATTGTGACATCTAAGTACACCTCAGCATGAGAGCTGATCTCTTCAGAAAACCCGTTGTGAGAGATTCCTTTGTGAGATAAGGAATCATTGGGTTTAGTGTACTTTAACATTTCTCCTTATATACTGTTTTAGATGCTTATTTTAATATATGACATGCATGCACTATTGGGTCACATATTTAATTCATGCACTATTTGTTGTCATGTATTGTGATCTTGTGATAAAAGATGTGTCAGGCAGGCGTGGTTGACTCTCTCACACGAGTGACCACCTCCGACTCTGAGTGAGCGGAGATGAGACGGATTCTAGTTGTAAGAGGCTTTGAGAGTAGCCCTACTAGAACATAAGTCGCCCTGATATGTGTTCAGGATGAGGTCATATGCGATATGACCGACATGGAAATACCCACATCCATGTTGCCTGTAAGCAGCCAGGTATGAGATCTCAGATATCACCTGCGATTTGTGATATTGTCTCTGAGTTGCTCTCTCTGAGATCTCTGGGTAAAGTCTTATGTGTAGACTGAGTCCCGTACCTGTACAGTGTTAGAGAAATCTGACATATGCCCTTTGAGAGATGGGGGAATAACACTGTGGCACGTGTTTCATACCACGTGTGATGAGACGACCATGGGATAGTGGGAGCTATTATTTGAGACGATAGTTTGATCTTGATCCCCGTTCCCACTGTGTGAGACCTGAGATCCATTGGGTGGGATCTCTTATGCCCTTATTACTTTCGGCTGTCTCTAGAAGTATTGGTTCAGTGTTGCTACTTTAGTCTGTTTACCTATGGCCCGGAAGATAAATTGAGGTCTAAGGGGCAGGTCTAGGAAAGCAGCTGAATTGAGACCGATAGATTCGAGTTTGGGAAAAGAAAGGCCAATAGACATTACATCATTGTCATGTATTCATAGGTCGACCTATTGTGTTAATCCATGTTGGGATTCAAACATAATAATGAATACATAGTCGAGCAAATTGATTGGGGATCACTTTCGATGAGGAAAGTGGCTCGATGGATGTAAATGCATTGAGTCTGGGGTATAGCGAGTTATTTTTATACTAACAGTGACTACTCGATCATCCTAACAGGTGTATCGAGAAGTCTTTGCTTGCAGGTGTACTCGCCGGTCGCACGACGCCCAATCCAGTATGAAAGTCCAGTAGGGTGATGCGATAGATTGCATGAGTTGCGATCTTGTGATTGACGGAAATGAAATGCCCTAATGTGCAAGTGGGAGATGTAGGTGATTTATGCCCATTGTGGGGCAATTTGGTAAGAATGAGATAATGGGGTAACTCCCATTATTACTTACCAATATTAACCAATATTATTTGGTAACTCCCAAATCTTAACCCTAATGGAGATTATTCTCTTGATTCAATTGAGAAAGAATAATTCCTACCTTGTGTGTGGAGAGAAGCCATGGGAGGCTACTATGGAGGCTAGGGTTTCACATATTCTCTAGAGAGAGAATAGAGAGAGGGATGGAGATTTTCGCGTAGGAAAATCTCCCATCGTCAGACGATTCACCGGACACGAGGCTTGAGGCGTCGTGGATTTGAGGTGGTGGTTCGATTGCGTGATCACCATCCGACCGTGCGATCCGTTCGAGGGACATCGCGACACGGTGGATTTTGGAGACCGCCCAATAGAGGTATTTATCCCGAAAATTCCGAAACTATTTAATTCACGCTTCCGCATGCGCGATTAAATCCAACACAACTCAAACACAACGAATCAAATTTTCTGCTATTTGGAATTTGGTAGCTTGAGCTCCTCATTGGATTTTTTATAGTTCAAACTTTTTACGTAGTACGCAAAGTCAAGTTGTTTATACTTGTAAGACTGTGCCTAAAATAATAACAAATAAAAAAGGGTTTTACTTGTTAGAGTCGAATGATTTTCCATTATAAAAGATTATCAGATTAGGTAGGGGCAATCTCATGACTAATTTATTTGGAAGTATATATTATCTTTTCTGATTTCTCATATATTGATATGAATTTTTTAATTGTAATGTAATCTCGCATAAAGCAACTGGACCCAATGGCTCTCTTTTTCTCCTCTTTCAAGTTGTTTGTGAAAATGATTCCGAGAGTTATGGCCGCGGGCGGTCCCATTTCCACTTGAGCAAGCACTTGGGTGATAGGAAATAATGTATCCGATGTGGGCCCTCTGATTTTAGGGTTGATTTTTCTTGTCCATTGAATCTTACAAATTCATAAGTCAATGTTTGAAATAGAGAGGGAGAGAGTTGGATATTTATTGAAGATCGTCTTATCTACTTCTCAAGACATGATACTTGGTCCATAAATGCATGTGTGATCTAACTCTTCATTAATAAAACTAGGGAAACACCATGCTTCCTGACGAGATCATTGCCGACATACTCTCAAGAGTTCCAGTGAAGTCTCTTGTACGATTCAGGTGTGTGTCCAAAGAATGGTGTTCACTAATCTCAAATACAAAGTTCATCAAAGCACATCTCCAACGCTCAAATGCACGACAAAATCACCATAGAGCCCACCTTTCGGCTCTTGCTTATACTTCATGCCCATCACCAGACGAACATTCAGCAGTAACTAATATTATTTTGAATTTTCCTCCAAAGTTTCAAAATGAAGCTTATAGAATAGTTGGTTCCTGTGATGGCTTGTTACTTATAGCAGTTGATTCGGGCTATACTTTCTTATTGAATCCCTCAACCCGAAAATATAAAGAACTGCCACAGCCTGCTTATTTTGCTAGCAATTATGAGCAGGTTACATATGGCTTTGGTTATGATTCCTCTTCTGACGATTACAAGGTTGTAAGAGTTTGCAATACTGGGAATTCTGCGACAGTTGCCATAGGCATTGAAGTGTATGAGCTAAAGTCCAACATGTGGCGAAATCTGCAAGATTGTCCTCGTGGTTCATATTTCATCTATGATGAGTCAGGCATCTTTGTCAGTGGAGCTATTCATTGGATACTATGTCGGAAAAACCCTGAAGTGGAAGAATGTGGCGACAGAACAATCCTATGTTTGGACTTGAAGGAAGAAAAATTCTGCGAGATGCCGACTCCTGATTTTGGCAACATCCAGGCATTTATACAGAATATCGGAGTTTCCAGGGGATATCTCTCTATTGTTGTTACCTACCATGAAATCTTAGAAGTACAGGTAATGATTCAACACGGCGTTAAGGCATCTTGGACGAAGGTGATTTCAATTCCATTTTTCTGTATGATTATGCATGATTGCATCTCGGAGAGCAGTCGTGGTTTGAGGATCCAGGAGTGGAAGGAATTAGTCGAGTACAACTCGCGAGGAAAGAACAAAAGGGATGTGTTTACCGGCAACGATGTGCTTAATCTCCTCAGTTACATGCACGGGGTTGATGTGGCTATATTTGTGGAAAGTCTAGTTTGTCCTCATGGCAATGGCCCGACTTCTCAAGCAACACTTGACCACAAGAAAACCGCAGCGAAGTAATGGAGATTCACGTAAGATACAACATCTTTAGCTTATTTCTGTACTTTTTGATTTTCGCGTTTTCTTCTTGGTTTAAATGTCCTGTCCGTGGTTGTCTAGTCCGTAAAATTAAATAAGAAAGCTACGGCAGAAACGTGTTGGTTGGGGGATCACTATCATAGGGTGAATAATCATTTACCCTTGACTAAAAATTAACCAAGTGAACAAAAACTCAATCTGGAACTCTTGTCATCTCTCTTTAATTAGCTTTTGTTTTGTTCTTCAATCCTGTCTGCAGATTATTCTTCTGTTTGAATCATTCCTTGCATTTTGTGTAATATACTTTTAATCTTCGCTTGGTCTAAATTGAATATATATTTAATGGGGCTGCAAAGTACATACAGGTCATAATCTTTTGGTCAAAAGTAACTAAATAATCCTAGACTCAAGTTCTATGTTTGGAGCCTAAAACACAGTTTTAACCATTCAATGGTTTGCCGCATAATACTACACAAAAATTTTCATTTAAGAAACCAAAATATGAAGAAGAATAGGGGACATCAAGTTGGTCACTGCTTCATTCACTTCCCTTTCACTATTTCTCTGTTCCAAGGAGGAGGGCCATGCCAACAGGAACCCCTATCACCATATTTTAAAAATACCCAAAAAAAAAATGAAGAAAGAAAATGCATTCTAAACTTTTGGGTCTTCCACAAAATTGCCCATAGATCATTCATTATCAATTGGGGTTGTCTTAGTAAGTTCAAATTTTCATCAATTTTGTTGACTGTACTTTTGTTGTTGCAGGTGTTACTTTGTAAGCTGTAAACAGTAATCGAATAAGCTGTGTAGTGGGCATACCCGATGTTGCAAACGAAGTAATTCCACGTTCTAGGATTCCAATTGCGTGCTTCAAGAAAAAGAGGGAAAAGAATAAAGCTTGTTGGTATTGTAATTTTTGCTTTTTATAGATTTGGATTTGCTTGGTTTCTATTTTGGAGTGGGGGTCATATGATTGTTCTCGAGTTTATAAGTTCTATGAATGTTCGTTTCCTCAGGAAATTTATACGAAGTACTTGTGATTTGCTTCAAATTTCCTTGATTTTTGAAATAGCATACTTCAAAAGAGTTTCGATTATTGAGAGATTGCTTGTAATGTGTGGTGCACTATGAAAGGAAGAAACTCTTTATTTAGATATCCATCCATCAGATCATAAGACACAGTAGACAAAGATGGATAGTGATTCTGAATGTAACACCGAGAAAAAAAAAGAAAAAAAAAAAAGAAATAAAGTCAACAAAACACACACTCTCTCTCTCTCTCTCTCTCCCCCCCCCCCCCCCCCACTTTCCCAATTTCTCACTCACCCGAAACCCATTTTCCCCTTCCTCTCTCACTCCCATTTCATCTTCCCTCCCTCCCTCGGCTCCCCTGTTTCCTCTTCCTCTCTGTTCCTCTCATTTTCTCCCATCTCCCATCCCTCTCTGTCTCTCTCTTTTGGGTGAAAGACGAAAGGGACCAAGCCCAGTCGGAGACCCCTGGCATCCATTCTAAGAAGGCCCTCGAAGGCTGATGACGAACTGCTCACCTCTTGAAAACGCATCCCTGACGGACTGCTCACACTAAGTAACTCTCTCTCTCTCTCACATTAGTGTTATGATTTTCTGAATTAGGAAATTCATGGGTCTTTTGCTAAGTTATGCTTATGCCTCAGAACTAAAGTTGAATACTTTGGCTTTCTGATACACTTACTTTGCCCACTTCATTTTTGGGTAGACAAAATCTCAGTGCATAATTATGTTGACTTTTTCTTTGGAAATTAGTTGCCTAAAATTGGTGATGATTTTCTCGAAGTAGAGAGACATGGCATGAATTCGAATGGGGTTGGTCTATAATGTGTCTTGTGAGTAGGATTTCTTCGTGGTCTGCCCATGGTAATGATTTATTGGGGTTTTTCCATTTGTTTGATTCTTTGCTGGATTTGGGTGAGTGGAAGTCAAATAATTAGGACTTGTAAATTCCATCTGAAATTTTTGAGGCAACAATTTAGATTATCTACAGTTTGGTGGAATTTCATAGGAGGAACTAAGATTTATACAAAATTAAGGAGAAATTTGAAAACCCATTAATGGGATCTCATTTGACGATTTATTTGTGACCAATATTTTAGGTTAAAACCTTCCGAATTAAAGAAGAGGTTGGATTTTGTTGAGTTGGAAATTGGGAGTGAAAACCCTTTCTAAAAGGTGAATGGATGGTCCGTTGTGTTATAAATGAGCAAATGAGTTTAAAATCGTTTTATAAATGATTTTGTAAGATTTTTCATATTTTATATCAATTGTTTTGTGATCGTGGGATGTCCGGACTGGATTGTGAAGTATGAATGCATCCATTATATTTATAGATGCATATGTGTCATATGTGATTTGATATTGCTCTATAAATTGCTATGACATGAAATTGAGATTGTTTGCTAGAAATTATGGCACATGACTTGAGAAATGACATATTTGAGAAATGTATGGTGCTAGTAGTTAATGGCTATAGTCATTCCCTCCACGGAGCGACCCGACGGGGTGGCGTGGTTGGAGTTTTATTGCGAGAGAGGTATACGCGGCCTCTGCTCTGCCACGTCGGACTATCCGGATTACACACCAGGGAGGTCCGAGCCAACGCCAGGGAAGGGGTAGTGTTTGTGATACTGAAATGGAAAACCCCTTGGCGGGTTTCCGTCTTGGTTCGGCCAAACGCAGGACGAAAGTGATTTCGATGGGACCCTTGTGATTTTTTGAAAGAATACTTGATGTGGATGCATACTTTGCGACTTATCTGATTTATTGAAAAATGTTTCGATATATATGAAATGTTGTTTGACATATATTTTGACACTCCCACATTTATCTCTTATTTATCACACAATTATACCATTGCACTGCACTCACTGAGTATTTCCCAATACTCACCCCTCCTTTAACATTTTTCAGAGGAAGTTTAGATCTGCTGTAGAAATTGGAGCTGGGGAAGATTTATTCCACTGACTTGTGTAGGTACATAGACATACAAGTTCATTTTGGTTGATTTTGAAGTCCATGGAATGAAAGACTTGTATAATTATTTTGGTATGGATTAAATTAATACTTGTTTCATATATAAGAGTAAGTATTGATAGAATCCTTACATGGTTTGTACGGAACTTGTTCATTTTCTTTTAAACTCTCATATGGGACATTTGGAGTGAAATTTTGAATTTCAATACTTTCTTTTGGATTTGTGAAATTCTGTACATCTCATACCGCTTGGATTTTACTGACGCTAGCTCGTTTTTTCATGCAAGTGTTAGTAAAATCTTGCGATTATGATTTGAGACTTATTTGTTTTAAATGTTTTAATTATGCTGAGAATTCTGGAATAGCTGAGATTGCCAATTTTTGCATGTATGCATGTACAGGAACCCCCGCCCCATTCGCGTGTCGATACATGCTCGTGTGTACAGGGATGGATCGGATGGGTCCTTTATATGTGTATTGTCATATGATTTTTTCTATTTCTGATAGAGTGTGTATTGGATGAGTTTTGAACTGATTTGTAGTTTTGCGGAGTCTCGGAATAAGGGGAGGTTCTACCCGTGTATCGAGACAACGCAACGGCTACTGCGTGATCGATTCGAGGATCGGGGCGTGACATTGAAAAAGGCACCTGCTACTGATGTGGGATCATTTAGATCAAGGCAAGCTACCTGGTCTAACGGCGACCCCTCTTTTATTCAACTAAGAGGTGTCTTGAATTTAGAGCTTGAAGGTGATTTATGAGTAACCCTTCCATATTGATTTTTAGTGCGAAATCTCTGTTGACATGACTGAAAGCTTAACTGTATGTGTAAGAAGAGTGAATGATTTTCTGAGTGAAGTCTCGCTGTAGCGAGCAAGGGTGAGAGAATTTGGAATATCAACGATATAGGAAAGATTTCTCTTAAAAAACAAGATACAATATTTATGGAGTTTTTTTTTTTTTAATATTAAAAAGTTCTGGCTTTTTTATTGACAAAATTCTATATTTTTTTATTAAAAATTCATTACAACTGAAAATTTTTTTCAAGTCCAATGAGATAAAATAAATAATAAGTAGAAAAATGTTTTATTTCATTTCAAATTTATCTTTTCAAAGGATTCTGTTGCAATACGGATACCGTATCATCAAATTCTTTTGAATTGAATGATCGAGTATTCTATTCTCTTAGTCCGAGATCTCGATTTAGAGCCCTATAAATGAAAAACAAGGATTTAGGAGAGTCAATCCCTAAAATGATTCTACAATACTCAATCAGATTAATCAGATAAAATTCAGATATCGATGGTAAAAACCAATATATATATATATATATATATATATATATATTCATATCAAAGGAAGGAAAAAAAAGGATAAATGAGCGTGGTGGATTGGTGGCAATTTACAATAACAGGAGGCCCACCTCCCACAGCCTATCCATGGTTGACGGCCCGACTAAAACCCAAAAATTTTAATTAAAAAATTACAACGGGAAGCCCACTTGTTTAGGGCTAATATCTCTTAATCCCAACCCGCATATCTTCCTTAATATTTTGGTCTAAAACTTATAACCAAAACAAGGCCCTTACATTTTTCTTTTCTTTTTTCATTTTAAATAAACCATCGATACCTAATAATCACTCTAAATCTAATTAAATCTGATTTGAATCGGATTGAGTGCTTAAGGGGCAAATATCTTTTGGCATTTGTTTTCTCCGTACAGAATATTCGAATTCAAAATTTTATTTAAAGAATATCAGTGTTTAACCACTGGACCAATTAGCTGTTGATATCCTTTATATGTTAGGCCAAACAACTTTTTCTTTTTCATTTTTTTTCCTTCTATTCCTTTTGAAAAAAAAAGCCAGAGAGGATTAATACTCGATATTTACAATTTTTTTCTTTTTTTCTTTTTACTCGATTTGTAAACCTGGGCACGAATTAAACCATCCACCAAACGGCTCAATTTTCAAAATTGTTCACCTAGTTTAGGCTCTAAGCCTGATTGAGCCCTGTTTGTCTAGGCTCATGTCGTGATGATACAAAAACAACGACAAAATGACTTTTAATCCGAGTGAGAAAGCAACAATGAAGACCCATGCTGTGACAATGATGTAAGTAATTAATAATTATAAGCAAATTATTATTTTTATTTTTATTATTATTTTGATTATTATTTGTAATAGGCCAATTTTGGACCCAAATAGGGAAATTTCCATGTCAAAACTAAATTTTTTTTGTAGTATGGACGAAATACATAATATATGGGTAATCGGAAAACGTCATAATTTTCTCAAATTAAATGGTATTCTAAAATATTCTAATGATACTTTTTGGACATTTAACTGTATATTCGTGATTTCGATGGGATTGATAAAAATTTTAGCAGTATTTTTTCTGCAATGTCCTTAGAATTGGGGGTTCTTGGATCTTGGAACTATAGTTTTAAGGCTTTTATTGATGTCTAGTGTGCAATTGTATCAAGAATGGAAATGCTAAAACAGATATATAAGTTCACAAGTCCGTTGTCAGCTATTACGCATTCTGTGTAGGGCTCGTGGTTGCTGCACAACCCCTGCACCTCTAAGCACACACACAAAGGATATCTATGTCTCTAAGCACACATGCCATAAATAAAAATAAATAAATAAAGACTTTGTTAATATATAAAAACCAATAGTAAATTTAAGGAACTTTTGATATTTATATATATATATATATATATATATATATTAATTTCTTAATTTATTGAGATTTTATTCTAATAAAACTTAAGAAAATTTATTTTTATTTTATATTATGCTTCTCTTTTAATTATACAAAAGTTAGATTAAAATATTAACTTTAGATGGTTCGTGTTAGATAGAAACACAGAATGTATTTAGAGCAATGTTTGTTTCACCCATCATTAAATATCCATTTTAAATCACAATTTTACCTCTCTAAGAGTTTCAAGGTTAAGCACTCTCTCTCTCTCTCTCTCTTTCTCTCTTTCTCTCTTTCTCTCTTTCTCTTTACTTTCAATACCAAGAGAACCCGTTTTCATCTCTCTCTCTCTCCCCTCAGCCTTCATGACCGAAGACAAACTCGACCTTCCCAATCCTCACTACAAAAAAACAAAGTTTTTGTGATAAAATTTAGCGACAAATTTTTTTTTTGTTGTTTTTTTGCGACGAATTTAGCGATAAAAACTTTTTTCATTGCTATTTGTAACGAAATTTGCGACGAAAAAATAGTCGTAGCTAATTTAGCGACGATTGGAAATTCGTCGCTAATTTTGCGACAAATTTTGAATTCGTCGCTAATTTTGTAACAAATTTCAGAATTCGTCGCTAAATTTGAAAAATAATATAATAAAATAAAATATTAATATATATTTATTAAATAATAAATTAATTTAGCAACGAATTTCGAATTCGTCGCTAATTTTGTAATGAATTCCCAATTCTTCGCAAATTTGCGACGAATTTTAGAATTCGTTGTTAAATTTGAAAAATAATTTAATAACATAAAATATTAATATATATTTATTAAATAATAAATTAATTTAGTGACGAATTCAATTGGTCGCAAAATTAGCAATGAATTCTGAAATTCGTTGCTAAAGTTGAAAAAAAATTTAAATAAAATAAAATATTAATATATATTTATTAAATAAAAAATTAATTTAGCGATAAATTTCGGATTTCATCGCTAATTTTGCGACGAATTCTAATTCGTCACTAATTTTGCGACAAATTTTAATTTGTCGCTAATTTTACGATGAATTTGACAACAAATTCTTAATTCGTCGCTAATTTGCGACAAATTTCGAAATTCATCACTAAATTTGAAATATAATTAAATAAAATAAAGAATTAATATATATTTATTATTTTTTATTTAAAAAAATTATCATATTTATTATTTTTAATTAATATGTTATATTTTATTTTTATTTTATCTTTTAAAAAAATAATATTATTATTTTTTTAAATCTTTTATTATTTTATTTTAAACTAATATTTTATTATTTTATAATAAATTGTTATTTTATATTATTTTATTATTATTAGAAAAATGTGAAGAAGAATTTCTTGGAATTAAAAGAAATGTCACTTTCCACGCAAAATGTGCAAGGCAAGAAACCATCGAGAAGATGAGGGAGAGTAAGAAATGGTCGACTTAATAAAGAAAGACCAAGAACTTTGAAGTCTTTAACAATCCTTCATCCTAACAAAGTCCTCTACCAAGTCCCCCCTAAAAATGTGCGCATAGTGATTGGATCCAAAATGATGTGAAATGAAGACATTTCCCCTTCACTACTATGAACATGGTCAAGTTAATTATTTAAAAATATTGAAAACATAGAAAATCTCAATTATTATTTCTTCTCGATTGCTCATTCTTTAATTGGATTTGCTCCTCAATTATTATCTCTCTCTCTCTCTCTCTAGATTCAACTTATTTTAATATACTATGGCTTTTATTGTATAAATGCCATGAAAAGAATTCGTCTTGCTTATCTGGGGATATATTCAACATAATTGGTCAAGTACCAAATTTGGAAAACTTACCTTCCCAGCCCTTTTTTCTTTAGTCAAGACTTTACTCAAGCTTATATTAATAATTTTGGTTACAAATTGATGAAATTCATATTTGTATAAAAATAATAAATTTTATTATTGAAGAACTTTGTATAACTTATATCCATAATAATAATAATAATAATAAAGAATTTTACAAAAATGACCGTGCAGCTTCTTGGATATAAAATATTTTTTGGGGAATTTTGTGCACATGAACCGTAAAAAAAGACCAGTGCAATGGCATCTATCGATTTGCTTATTCATAGTTTGGATCATTGTGTTTTAAGAGGGACAATCTGATGATTACAATCACCCTCTCTCGATCCTGAGTTCTCTCGACTTTGAAATCTAGGATTCAAATGTAACAAAAAATAAAAAATAGTTTGGATCATTGTACCGGAGGGGAATTGTCTTCTTTTCACATCATTTAATCCCCTTCAACCCCATCTCTTCATGATTGGATGGGGGAGAGACTAGGGGATGGTTGACTTAATAAAGAAAGACCAAGAACTTCGAAGTCTTTAATAACCCTTCAGGCATCTACTAAGTCCCCCATAAAAATGTGCACACAGCGATTGGATCCAGAATGATGTGAAATGAAGACATTTCCCCTTCACTGCTATGAAACTTCATTAAAATTGTATATTTTATTAATCATATTGAAACTCTCTCTTTCACCTTCACGTCTGATTATCATTCTTTCTAGATTCAACTTATTTTAATATTCAGTGGCTTTTATTGTATAAATGTCATGAAAAGAATTCGTTTTGATTATCTGGGTATATATTCAGCAAATTGGTCATCTACCTAATTTGGAGAACTTACCTTCCCAGCTTTTTTTATATAAAACACAGGAACAAAGGGGGCTATTTGCTCTTTTTTTTTTAATTACCTTTTTTAATTAATTATTTTTTTATACTATACTAACCGATATCTGGAATCATATTTCGATTAATTCGGTTTGGAACTTACAGTGACTCATTTAAGGGGACTACCCTTCCAACGTAGTCGTTCCATGCCCAAGTTATGAATCAAACTCGTGATTTTGGTTAAGAAAGCTAACACAACATTTTGCTAAATCAACTTACCATTGATTTTAATTAATTATATTAAAATTTAACAAAAACCTTTCGAGAAGGTTATATTAATATATACATAAAAAGCCAAAATCAAAATTCTTGTGCCAGGTATAAGACCCTAATATTATCCTCAATACCCACTAAATGCTTTGCCCAAAGTCGGTAGATGAGTTAATTACATGACACTATTTGTAACATAACCCTTGCCCTTTAAAATTTACTCAAACTTATGTTAATAATTTTGGTTACAAATTGATGTAATTCATAATTGAATAAAAAAAATTAAATTTTATTATTGATTAACTTGGTATAACTTATATCCAAAATAATAATAATAATAATAATAATAATAAAGAATTTCTATTTGCAAGTTAAATAATTCTTTTAAAATTTTTGTTACTTGATTTGGAAAACATTTTGACTGATTCAAAATTTTTTTCGGTTCGAAAGTTTCTAAATTTTACTAATTTTTACTAATATTGATTAATATGTTGAATTTAATTGAAATGTTCCGTCAATTATCTAATCCATGTGCCATTATTCAATTCGGAGAACTATTGGAGTCTATCTCCACCTAGGCCAATCCTTGGAACACAATGAATTAATGAAATTTCAACGGAAAAATTATTAAATTTGAAATGCACCCTATGACAACGAGTTTACGTTTGTTTACAATATGGGCTTCAAATGATGATGGTGAATATTGGGAATTAAATGAAAAATTTTTTAAAAATAATTAAGTGACAATTATGTCCAAACCTACCAAATATAGAAACCACACCCGGGTAGGCATGCAACGGCGAACGCATCATATCCACTATATAACCTACATTACATTAGGCAATACAGGAGGAAGAACAAATTAATTAAAACTTGGTTCATTCATTTGTAAAGCCTTTTCTAAGCAGAGAGGCACTAAGTCTGTCAAACCCTCTGCAAAGCAAGCATGGACAAGCTGCGAAAAATCGCCATGGACTACTATGACCTTGCGCCTGACAGAGTGAAGGAGTTGGCAGAAGAATTCTATGAAGCAATGGACTACGATGGTGATGGAAATATCAGTGCTCAAGAGTTCATGGCATTCATGAGGGAGCAAGGTTTCGAGCAATATAGAGACCGTGATTTCTTCGAAGAGCTGGACAGGAAAGGACGCGGCTGTCTAGATTTCAAAGATGTCATGACTCTCTACTATATTGTGAAAAGTGGAAGGCCCTTCTGTGAAGGGTGTGGAGAATTCGTTACCAGCATGTATTTTACCTGCGTTCGTTGCTTTCAGAACTCCAGCACACCTTTCTCTCTCTGTCCTGCTTGTTACATAAACGATGACTTCGACCACAACCACCGCTTCTTCCTTGATAACTATACCATACTTGAAACTCAGAGGATTGAAAACTTGGTTGCAAGACAGGAAAGCCAATATGAGGTAAATTAAGCTTTGTCATGGTTGTTACTTGATCATATTTATCTTCATCAATCTTAATGAAAATATATGTCTGATGCAGCAAGCCCCTTCAAGGTCAAGTTCGATTTCAAGCTCATCTTATTCTCAATCCCGTGAAATTGTCCTAGTATCCCAAGGATCCAGCAAAACACAGGTAATTGCTATGTCTTATTGCTAATTTCTTGATGGCCATTGGATTTAACCCACACACACAAGACCTAAGAATTGAAATGTTCTGTAGTAATCATATTACTAGAGCATTATGAAGTGTTGTTTAAAATTTGGGAGAACTGGCTGCCCATCTTGCTAGAAACATCTTCTTAACTGGTCATGTGTTTGATGAGAGGAACCATTGTAGTTGTTAGGTCTTGATGTGTCGTCAAACAACCGAAAATAAAATTATCTACTTTACTAAAGATGAGTCTAGGGTGAACAGAGTCGAATTCACAGGGAATGACGGATTTATCTCTTTCAAGGAAAATAAAAATATGAGGAGTTTGACAGATTATCTAAATCTAACAAAAATAAATAAATCAATGAAAATTAACTAAAATAAAACAACTAAATAATGCCAATTAAAAGAAAAAATATTAATGAAAGTAAAATCTAGTCAAAATAGTTATTTCCACCTTGATGTGTTTGATTAATAATCGATACAAAAATTACTCGAAATTATATAAATAAATTGGTTATAACCGTTAAGTATCACGAAACGACCAATTTCTCCTTACTTTTTTGACAATCAAGATACCATCGTTAATTACTTCCCTAATCGAAAGACAACCTAAGAGACTCTCGTTGGATTTAATGTTCTGGCAATATTAAGATCTAGAGAGACCCAATTATAATAAGTAAATTTCAACCTGCATTTATTTAAATTAGATTATTTAATCTCTTGACATAAGTCATACCGCTTACGAGATTATAAAATTATGTCAATCACCACTCTATTAAAAATACAAAAACATTATTATTTTTAAATGGTTGTAAACTATTTTAGAGTTATTAAATATAGTTCTCTATTTAACAATCCCAAAACAATCACAAATATTAAGCATAGAGATTAAATAAATACCCATAAATATCAAATAAATAAGATCATTTAGATCTCATAATCATTATTTATCAAGATTTTAATAATTTTTTGACTAGAAAAATAAATTAAAAATAAAACATGAAAAAAGAAAACACACAAAATAAATGTAAAATTACTTGGATTGATACAGTGAAAAGAAAATGTCAAAAGTACTGGACACAGGCATGTAGCCGGGACCTCTATGGAAAATCAATTTTCTATGGAAGGAGAATCCTCTTTTGTGCTGCTAAGAATATGTTTCTCCACTTTTGCCTGCTGCCTCCTGGACGTGGTCGCTGCTGCCCCCTTGGGGCAGCCTCCAAGTGTTTTTCAAATAATATGTAACACTTATATATATATATATAACTTATATATATATATATATATATATATGTGTGTGTGTAACTCTAAACTACTACTAAATAAATAAAAAGAAAGTAAAAAATAAAGTTTTAAAAAAATAATATTATAAGAGATTTATATTTTTAAAAATTTATTTTCCTAAATATTATGAATGGAATAAAATTCTTTAAAATTTTCAATATCTCCAATTCTACTCAAATTTTCTCTTGAATGTACAATTGAAAAAAAGGAAATTTTACTGTAGTAAATATTCAAAACTTCTTGCTTGCCTCTTGAGATCCATGTGCCCATATATTAATGAAAGAGTATTATTGTTCAATTTTTCATACTTTACAAAATTGTTTCGATTTAACTTGTTTTTCTTCATTTTCCATAATAAGTCTCTTTCTAAATCAAATGTCACAAAATATAAATATTAATATAATATTTATTCAAAAATAATGTAAAATCAATCTCAAATATTACACACATTTAAGCGCTCTCAGGTCTTTTCCACCATTTCTTCATCCCGACATGAAAAAGTCACCCTCCTCACAAAGAGAGCCAAATCTTTTTCAAACACATTAAGAAATTAGGCTCGGATATTTTGATTCCTCTTTTTTTTTTTGTTCTCCAGGAATTAGATTGAATATGTGTATGTCCTTGATCTATATATTCCCTCTTTCACAAATCACCACATAGCATATGCAGCTAAATAGAATACTCTTCCCAGCCCCCCCCCCCCCAAAGAAAAATAAATAACTTTTATTAAACAATGCCTGCTTGGTAATTTGGGTGTAAATAGTCAATCTAATTGAACTTGTTTGTGTGACATCAGAAACGGGAGTACGCGTTCAAAGCACTCGATGCAGCTCTCAAAGTGGCAACCATTGCTTCCACATTCGGGACTTGTACCATCTGCTGATACATCTTAAATATTTTAGCATCTATTCTCTATTAAGCAGAAGTTGAAATGTGAATCAGCATGGTTGTTTTCGATGTGGCATATGCTCGTTCTATCTTTTGGTGCATGTGTCTTTCTATGTCATCATTTGAATTCTAGTTTGTAAAAACTATTAGAATTGGAGTTTACTGTCTTCTTTAGCTTTGTGGTTGGAAAATAAATCCGTTGTTGATCAAATTGCTTTCCATATTCTAAATAATCTGTGGCTTGAAAATTTCATCTTGCGTTAATATGGATTGAACTTCTGTTGCATTAATATAGATAGTACTTCTATAAATCCACAGAGAGAGAGAGAGAGAGATCAAACTTGACAGAAACGAAATCATGGAAGTCATGGAAACATGTTATGCAAGTAAAACAAATTGAGATTACCCAAATAGGACCCTAACCAGTACTTTCATGTAGTATGCAATGCAAATTTAGATTGTTAAATAGAAGAGCAAAGTCAGTGATACGCATCACAAAATAAAATAAAATACTAGGCATTTTGCAATCAAAGCTTTCCACGTAGAACCAGAGGAATTTTTGGAATCTCGAGTATCTATGTACCAAAGGGGAGTGACTCGTCATGATGCAGGAAAATTGTTGTGAACAAAATAAAATTGGATATAAAATGATAGACACTTCATAAAAATACAAAAAATGGTAATGTCAGCAAACACATGAATAGAAAATTATAAAGATTTTTATATAAATATTAATTATTTTATAAAAATAATATAATAGCTTAATCAAATATGTAATCATTAATTATAAAATAAATAATATAAATATAAAAATTATAATTAAATAAATAATTCATTAAATATGAAAAAATATGTAAATATAGAAAAGATAAGAATTTTGATATAAATATTAATGAATTTAATTTGTTAAATTATTTTATAAAAATTTTAAAATTGAGAAACAAAACAGGGAATGCGTGCGTTGAAAAAAGTTTTTGTACATCGTGGGTGGAGATGTATTCGAGTCGAATCGATTCCGAGTATCCCTATAATCGAACTAGAACTCGAATTTTTTAATGATACTTAAAATCAAATTTGACTTGTTTATATTGCTGCTAGACTCGAGATCGACTCGAAAACTTGATTTTTTAGTAATTTTATAAATTTTTATTAATTTTTATTTAATTTAATTTTTATAATTTAATAATATATGGGTATATATATACTATATATTAATATATATTATTGATTTGTTAGATGAGTTTTTAAATTTAAAATTTTATTATTTGAATTCGATTCGATTATATAATAAAATCGTTAGAGTACAATACGAATTTGATCAAAATTGAATCGACTATTTAATCGAGCGGTTGACAGGTCATTTGAACTCGACGCAACTTAGATGTCAATCCTATTCGCAGGTTTAAATGAAAGATGAAGACAAAGCATAATAATTGCTATATTAATTCCCCTTGCAAGGAAGACGGCCATTCGTTTTGTAAGTGTCAAGGCCCCACGAACGTGGCTAAGATCAAGTTTCCAGGCCCCACCTTGAGAAGTGGATTTTGAACTTGCCTCTTGAGAAGACTCGTCTATTTTTTTTTTTCTTTGTGTCACACAAGTCAAAAAAAAAAAAAAAAGTTTCCATGCATGGAAGAAAAATCAGAAGAGGATGTGTTTTTTGGACAGGCGAATTTTCCACATTATTTTTATTTTTAATTTTACCACTAAACCTTTAGTTTCCTTGATATTTTAAAACCAGAAAGGGCATAAAGTTAAAAACAAATATTTTTCATAAAAGAGGATATTTTTTTAATTTATAGAGAGACAAATATATACAAAAATGTATTTTAATGATTTTGAGTTGGGTCAATATAGAGGGTATTATTTTGAATTGTACTTAAAATTCTACCTAGTCACCTATTCGGATTTTTTTAAAACTTTAAATCGTATTTAAATGTTTTATATTTTACATTGTTAAATTTTCTCTCAAAATTGTGAAATTTTATTAGATTTAGAAATGGTCGAGTCGGTTTTATGCATGCTTTTTGAAAACAGGGATGAACCGAATAGATCTTTTGCATGTTGTTGTGTTAAAATAGGAATGGACCGAGTGGGTTCTTTGTATAATGACAAGAATAGACCGAGTGGGTCCTTTGCATGTTAACATGGATGGACCGAGTTGGTCTTTGCATGTTGTTGTGTTATTTTGAAAACATGATAAATGTCTTGCATTATCCAGGTATACAGGCAGGGCTTACCTATACGTCGAAGTGATGCGACGGTTGTCACGTGCTCAATCCGAG
This sequence comes from Dillenia suffruticosa, assembly GCA_033439265.1. Lineage (NCBI taxonomy): Eukaryota > Viridiplantae > Streptophyta > Magnoliopsida > Dilleniales > Dilleniaceae > Dillenia > Dillenia suffruticosa. Next base: position 14,822,927 of record JAVTVX010000011.1, on the reverse strand, counting down.
GGTCGACTCGTGACAAAATATACCTCTTTTATGTAAACCACCCAAATTCATGTGTTTATTATTCATATTCAATTATTTTTTAATTGATTTACTTTTAGACTCACTCTTCTAAAAAATTATATTTATTTACATAGAGGTCACATTCTAAGAAAAAAAATTTTTTGTAGATATTTTTGAGAAAATAGAATTTTTGAAAATAAAAAAATGAAATCGACATAATAGAAATTATATATTAAAAACCGATAAGCAATCCAAAAAAATAAAAGAAAAAAAATATGCACCAAAGCTAAGGTTGACTCTTTTTTTTTTTAATTTAAGTTCTTTTTTTTTGGGAGAAATACAGTTTTAAACTTTATATTTGTTTTGAGAGTAAAAATTAGGTAAAGATGACGTGTAAAACCTTCAGGTAAAACTTAAAAAAATTTAAAAATAACAGAAGGAAAATAAAAAATAGAAAAAAGAAATTGAGATAGGGGTAATAAATTTGTATTACAAATTTAAGTTTGCATGGCAATATTTATTTTAAAAAATAAGCAAAATAATCTATTGGTGAAATGATAAATTTTTAAAGATATTATTGATTTATGTCTAATGCATGGTGTTTGAGACAATATTGTTTGATTCATCAAAAAAAAAAAAAGAAAATCAAAAATTGTTCAAATATGTGTATATACGTACATATATATATATATATATACATATACGCATACATACAAATGTTTATTATATATATGTATAGGAGTTGTAAAAACATATTAGATCTAAGAAATAAAAGGGGTGAAATTCAAGTAATGCACAGTAGTATTTGATTTTAATTATGTATAATTTAGTGTATTGTCTATTAGAACATGAATATCAAGAAAATAAAAAATGCATAACAACACATAAATACATTTACATACATACATATATATATATATATATATATATTTATATATATATTTTGACGGATATGTGAAATAAGTTAACTTTACTCTAAAAATAAAATATTATAACATATAAAAAAATCATATTAAAGTGCATCATTTATTAAAGATAAAATATTAAAACTATTTAAATTAAAATTAAAGAACGGAAAAATTATCATAATAATGGTTTTATTAAAGTGCATCATTTATTAAAAATCAAATTTCCTGAGATATGTGATTCATGTTTTGCAATTATAAATCAAATTTCAAAGCTAAATTATGAGAGTGTTTGTTATTTAATTCATATTTTATTTTTTCCTCTAAATCTATTAATGTTATTTAATATTACATTTAATTTTTCTCGCTCTAAATCTAAACATTTTATTTTTAGCTCTCCGAAAAAATATTTCAAAATTGTCTCCATAACCATATCGATTTTTAATTTTCTCACTCAAAAAAACTAAATTCAAATTTCTCTCAAAAACTAAATACATTATTGTCTGCTCTTAATACAAATTATTTCATTTACATTTTCACTCTCTTAACATATTGATCGTAAGTTTGCTCTCTTTAAAAAAAATTAAATTAAATTTAGTTATTTCCTTTTACAATTAAGCACCTAAATTTTCTTTCTCTAAAAAATTAAAATTTTCTCTCTCTAAAAAATTTAAATACAGTTTTTCTCTCTAAAAATCAATTTAATTAATATTCCTCTATCTAAACACATTAATTTTAATTTTTCTCTTACCAAAAATATAAATTTAGTTTTTTATTCCCTAATATAAAGCACATTAATTTAATATATTTTGGGTGGGGTTATGGTTGACTTGGTGTCTTCTCCGGTCGTTTATTAATATTTTCCCCCTTGTCTAATTAAAGAAAAAATTGTCACATTCATTTTTTTTCCTCATTTCACACTACAAATAAACAAAAATTGTCATTTTTTTCCTTATTTCACACCACAAATGAACAAAAATCGTCACATTTCGAACCTTAGGATCAACAAACATACAATTGACCAATACTTTCAAGATTTCCATAGATCAAAACAGACGGTTAGGTTACTATTTTCCTTCTTCGTGTGTGATCACTGATTTTTTTTTTTTTTTAATTTTATATATTTGACTAGTATATTTCTCAGTAGGTAGTGTTCTTTTATTAATGAAAGACTTTGGAATTGTATCGCAGAGAAGCTGCACCGAAGCTTCTATTGTTTGAAAGATGTACAACATCCAGACAAGGACCATTACAGGTGGAACAAATGAAATTGAGAAAAAAGGGGCAGTGTGTGTGTGTATGTCTTCTCTGTATCTGGGCTAATTGCAAGGGGGGAAAAAAATCTTTCTCTGTATACCTAAAATGATATAAGCTCATAATGGGAGAAAATGGATTTTTTTTTTTTGAAGGTTAAAAAGAAGCCAATTTTTGTGGTACTTGAGAATTCCTCGGTGTCTGACTGTAGTTAAAGGCAACAGGAATATAACCGGTCAAAGAAGCATGGAACTTCTTCGTTGAGTATATACCTGCAGATGATTTAATATCTTTTGTTGTTGTAATTGATAAATTTGGATTGGTAATTGACTTTCACTTTCCCATTGCAAGAAGGGAATTAAGAAAAGAGTTGTTAAAAGTTGTTGAGTTATATAACCAAAAAAAAAAAAAAAGCTTAAGTTAATTTTATTAAAAAATATTATATAATTTCAGAATTATAAATATTAGAAAAAGACTTTGACTCATATTTCAAAAATTAATTGTTTCATAAATTGACCGACTCTACCCATACATCGTAGTATACTATGGACGTCAAAGTGACTCTCATAATCTGAAAAGTTAGTATACCAATGATATATGAGTTTGGTACTAAAATAGTAGATTCTCTTAAACAAAATCTTGAGTCTGATTTTTTAGAATGAAAATACAAGTATTGTGAGAGCCAGCCTCTAAATTAGGCTTTACAACTATTTAAACCAAATTAGTCAGATTTTATCGATACCAATGGCATGACTATTTGAATAGATAACCATTGCGAAAACAAATAATAAGTTTAAAATTAGACCATTTCTGGTTGGTAGAGCTCTTTTAATCTTTATGAAACAAGGAATTAACAATGTGAAAGCCTATATATAGACAACACCTTATGAACTTCATGCAACACCATTTTTATGTCTAGAACTTGCATATAATTTCCTTCTGTCTTCACAAAAAAACTTTCAAGTAAAAATGGAGACAATTCGCAGTATTGCAAAGGCCTACTATGATTCTGCCCCTGATGAAGTCCGGAAGCAGGCTGACGATTTCTATGAATCGATGAAGTCTGAGTGCAGGGGCACCATTGGGGAATCTCAATTCCTCAAGGTTACTAAGGACCCACGTCCTCTGATGAGTAACCATGGCTTTTTTCAGATGCTAAAGGAGGATAAAAATAAGGAGACCTTGAGCAAAAACGATGTGATTACCATGTTCTATATTATTAGAAGTGGGAGGCCTTTTTGTAATCTCTGTGGTCATTTCATCCTTGAAGTTTACTTCACTTGCCTCGCTTGCCGTGAAGCAGGCTCGGCCTCTTACACTATTTGCCTTGATTGTTTTAAAAATAAAAAATATATTAACCGTAAATGCAAACATTATCAATTCATAGACTGCTACAGTTGGCTATACAGCATGCAGGCGCAAAATTCGAGTGCAATGGGATCTCAAGTGCGGCAGCCACAACCTTCTGGTGCGAGGACATCCCAAGTACGGCATGAGGTAAGGAACGAGGAAGCAGGGAATGTTATTTGTCAAGAGATCACCCCAATTTTTCATTAATTAGGGAACAAATAGATAGCAATTTTTATAGAACTTGCAATTTTTTTTTATATATATATTCATTTAGTGATTTTTTATATATATAAATCACTCCCATATATACATATATATAGGTTTGACACGTGTATGTTCGTTATAGTTTTTCTTTTTTTTTTTTTTTAATGCTGCAGAGACATGTTCCAAGCAGTAGTAACGCCTTAGTCCTTCGTGGAGATCCGAATCTGGTACTTGTTTAACAGCCCATGAAGTAGCATAGCCTAATTTTTCTATTTTGCTTTATTTTATTTTATTTGTTTTGAAAATGGTTGTACTTTTCTTAGCAGTCAAACAATCAGCCAATGCATGCAATAGTTCCAGCACCACGACAACCCGTATGAATTGCTATCCTTTCTTAATATCATTTCATAACAAAAAATTCTGCTTCTTCTTCTTCTTCTTCTTCTTCTTCTTCTTCTTCTTCTTCTTCTTCTTCTTCTTCTTCTTCTTCTTCTTCTTCTTCTTCTTCTTCTTCTCCTCTCTCTCTCTCTCTCTCTCTCTCTCTCTCTCTCTCTCTCTCTCTCTCTCTCTATATATATATATATATATGTATGTATAAATTGACATTTTTATTGCAATGAGTTATCTTTTATGGCCTTTATAAATAAATATCAATAATTTAAAGATTGTTTAATTATATATTTTGTTATTATCTTTGACAGAATAATGTGATGAATATGCTTGGACTTGTCAATGCCGCACTCACAACAGCGAATCTGGTTACCGGTCTTTGCAGTATTCTGTGAGAGCATGCAAAATGCTTCATTATGATCCACAGAACTCTCAAAAATTACTCTCTCTCTCTCTCTCTCTCTCTCCCGCGTGTCAACAAAATAATTTGAGATTTGTATAATTATATCATATTGTACTGAACATGTGAAAGTACGATGATTTGTTGTTGCTTGTCCTTTGGTTTTTTCGGTTAGGTGCAGAGATATGCAACCAGAATTGGACTACTGTTGATGTCAACCTTTTATTGTTTAGATAATATCTTCCATTACATGTATAAATATCACCTTTGCACGGAAGTCCTCCGGAATTTGTGATATTGTTTTTCAATATTAAATTAGAGTATATTGTAATTTAATTAAAAATCTGAATGTAAATTATTTATAAAAATATGAATGTCGAGAGTTTTGAAGAGATAATTTTAGATAAAAATAAGTAGTATGGAAAAAATTGAATGAATTCACTTATTATTATTATTATTTAAGTTTCTATGTATAGTTTATTTTTATTTTTTAGTTTTATTTTCTTTATTTTTACTTTCAAACTTTAGTTTTATATTGTTTTATTATTTTTTTCTCTCCTCTATCACATATTAATCTCTTAAATGATTGACCTAAGATTTAGGATTAATATTTAATTTTGTTTTTGTTGTTGTTGTTGTTGTTGTATATTGTGATTAAATTAGGACTCTATGAACTTGCCTGGCTAGGTTTCATAGTTCAAACTCTTCATCTTTTGTTATTTGTCCAACTCTTGATTAAGAATAGATATTGGTCTATTATATTGGATATAATTTGAAAGGAGGAGTTCTAAGGTTCCTTAGCTCTAATTTTATGTCTGACACAGTTTCGTACATTAGTTTGATATTTTTTTATTCTGTACAAACTATTTTTTGTGAGTTATAAAATTATAATTTAGATATATAATTTTTTTTCATGAAATTGATCAAAAGTCTTAGTTCATAATATTATATATATAGATTATAAATTTTGTGGAAAAATTACAAAATGCACCACTAAAAGGACTATTATTCTGAAGCAAGCGTGTTAGTATCTTAAAATAGAATAGTTATTCCCCGTGCCAATGCGCGGGTTGTCTACAAGATGTGGATCATATTTTTTCGTTGTATAAACATTTATTAAATTTATAATTAATTTAATATTTGAACTAAATTATTATCCAAATTAGTGAAAAATGTGACGTATATCAGTGATAGAAAAAAAAAGAAAAAATAAAAGGAGAAAATAAAAGGAGGAAATACTTGAATGGAAAAAAAATAAAAAACTATGATTTAAAAAAATTAAGGACGATCATTCGTGGGGATAAAGAAAAAACAAAGGGGGAAAAATATATATTCAAAAAATGAAAAACTAAAGTGGAAAAAAAAACTGGATAAAAAAAAAAGATGGAGAAAGAATCTGAATGGATAAATGGAGCCCAAAAAAAAAAAAAGAAGAAAAACCGGTATCTAAAAAAGACAAACGAATTAAGGGGGAAAAATTGGGTAAAAAATCAGTCATCTCTGGTTACCATCAGGGGTGAGACATGATTTAATCACTCATCTTTACAATCTTGATTAGAAAATATCTCGAAATTCCAAAAATTTTTCAATGGTTGAACTTTTATAATCCTAAATGATAAAAATAATATTTTGGGATATGTATAAGAGTTCGGAACAAATGCTTCTGCTTATCAGCACTTAAATTTGTTTAACATTTGAATTTTTAAATTTTGTTTCATTGAGTGTACTTTAAATAATACGTATTGTGATTTGAGAACTTCTTTTAATTTTAACACTAGGAATGATACAAAAAATATTGTCTTGACTTGAGCTTGCAACCAGAGTAACAGCTTTAGCTAATGCTTTTGGTTGCACCATTATGTGAGATCCTGCCATCATTTGTCCTGTGCTACAATGGAGAATAATCAGTTTCTTCTTCTTCTTCTGCTTCTTCATTTCTGTTTGGTCGTAATAATTATACTGTTAGATTCCATTTCTCGTTTTCAGTTCATGGACCATGGTTGTATCCTTCAATTTTAAAGTGCTATCTTTCTGGTGGATGTGGAATTCATGTTCTCTTTGGGGTCACAGTTGAATGCATTCCAAAGGAATTTGAGTAAAAATGTCACTTAGTTGCAATATAATTTATTCAACAAGTAATAAGCCCTTAATGGGTTGAGGATTGAATTCATCTATTTAGGATAAAAAGTCAATGGATAGAATTAATCTTAGAATTATTGAACTTGACACCAAAATCTGAATTTTATTTTATTCTGATTTTTTGGAGTTTGTCGGGATTCAAGTTTCAAGGGTTTTGGCATAGCAAAGTTGGGTGCTTCTCCTATATTCTAAGGTTTCCTCCTTTGCCTTCCGTCATAGTGCTTCCCATTCGGAAAGGATTCCAATTAATCTCACAGCGCTTCGTTGAGTTATGCCTTGGTACTTTATCTGAAGCATATAAAAGCGGGCTGGGACGAAATTTGATTTAAGGGTTTTGTTTGGTTTTTAGAAAAAAAAAAAAAAAAAGAAAAAAAGAAAAAAAAGCATCTAATGTTACTTTTGTAGAGCGGAAGGTGGAGATATGATTAATCTTATCGATTGTGTTGTAAGGAAATAGAAATAAAAAATAGAAATTGAAACGAAATGATACAAAGAAACAACACTTTGTCAGAGTATCAGAAACTGAAACGTGAACGAATACGTAATTGAGCCCAGTTTGCTTAGGCCCATGTTGTGACTTGGATATAAGTAATTAATAATTATTGGTAAATTATTACATTTTGTTTGTAGTGGGTGAATTTTGGATGCAAATAGAAAAATTTCTATTCCTTGCATGACAAAATTAAAAATTTATTTTAGTACAGACGAAATATATAATATAGGGGTAATGGGGACAGACGTCATAATTTTCTGAAAATAAACACGTTCTAAAATATTCTAATGGCATTTTTAGGACATTTAACCGCATATTCATATTTTTCGGTAGTATTTGTAAAGATTTTAGGAGTATTTTTTCTGCAATGTCCTTAAAAATGTACACAAAAATTTTGGGGTTCTTGGATCTCGGAACTATAGTTTTAAGGCTCTTATTGATGTCCAGTGTGTTGTTGCATCAAGAATGGAAATGCTACAATGGCTAAATAAATTCACAGTATGTTTGCATTGCAGAAATTCTTTCATGATTGTTATTCAACTACCATTTTTTATTATTATTTTACACAAAATTCACAAAAGTGGAAAGAAAACCCTAAATTCAATGGCCAGCTTTCATTTTGATGATAAAATATTTTTTTCCAACGAACAATGCAATTATCGGAAATTCATCTCTTCTTAGAATTTTTGTATACAATCTTATTTTTAGCTAATACTTTTAAATTTGATGATGGGAGCTTAGGGTGCTGAATTGGCCTATATCTTTCAATAATTGTCTCTTCTTTGATGCTGTAGAATGCCTTGTCAAGCCCTTCATCGTCGCTTGTTATTTATCAGCAAGAAACCTCTACAATAACCCATATCTTGCATGGAGAAATGTTATATAAAAAAAAAAATCAATAAATGATACTACCGAATTTGGTAATGCGTCACAGTAGAATACATCGAAAAATCCTCCATCATCGTGTGAATGAGAATTATAGGTCATTCAAAATTCCAAGATTTTTCAATGAATGATGAAAATAATATTTTCAAATAGGTACGAGAGTTCAGTACAAATGCTTCTGCTTATCATTACTTAAATATGTTTAACATGAATTTTTTATTTTTTTTTTATTTTTTCATTAAGTGTAGTTTCAATAATACGTATTGTGATTTGAGGACTTTTATAATTTTTGAACAGTGCGAATGATATAAAAATATTGTCTTAAGCAGAATAAAACAAGCATTTTACTCAAAGCACTCGGGCTTGCAACCAATGTCACGGCTTTAGCTAATGCTTTTAGTTGCACCAGTATGTCAGATCCTGCCATCATTTGTCCTATGCTACAATGGAGAATAATCAGTTTCTTCTTCTTCTTCTTCTTCTTCTTCTTCTTCTTCTTCTTCTTCTTCTTCTTCTTCTTCTTCTTCTTCTTCTTCTTTTCGGTTTGGTTGGCTCCGAAATTCTGTGTTCCTACAGGATCTTCAGAAGTAATAATTATATTGTTAGATTCCATTTCTCGTTTTCAGTTCATGTACCATCGTTGTATCCTTCAATTTTAAATTGCTTTCTTTCTGGTGGATGTGGAATTCATGTTATCTTTGGGATCACAGTTGAATGCATTCCAAAGGAATTTGAGTAAAAATGTAACTTAGTTCAGTAAAGCCCTTAATTTCAAAATGGGTTGAGGATTAAATTCAATTATTTAGGATAAAAACTCAATGGATAGAAGTAATCTTAGAATTAATGGAATTTGACACCAAAATCTGAATTATATTTTATATTTTTTCAGTTTGTCCGGATTCAAGTCATCCTATTCTCGGCCATCAGACGAACAAGTCATTTCATTTGAGTTAGCAGAGTATTATCTATGGAGTCAAATCCATTTCTAACAGAGTGAAAGAATTTGTGACCTCAACTCTATTTCGCGAAAATTAGACCCTCTGCCCTGATTTGCATACCTTGAGAAAGATGGATCTTCTCTGGGAAACCCGAGTTTGGTTGGAGAAGTGGAGTGACAGAGGACCGGAGGGGATTTTGGATTTTGGGTTTTTCAACAAATTTTGGGCCTCGAGAGAAGGTGGCTGTGGACCTGGGGATAAAAAAAGTGACCATGAAAATAAATTACCTCATCATTCTCAAAGAGCCGTGCATTGCACAGGCTAGAACTGGTACAATCATAATGTCACATATTATATTACATACCAAATATATTTGATAATTAAACATAATTAAAATAATTCGAGAAAAAGTATTGAATATACTTTTAATTAATTATTCTCGATTTTGATTATTTTTGACTATTATGATAACACTAAAATAATTTTTAGGACGTATACAAACTTTTTAAACTCTCAATTTTATTCAATAAATAGTGTGGAGTTTTGAGATTTAAACTTAGAGACCCAATGTATTAGAAGAAGGTTTATATAGGCTCTCAACCATTAAAAAGTCACTAAAACCCTATAATTGTTACCAGAAATTATTGTTGCACATTGTAAAAATTTAATAAAATATTCAAAACGGAAAAATATGATTAATTGTGTAGAGATTTGAATGGGATACCAAACTCTAGCCAAATGTATCCCAATTCAAATTTTTTCCATTCTTTATTACATTTAATTTTTTTCGATTATTTTTTCCTCATTAACTTCATTTTAAATGTATTAACTCATAGAATTTGAAATTTTTACAAATTCCTAACATTGTCACACTTGACCCAACAAACCAATTTGAAATCAAAACTAAATCAATTTTTATATGAAAATAGAGTTCATGAGTTTACAACGATAAGTTCTCTAAAAACGAGTATTATTTTCCGTGTATTACAACGCATTCTACTTTCTAATTTTATGGTGACATTTACTTAATGAATAATCCCTATGTTATTCGAATTCAAATTTAATGAATTTATCTCAAAATAACAATATGTGCACAACTTTATTGGAGAAAATTCAATTTTGAGTTTTATTTAAATAAGGCAATGAGCCCATATTTACAATATGACTCATAAACTTACTTGGTGGTATGCTTTTGGTTAAGAGATTAACCAATATACAATCAGTATTAATGTGTTGGGTTATAACTTTATTTTTCAATACTCTTTCCCTAGTGGCTAAATATTTTATATCTATATATTTATTTTGACTACTACTCTTATTATTTTTAATAAAAAATATAACAACTGAATTATCACAAAATACATATAATGGTTTAAATATAAAATTAAAATCTTAAACCTTGATATAAAACTCTTGAATCATACCGCATGTGACTAGTCTCAAAACACGTCACAAACTTGGATTCCAAAGTGAAGGTCGCAGTCAATGTTTAATTAACACTCCTCCACGATACAACTCTACTGGTCATCATAAAGATGTAATACAATGTTGATTTTTGAGAATCAACACAACCGGTAAAATCAGAATCCGAGTACCCGACTATTTCTAAACTGTCGATTTTTCTGTAATAAGCATGTATTTTTTGGTGTTTTATAGATATTTCAACATTTTTTTTGCAACCTTCCAATGTTTCAAATCTGAGTTACTTTGATATCTACCGAATATCCCTATAACATATACTATATCAGGTCTTGTGCAAACCTATATATATATATGAGATTTCCAACAATGGAAGCATATGAGATATTAGCCATCTGATCTCTTTCCAAATCTGTACAAATTAAACCTATTCTCTTTGACAATCAGAGCTATACTTGGTAAATAATTCTTCATTCTGTATCTTTTAGACATTTTGTTGATTTAAATCTCTTGAAATATTCCAAAAGTTTATGGAATCTATCTCGAAATATCCTTTTGCCAATGACATAAAATAAATCATCTAAATCTTTCATTTCAAAGTTTTTAAAGAGGAATTGTTTTATTTCATATAACATCTCTTTATTATTGGTGACAAGTAGTATATCATCCATATAGAGGACAAAAAAACATAATTTGCTCCCACTGACTTTGGGGTATATATTGATCCACAATATTCTTTTCAAAATAGAATGAAGAGACTATATTGTGAAATTTTAAATACCAGTGGTGGGAGGCTTGTTTGATCCCGTATATAAATTTCTTGAGTTTGCACACAAAATGCACACCACCAATAGAGGAAAATATTCAGATTGATACATGTAAACCTCTTTTTCTAATTTCTCAATAAAAAAATATGTTTTCATATTCATTTGTTGCAATTCTAGATCGAAATATATAACAAGTGTTAAAATGATATGAAGGAAATCTTTCTTAGATACCAGAAAAAATGTCTCCGAGTAATTAATTTCTTCTCTTTGAGTGAACCCTTTACCAATAAGTCTGACATTATATTTTTTGATATTACCTAATGAGTCAATTTTAGTCTTGAAAACCCATTTACATCTGATGGGTTTTATCCAATCTACCAACTCTATAAGATCCCAGATTACGTTGCTGCTTATGAAGTTCATCTCATCATTCATGCATTTAGTTATAAGTTTGAGTCCTTAAAAATCATAGCTTATGAAAACTTTTCTAGGTCCTTTACGGTTTCGACGTTATAGTCAGACTTTAAAAAGTATACCATATAATTATTAGCTATAGCTGACTTTCTTTCTCGAGTAGATTTTCTTAATATAGATTCAACATTCTCTGTAGGAGAAGGTTGACCAACTTGATCTTGGTCAACTATTTGTGGAATTTATTGGTTGTTACCCATAACCTGATTTGTGTCTATAGGCACTTAAAAGTCATTTTGGATAATAACTAACTTGATACTTGAACTTTATGGGATACTTGATGGATCCCTTTCAAGAGTTAACTCTCCAAAGTTATCCTTCCCACTGATCAAATCATTCTCTAGAAATCTAACAATTCTAAATTCCACAAATTTAGTATGGTAGAATAGATAATAAAACCAATATCCTTTAGATTTTTCGGCATAACCAACAAAGTATCAACTTATGGTCATTGGATTTAGTTTCTTTTCCCATGAATTGTAAATCCTTATCTATATAGAACAATCTCAAATGCGTACATGTGTTAAACTAGGTTTCCAAACTTTAAAAACTCGAAAGGGGTTTTGGCTGCTGTTTTGGTTAGAACCCTGTTTAGAATGTATACTGCTATATTAAAAGTTTCAATCCATAAGAATTTAGCCAATTTGGAGATAGCTATCATACTCATAATTATATCAAATAAAATCTTATTCTTTCTTTCAATTACCCCATTCTAGTTAGGTGATCCGAGTATGGTGTATTGAGTAACAATCTCATTTTTTTAAAGGAATTTTGTAAATGGATTTAGTGTTTGTCCATCCTCTATATAGCTTCTATAGTATTCTCCACATCTATCTAAACTCACTATTTTAATTTGCTTATCGTATTGTCTCCCTACTTCTGTCTTAAAAATTTTAAAGGTATCAATATTTCGTCTTTATGAAGAAAAATATTGAGATACATATATCATGAATAATTATCTATAAATAACATAAAATAACTATAACTATATGAGTATATTCCTGAAGTACAAATATTTGTATATATGATCTTTAGCAATTTTGAGCTTTTCGTAGTACTTTTTTGAGTTTTATTATTCTGCTTTCCTTTAATGTATTTTACACAAGTTTCAAAATTATTTAATTCTAGAGTATCAAATATCACTTCTTTTACCAAATTTTCTACTCTTTTTATGTAGATATATTCTAATCTCAAGTGCCATAATATAGAAGAATTTTGCTCACTGACATTTCTTTTTACCTCTGTATATGTTACATTCATACAAATATTATCTTATAAAGTAATAGTATATAATCCATTTAACAATAGAGTATAACCAATAACATTAAACAAACGACATTTGAATTATAAAATAATGTCATTTTATTACTAAATTAGAAAGAGTAATTGAATTGTATAAATTTTGAAATGAAAATTAATTTTATAGAAAATTTAGCTATATAAAATACTTTCTTCAATTTCAAGATATGTCTGCTTGTCAATGAGTTCGCAATCTTCTATGGTCTTTACTTGTGAGCTCATTTTATTGTCCGAATAGATAAGTGGTTCACGATCCACTAGCTTTCTTAAATTTTGCAAGTCTTCCAATACATTCGTAATGTGAATGGTATAATCAGAGTCAATCAACCATTTGTCATGAGAAATCTCAGTCGTGCATAATAAATTAATGAGATTTTCATACTTTTATTCTCAAGTTAATGTTTGTACCCAGCACAATTCTGTTTCATGTGTCCTTTCTTTTTACAGAAAAAACACATTGACTCTTTCTTTATGTCTGCTTTTAATTTTGTGCCATTTTGCTTGTATTGTCACATGTGTATTAACAAAATTTTATTTCATCTTTATCCGCAGCCTTTTTTCCTCTTGTACTCATATGATTATCAATCCATTGATAGACTATTTTTCCTTATATGTGTTGTAGGAATCTTAAAAGGACCGTAAAGTTGAGGGAGAAAATTCAAAATAAGTGCATGAGGAAGGATTCAAACATCTCAACCTCCAAGTTCTTTAGTTAAGCTGCAATGTCTCGCATCCACATGATATACTCGCGTACATTGTGGACAATAGTGAATTTCATGGAAGAGAATTCAATAATGAGGGTATTGACAAAAAATTTCTTTGATACTACAAATTGTTCATCTATAGACTTAAGAAGAGTACGAACATTGGTATGCTGGTTGACCAAGCCACGAATACCAGCCAAAATTATACTCTTTATGAATATGGTATTTGGACAATTATATCGCTCATATTTTTCATAAAAAGCTTTTTCGTCTATAGAGTTGGTATCGGTCATCGAAGGTGACTTGTCTTTTCGTATAGTATAGTCAATGTCTAAGTAGATTAAATAAAGAAGTACCATTTCCCTCCATTTTTATAATTCTCTCCATTCTAATAGGAAAAATCAGACTTCAAATTTATAGTTTGTAATATTGCAAAAATAAATAAATATAGTTACTAATTATATATGAAGCATTTAATATATGTTTACAAATAAAAACATATGAAAATAAATCTATAACATAGAAATTGTTTGTGGGCTAAATTTAATTGTATTAGATTAATTTGATCTTATGATAAGATTTATAAAAAATTAATCATTTTTCAATATCTGTGGACTAATTAAAAAACTATCGATAGTTAGTTTTTTTTTTTTTTATTACTTTATCATTTTCTATTTAACTATATAAGATGATTTTTCTAATGCACTAGGTAGTTTCTCAAATAGATTGTGGGTCACATGAGACCGCTTAAAAACCAGCCAATTTTAAATTAATCCCTATCTTTTTAACAGAACCAATCTAGACACTTATTAAATCAACTGTACTTATAGTATTATATAGAAAAGAGATTTTAACTAAGTAAACTACTATTAAAAATAACTATTTCGATATCTTATTTTACATTTAATTATTTTCATACAATAAAAATTCATGTTAGATAAGATTTATTACATAAAAGTAATTTTCATAATAAATTTATTTTTTTCCTAATATGATCATATCTTGATATATAATTTTCTAATTAATTATAACTATTGTGTCTAAATTCTAATTAATTTTAAAAATTATATAGATCATAAACATAATAACGTTAATTAATTTTGTCAAGTTAAGGTGTATAAAATAAAAATACAATTAAATTATCTAATATATTTTATTAATTTTGTATCTCCCCTTATGTACAAAATATTTTTTAAAAATTAATTTTATACACAACTTTCTAAAATTTGGGTTTATAAAAATCATTTGAAAATTTTAAGAATTTTTTAAAATATTTCATTTTTGTTCTTTTAGGTCCAAAAATATTTTAATAATTTTATACATTCCCTTATATACAAAATTATTTCAAAATTAATTGTAAGTATAATTTTTAAATATCATACTTCAAATTATATATATATTTATTTATTTTAATCCAAAAGTCTAATATGAAACATTTCAAAATTTATTGGACCTTTTAAAATATATTACAGGGGCTTGATTAAAAAAATTAAATTAAATGAATGTTCCATTTATGAGTTTGGAACGAGTGTCTCTCAAAATTTTATTTAAGTAAATCATTTAATACAAAACACACATCATTCGCAAAATCAGAAGGATCGACTACATGATCATTCATTAAATAAATAAATATTTAAAATATTGTAATTTTTAAATGTCTTTCATGACTCATTTATTTTATTTTTATGCACTTTTAACATTATCTTCTTTACCCGATGGATCCTGAGGGTCCCGATCCAAAATTAACGGCTTCCGACGAGTCTGTATATTGAAAAACAGTCAAAAAGTGTAGAAATACTCCAAAATAGTTTTTGAAAACATAATTTTAATCGTAATAATGCAAAGATTTAAATTTTGGACTCAATATTTTGAAAAATCAAGATTTTTGGGCTACATATTCAAAATCCGAAAATCCTAATTTTTGAAAAATTTTGAAATTCATCGAAATTTTGAAGGTGAATGACAAAACTGCTCTCATACTAATGTTACAGACTATATTGCATATCAAATACAATATTAATTAAACATAATTAAAATAAACCGAGAAGTAAGATTGAATGTATTTTCAGTCATTCTCGATTTTGATGATTGTGATAGTATCAAATGAGTATTAGGACGTGCACAAACATTCTAATCCTTCAATTTCACTCAATAGATGGTGTACAGTTTTGAAATTTGGATTTAGGGACCTAATGCACTTGGAGAGGGTTTATATAGAATCTCAACTATAAAAAAATAATTAAAACCTTATAATTGTCATATCAAATTATTGCCAAATATTATAAAAATTTAATAAAATATTTTAAAATGGAAAAACAGGATTACTTGTGTAAAGTTTTGAGTGGGACACTAAAATTTAGATAAATATATCACAATTCAAATCCATTCAATTTTTTATCACATTTAATTATTTTTCGGTTATGTTTTCCTCCGTTAACTTCATTTTGAATGTATTAACTTATGACATTTGAATTTTTAAAAATTCCTAACACATAATTCACAAGTACTCTAATTAACGGTCGATCTAATAAGATATGGTGTTAGATTTCTTCTCTTTTCTAAGTCTCAATTTTTGATGTGGTACTGACTTCCTTCTGTTATCTAAGTCTCGATTTTGATGTGGTGCTAAATTCCCTCTCTTATCTAAGTCTCAATTTTGGATGTAGTGTTAAATTTCTTTTCTTATCTAAATTTCGATTTTAACACTTAGAAATGGTCTCGATTTTAAAATTTAAAAATTAAAAAAATTATATTAAGAGAGATATTTTCTAAATAAGATTTTGTATAAATATTTAAATCGGATTAATCTTAACATAACTTTAAACTACAGTAATAGAAAAAAAAATGTAATTGATATGGGCACCCTCCACCGGGTGACGAAATAAGAGCGCCAATAATATCTTCTTGGATATATTTTCTTTTTTTATTATGCTTCGTAGTGAAGGAGAGTTTGTTTGAGTTAAAATAAATGTCACTTTCCCCGCAAAACGTGCATGGCATGAAGCCATCGAGAAGATGAGGGAGAGACTAGGGGGATGGTTGACTCAATAAAGAAAGACCAAGAACTTTGAAGTCTTTAACAACCCTTCAGCCTGACAGTGGGCTCCCCTTAGTCTCCCTGGAAATATGCACGGTGATTGAAATCCAAAATGATGTGAAATGAAGACATTTCCCCCAACCCTGTTAAAAATGTATATTTTATTGATCAAAGACATTTCCCCCGTCACTGCTATCAAACTCTGTTAAAAATGTATATTTTATGGATTATATTGAAACTTTCTCTTTCACGTCTGGTTGTCATTCTTTCCAAATTCAAATTAATAAAACACAGGAACAAAGGGGGCCATTTGCTTTTTTTTTTTATTTAATTATATTAAAATTTAACAACTTTGGTGCAGAGATATGTAACCTGGATTTGACCACTGTTGATGTCAACCTTTTAATGTTTAAATAATATCTTCCATTATATGTATAAATATTACCTTTGTACGGAAATCCTCCAGAATTTGTGATATTACTAATTAAATTAGGCTAATTGTTACTGAGTTAGGACCCTATGAACTTGCCTGGCCAGGTTTCATACTTCAGACTCTTCCTCTTTTCTTATTTTTCCTACTCTTGATTAAGAATAGATTATAAATTTTGTGGAAAAATTACAAAATGCACCACTAAAAAGATTATTACTGTGAAGCAAGTCTCTTAGACTTTTGAAATAGATAAATACTCGGTAAGGCAGATTTGACGAGGGTAGATCTGGCGAGGACTTTAGAATAGTGGCTCATTTAAAGAAAATGAAATTAAAAGTTAAAAAAAGGTCTATTGTGATTTTAAAATTGTTCATTTCGATTTCAATTTTAGAATTATTAATTCTGATGTCAAAATATTTTGATTTTGATTTTTAAAGAAATCAAAACGCACTATACATTACGAGAGAATAATTTTGTTTAACCCTCACATCTCGTAAGTTCATGTTGATAAATATGTTCACGTAGAATCATTTTACCACAAAAGTAAAAATGAGTATCTAACCTATTGTTTCAACTCCCCCTAAAACATCTACATTATCCTACGTGTGTTTTAATGACTTCTTGAATGAGTGCACATGATTCATTCTCATAGAGAACACATACTCTGTAGAGTGAAATCAATGCAAGGCTCAAAGAAAATTTCGAATATAGAATTTTTGTATTATTTAATTATCGGATTTAGGGATCGTGGAGTTGTGATATTGTAATAATAACTCGTTTGGTATAGTTATCATCCCAAATGCGAGATTGTCTAAAAAATATTTCATAATTTCTAAATTTTCTATATCTATTCACTGAGTTATACTTAAAAATTAATTTTTTTTTAATTTTTTTTAAAAATCACCATTCTTATGGTAAAGTGTCAATTAAATCTAATATTAGTATTAGACTGAGTTATATTTATTAAAATATTTTTTGGAATTTTTGGGTATAAAAATATAAAGTAAAAAATTTAGGTGGGGACCTGCACATTCTCCCCCCTTCAAAGTTCGAATGACAGAAGTACATTTTATTGATCCTCGAACGCTCGGGATAGGAAAAAGAAAAAGGAGAAGAAAGACAAAATATATTACGACAAAATTCACTTTCAAATGATTAATATATAACAACATACGAGACTAAAATATAATATTATTACTATGATCTTAGATATTTTAAAATTTATCCTTTGAATTTATCTTAAAAATAAAAAATTAAAATTTATTTCTTCAATTGCAAATGTAACTCTACTAAGCAACGTATAAAGAGAAAAAATATACTATGTAATCTATTGTTCTTAAAGAGGATCTAACTCGGTTGATTCTATTCCATTAAATGTTATTGGATTCTTAAAGAGAAGAGGCATGGCTTCCTTTTGTTTAATAACCAAATCACAAGGGATAGACATCCTAGCGGCTGGATAAGCTCAACACAGTGGAGTTTTCCTGAATCGACAATTTAGATCAAATCTTGATAAATGGTTGAATTTTGGGGTCTGCTCTTTCTGGGTTTGTAGTATGAATGTAGTCGAATTTGTGTTTCCCCCTCGTTGTTAAGGAGCCGATCGGCGTGGGATCAGATGCATGCGTCGGCAAGAGGGTTGTACAGGACGAGCCATTCCAACCTGCTCTGAGTTGATTTTAGAGCATGTGGTTAAGTGAACCACCACTTTGAAATGAATGAAAAGTTAGAACAATTTCCTTTCGGTTATAGTTTTTCTTTAGGAAATCATGCTGTTCATTGGGGTTTGACAAATTCTTTACTTATTTTCACAAACTTTTTTTTTTTTTCCAATTTTACGGCACAGCAGAAGATTATTTGCTCCATCAAACACCAAGCCAAGGAAATATAACTTTACTTATATCATCTCCCTTCTCTTTTTAGAAGTCTCGAGTTTAATCTCTTCGATATACCAAAAATAAAAAATAAAAAAATAGAAAAAATAAAACACCAAAATGCTGGGCCGTTTCTCATGAAAAGAAAATGTTGGCCTTCCACTTAACCGGGCTGATGCCTAGACGTCCACAACCCAACTCCGGTTCAATCCAACTATTGTCCCATTCCTTTTGGTTTTGCTTTTGTTTTTGTTTCTGTGGACTCTACATTTATGATTATATGTGCTCAGACCCAAGACAAAGGTACAAACATGATCAAATCCCGAATGTTGAACCCTCTCCAGGTTAATTACATTGAGTACCCTGGGTAAACATAATCTATAGTTTTAGAACTTAATACAAATTCAATAATCAAAACTCAAAAAATTCCATCAAATAAAAAGTAATACATTTTCTATATCTAATGATATGATTGAAAAAGTTATTTTTTTTATATATTGATTTATTCACGACTGGTTATTATTTTTTTGATAATTTAATAATAATTAAATTCATAGATTAAGAATTTATTAATTGAGATTAGATAATTTTTTGATAAAAATCTAATAATATAATAATTAAAATTTTCTTGAAAAAGTATAGTATTTATTTGTAAAATCTTATATTTTTATTGCAAATGGTTTTTTATCAAAATAAGACAAAATTTGGTTCAAATTTGACACAATTCCAGAAAAAATTGGTTTTTTTTAAGACCATCCATATAGATAAACAGTATATTAATAAATAAAATTATTTTAATTCATATTTAATAAATTGATTTACATTTATTGTACCACGTGTAACAAGCAGATGTATCCACGAGTTACACAAGTCTACGCGGTGGCGCGAGGGTGATGTGCTCCTCCACACGCCTCTTCAATATTAATCAACCTTTACCAAACAATTCCTCTTCTGTCTTTCCCCCAAAATCTCTTATCTCAAATTACCTCAAAATCTGTCACTCATGTCAAAATGGTGGTCCTCAAAACAACCTCAGAGCATCGAACAATTTCTGACACTTCCGGATGATGTACTCATCGACATCTTCCTCAGACTCCCAACAAAATCTCTCATCAATTTAAGGTGCGTATGCAAATCTTGGAGTTCTTTTCTCTCGAATTCAAATTTCGTCAGACTCCAGTTGACCCAATCCATTCAAAAATCAAACCCATATAGAGTTTTTTTTCTCAATTTTAAGTATTCATCATCCTATCATCAGAAGTACCCGAGATCGCTCAAGTCTTTGGACTACGAACGGTCCTATGCACTTTGTTCTGGGTTAAAACCTGTAGATGCTGTTGCCCCAGTCGGGAATGATTTCAATCTTCCGGTCTCCGAAACCAGCCAAGGATTCGATCTTCTGGGCTCCTGTGATGGGTTGTTGCAGATTCAGATTCAATCTGATGATTTGCTCTGTTTGTGGAACCCTAGTACAGGGGATTTGCGGAAAATTCCGAAATCTGGGGCTAAATTGTCGAATCCTGATGATGGTGAAGGATGTTTAGCTGTTGGGTTAGGTTATGATTCGTCAATTGGTGATCATAAAGTTTTTAGGGTTTCCAAATCGAGATATGGGAGTGATAGGAAGTTTGAGGTGTTCAATTTGAGCGGAAATGCTTGGAGGGTGATTGAGGAAAAGAGTAATTGTTTCTTTGGTTATGGGAGAAACCCAGATGGAGTTTATTATAATGGTGGTGTGTCCTGGCTTGTTGGTGGGTGGAGACATGAACGGAATTATACAAAAAAAATAAAAAAAAAATTTAAATGACCTTAGCAATAAATAAATTCCGGATTTAATCCATATTTCTCGTAAGTTGGATAGTTGATTGTTATGACGTGGGTTAAACCTGCGTCATAACCATGTGACGCCCAATGGGACGTGGGGTCTGACTGTACCGCGTCTCGAAGATGCGGCACACAATGCCACGTCTCCAACACGCGACAAACTATTTTCAACCCCAGCAAGGCTCGTGTAGGCCCAGCCAAGCCAACGGGCCGACCCGCAGGCCAATGGTCCAAAACACATGATTCAAAGGGTCCACCATACCATCGATATCTGTGTTAAGTAAAAGCAAAATTAGAGTTCAAAAGACACTCGGACCCAACAGATCCAATCCGTGACTTAGTGGGTCCCTACGTAACATCCATATCTGTGTTCAGTTATTCTAACATCCGGCTTCCTAAGTATGTTGCAAATCGAATCTGCGGGTCCACGGGCAAATGGCCCAAAACACATGACTCCGAGAGGTCCACCACACAATCGATATATATGTTAGGTAAAAGCAAAATCGGATTTCCAAATACCCTCAAGCCCAACGGACCTAACCCGTGACTCAATGGCCCCCTCCGTATCATCCGACATGGAATTCAAAGAATACATTTTGAATATCATATAAGTGTATTATCTGAACAGTTCAAGAAAAACAACAATTTCGAAACAAAAATTAACTTCTTATGAATAGAATAGAAATGAGAAACCAAACAAATAAAATCGAAAAATAAACATATAAAGGGAATTGAATTATCATTAATATAATACAGGATACAAAGTACATAATATTTAACTAACGTTGTCGTTTTCTTCTTCTATAATAGCGTTTAACATCTAAATCTCTTATAATATTTGTAGTGTCATCTTAGGATAGTAAACCCAGACAATGTATCTGTGTGATCTGGGAGAGTCTTACATTACTAAAACGTGGAGAAAACACATAGTATATCGTTCGTACATCATCTCTCTCAAACTGTGTCTGTCTCTCAATTATACGAACTTCCCTTTGTGGGGCGTCAGGAGAAGATAAATGAGGGAAGTCAAACACAGGTGTGTAGAAAGAAAAGGAGTCTACATACGTATTGGAAGTTCCTACAACATCCTCTGGATGCTGAGATGTGAATGGTGTCGCATCATAAGATGGTGGCCTCGGATATGGTCTCCCTCGGTTCCGTTGACGTCGCTGCTCCTCGTCACCTCCCTCAGCACGACCTCTACGTGGTTTAGATCTCAAGAGATATGTCATGTCATCACTAAAAACTGAAATGGTTGTATCCGTCAGTCCACGGACATGAACATCCTCCGAGTCTCCTCGTATCTTATACAACGGATCCCACTACAAAGATCTCGATATATATTAGTTAACGAAAGAGAAAAAATAATTGATATAAATAAAAATTAAATAATTGATATAAATAGGAAAAATTAAATTATACAATTACCGCATATCTCAAACAAACTCTCCGCCGACTAATAAATATATAAGAGATTGTGTGATACCATGCAGTGTAAGAAGGATCGAAAGTGGATCCATTTGACGTGTCAACAGGGACTAGGTGATTGCATCGGTAAGTCCAAATATCGATATATCGAGCATACTCGACTGACCAATCCAACTCCTGTGAACCACGCGAGTTAGTGTCGTGCAATCGATTTTCAATATCGTAGTGATCCGAAATGAACTGAAATCCTTCGTACTGACGGATCACTCAATTTGGAAAGTGTCACTCTATAATAGAAAAACAAATAAACGGTACGCGGGTATATCAAATATCTATACCTTCATGACAATAGTCAGGAAGGGAAGACAACACGTTCTCAGTGTAATGCAGCCACACGGCGTCATCGCTCGTTAGTTTATCGAATGCCTCTCTACACACGGTTACGACGTGTGTAAGAAGGAAAGTGACATCAAAATCCGCGTTTCACCGCAAAATTAGTGGCTCATCCCTCTCAACATATAAAAATCGCCTAATAGGAGTTATGAATGAGAATATCTCCCATGTCCAAATTTGTAAAAGAATCAGAGTCCCCCAATCTCATGCGCATCTGTGTGCAAGACTATACAAATCTGCTTGTACAAGTAAACCAAGCACGCAAAACCCCAACTATGACGAGTAAAGTAATCTAAATTCTCTAATACTAATAAACACGGTAAATGTATAACATTACTACTCTTAAAAGAAAACAAAACATTTCCTATCAATAGTAAGATATACCACTGTGTCCATCGCAAAATATGATCATCATTTATATCGTGGGGCAACTCACCAATGAAATTTAACAACCACGGCATATTCAATGTACAACCCCTAAAAGTCTGCGCGAAGATCTAACACCTAATCATCTCTCACACAGCGTAACCCACGAGAAACCCGTCGTTCAAGATACTACGGGTATTCTATTTACAAGCAAACCTAAAATAACCTTTACATCCTGTAGAGTAACTGTAAACTCACCGTGAGGCATATGAAATGTGTGTGTCTCCTGCCTCTATCTCTCCACTAAGGCCATGATGAGATGCCAATCCAATTGAATGAAACAAACTTGAGCAACCCCTAAAAAGCCCGATGCCTGTAGGAGATGAAGTACTTTTTCGTCGATATGACCATGTCTCATACGTCGTAATACTGCATCACATCTATGGCAGACAAGTTAGGTACTATCATCTCCATCCCAAACTCTAGTAGAGCGGTATTCTCGCTGCAAGTATAGAAATCTCGGATCAATAGGTCCGAGATCCATCTAAAACATAGAAAAAGTATAACAATTAGTATATAAATATAAATGTAAGTTAATATATTATTAAACTAATCTAATTTTATATTAATATATTAATAATTATAAAATTAATCTAATTTTATTACATTAATATAATTTTATATTAATAAACAATAATCTGACTGTTACCTTAATTAATCATCATAACCCTAACTAAAAAGGTCATTAACATAAAAATAATAATAAAATTTATATAAAATCTATTCGATATAAAAGACAAGTTTCACTCATAAAAAATCATTACTCATCACATTATACATTTTAAATAATTAAATTGACATAGGTAAAAATTTATACGTTCGAATTTTGTTAAAAAAACCTTATAAAATATTGAAATATTAGTCATAGAACATTGAAAGCTAGAAGATAATATTGTAGCACCTTTCCTCTTTCTTCAGAATGGATTGATCTGTGGATTTTCGGGGGAGGGGACAAGAGTTTGTTCTTCAGCTGCGGGAGAGAGCAGAGAAGGGAAAGGAAGGAGAATAGGGAGGGAAGGGGGCGTATGGGGGAGAGGAGACACATGCCGCAGGTTCAACCTGCGGCAAATGGTATTGCGCCTTGAGCGCGCGACACGTGGCGCCTCGTGTTCAAGGCGCGGTAGTGCTTGTCGGGTTTCTCAGACGTGACAAGCTTTGCCGCACCATAGAGATGTGACACGTGGTGTCGCATATCTAGATGCGGCATAGTGTGTCACATCATAAAGACGCAGTATACTATGTCGCGTTTTGAAGACGCAGCTTGTCTGGTTGACTGTCATGTGGCTATGACGTGGGTTCAACCCGCGTTATAATATGCCGCGGATCCAACCCATGATAAATGTGGCTCAGATCTGAAAATTTTTTCCTCTCAGGGTTATTTAAATTTTTTTTTTTTTTTTTTTTTTTTTTTTTTTGTATAATTTCGTACATGTCTCTGGTGGGGATGGTGATGTTATGATTAGGGATTTGGACAGGGAACTCTGTGTATGATAGAAGAAATAATGTTGTGAGGTATATTGTGAAGCAGCGGAGTGATTAAAATGTTGAGTTTAAGGCTGTTGTTTATGTGAGGAGCTTGGTGAATCCCAAGATTGTTTGTTCAAACGATAGCTGCAAGGAGCAGAAAGCAGTGGGGAAGATTTTGGAGAAGCTGAAGAGCATAAAGATGGACGATAAATATAAGATTGTGAAGAACAGATTAGGTGGTTTATTTTTCGATTCAACTTCGTCATATAATGTATTTGGATTTTGAGTGTTTGGATTGATATGTACATTTTGTGAGCTTAATGAATGTGGTAGTTCTATTGGTATTTGAATGTTGTAGTTCTATTGATATTAAGTACCATTTCCTGTTGTTGAATATAGATTTTGGGTTTGTCCTTTTTTTTTTCCCTTAGGACAAGCATCAGAGTGTTTCATTTCTTCATGTTCTTGTACATAGTAGCGTACCTTGAGATCTAGTTTTGTTGTAAGCAGGCCAGCGCACCTGATGGTTAAGTAGACTCGACACAGATTTCCTGGTACGAGTGCTTTTGTGAGTGAACTTGTGCCTTGGGATTTATATATGTCTATTTTTCTACCATCTGCAAGAACGTCTTATATATGTCTATTTACTATTCTGTCTGTTTTCAATGCATGGCGAGCTGAGGTGTAGTTTCTGGTCTCTGTCTGTTTGTTGTACGTATTGGGAAGAAAAAGCCATGCAATGTTTGGTATACTTTTCATCCATGTGAATGGTGATGCTGAATCTGATGGTGTTGTAAAATAGAAATGATGAAAAATGTTGTGTTGTAACTCTAATTTTTGCATGACACTGAAGTGGTTGCACCAAGTATGCCCTGAGAACCATTTGAGTTATGAAGGCATTATGATTAAAAACCTAACATTTTACGGTTTGTGCAGGCCTTCATGGTAATGCCTAGAGGGGGTCATCCGTCCTCCCCTTTTCATGTATGGTCCACTTGGTATAAGAGAGAGAAGCAAGAGGTGATTGGAGGAGCTTTGTAGAATTGGACGCCCAACTCAATATGTCAAACTTGATTCTAGCAGACTAGCATCCTTGATCTACCCCGGTTTAATCTCTACAACCATTTGAAATTCAGGATCAGCCCTCGGCCTTTTGGTGCATGTTAAGATTTTGACCAGAAGTGTTTTAAGTAGAAAAAACAGTGACTGCTGAACTCTTAGGAAGTAAAATAGCCGTAGCCCTTTAGAATGCATTTTGACTGTTTCGTTTTAGGCACAACTTTTTTTTTTTTTTCCTTTTTTTTGGGAGGGGGAGGATTACTTTGCTCCGGTCGCATCTCATGTGGTTAAGGTCTAGTTAGAGTAGAACACTGTCTTATGGGAGGCTAGCATCCTCTCCCTACGATTTAAGGGGACATTCACTGGAGCAAATATTTTTTCCAGGTTACCTGGATAAAATATTTTTACCTGCCTTTTTTCTTTATACATTTTACCAGAATGATATCTCAGGTCTATATATACACACCAACCTTTTTATCTTATATGATATTTTGCAATATCAAGATAACTGAGATCTTAAGGGTTCGCTGCAAATCCGAAAACAATGAATGATGCATTTAGCTTTTGCTTTGGACCAAGGTTTTTTTTTTTTGGTCAAATTGCATCTTCTTTTGTAAGCTCCAGTAGAGGTCTCAAATTAAATATTATGGACATCTGTGAGCAAAGCGGAGATAAGGGAGCTAAAGTAGGCACCATAAGGAGGATCAAAGAAAAATAAATATAAAGCAATGTGCATCTTTGAAAATGGAACTAATGGCATTTTTTCTCCTCATTCCGAGTTTTACTGAAAACATTAAAGCTTTGGAGTATGGCAAGATTATGTGAGCAGGTATTGCAAATCTTTTGTTGGCGAGGATGAAGTCTGCTGGTATGTTTACTTACTGTTTGATCTCAGCTAGGTGATTAACTTCACTTTTGATTGCCAAGCCTTCCTCGGACCTTTAAATCAGAGTTGGATGGACAAGTGTGATGGTAATTGCGGTGCATGTGGTCTTTTATGGACTAAATGGTATACTGGGTTTGATATACATTGTAAGCACAAGGCATGATTATGGCCTTGCTCAAGGTGTTTAATGCTGGATTTGGCTGTGTTCATATTGAAAAACTAATCTTAGTCTGAAAATCTTCATTATTATGCATGACTTTCGCCAATTTTTCCGTGGGTTTGAGTCTAAATTAATCATCTCATGACTGCTATCAAGAGTGGTAGGACCTTGGACTTGGCTATGATTCCTCGATCTAGTGGGCTTTAGGACCTTCCCATTGATTGATTTAGAAAGTGTGGCAATGGGAGAAAGTTAGGGAGACTAGGGACAGTGAGTAAATGGTAGAAGAAGCTGATTCTTTCACTTTTGGTTTTTACACGTTACATGCAAGGCTATTTATAGTAGCTCTAGGGAAATAAACATTCTTTCACTTTAGGACCTTGCATGTTAAAATCATCTCATACATGCAAGGCTATCTGTTAGTGTGCAACAGATAAACTTTTGTCTGCAAGCCCAGCCTTATAAAATCAGTTTGCCTTTGCACACCTTTGGCATTCAGATTCAGCAAAAGACTTTGACGTATTGCAACTAATGGTCTTCAGAGATGCCAAACTGTAGAGATTCTCTCTCTCTCTCTCTCTCTCTCTCTCTCTCTCTTTCTCTCTTAACTGAAGAGTCAAAACTCCATACAACCTGGATTTATCGAAGACAGTATTACAAAAATGAGATTAACCTAGGTAATTCGAAGCTCTAAAGTCTATTAACTGAAAACGAAATGAAGAAACATTTAAAGCCAATGAACGAAGTCAGAAGATGTGTATGCTAATGGTTTATTGTATCTTTGATTTTTCAATCCTATTTGTGTGTTGACTTTCTGTTCCAATCCTGATTTAATCATCAACTGGAGTGCCATCACTTTCATCGTTTACTTTTGATGTTTTGTCATTTCTCGTCTTGACTTGGACTCCGTCCCTGATTCTTACCCCCCAAAAAAAAGACCGCTCACTGATCCCTTTACAACTTTTCTTTAGATTGCAGTATCCATCAAGCTTGAACAATCTAAATCTAAATGGCAAACCGGTTTTCAAGTTCGTTTATATACTAAACAATGTTTTTTTTTTCTTTTTTATAAATAAATAAGTTTTGTATTTGAGATATTTAAGGAAAAAAAAAGATGGTATTAGTGAATTATATAATTTAAACTTTCATAGAAATAAGCTTAAGGTGCACATTTAGTAAAAGGGTTCATCGATATATAAAATACTCCCCGTTTTAGTGTGGGGGTAAGAAAAAGGCGAGTGTATATGTACGTAGTTTTTTTTTTGTATTTTTTGTAAAGAGATTATTTTTATATTTTGAATATGTGATTTTGAGATCATCAAAGGACATGATTAGTGTAGGCTCATTTAATTAATTTTACCTAATCTTCAAAGTCTGCATATTTAATTAATGAGTTAAAAATTGTATTTGTGGTCGGGTCATTTAGCAAAATAAAAGAGCTGCCGCTCAAGTACGGATGTCATGGGCAGCCCCATTTGCAGCTTAGTTTTGAACCATGATATTGATAACACAATTTATTTATTTATTTATTTTTTACAAGAAAATGAAATAAAGTGGCGTGAGAGGGGGAATGAAAGCGGAGAGTTTCCATCGCTTGGCCCGTCTCCAAGGGACATTGATAATACAATTTATGGGAATATGAATAATTTAAAATTAATGTATATGATAAATTTATGCGTAAATATATATATTAATCATAAATATAGATATCAGTAAATATGAAAAATATCAAGAGATTGATTAACATATTAAAAATTTAAAAAAACATATATTCACAATATTTATTTTTCTTGATCACAGTTATCATCACCCATTTACTGCACGATCTAGCAAAATTGAGATTGTTTTTTTTTTTAGAGAGTGCAGATCCATGATAACTCAGTTAAAATATTCAAATTGGGTAAATTCCAAGCTCAAGAATTTTCAAGAGATTGTTGGTATTTATCCGGGAGGCAACGAGATGAGCTTCTTGCTGCTCTATTGTTTTATTTTTACAAATTGTTGTTATGTATAGTTTTCTTTAACATGATTGTTGAAATTATTAATCATGGAACTTTTTATGTTTTGCATAAGCGCATATATATCACACTTATGTGAATATTCTGGTCCAAATGTGCTTGATATTGTTGGTGATATAAGTTGCACTATAACATGAGAAAAAATTTGATTGAATTGGTTTTAAGTTGTGAATTTGATTTACTTTCTTACAAAATTCATTTTATATTAATAGTGTAGTGCGATAATTTGAATAAATTCCCTTTAGAATAAAACGAAGAAATCATTTTATAGCACTTGCACTTAGCGGATCAAATCGAAAGAACCTGCCGAATTTTCTAAGTGATGGAAAATCTTTTCTATAACAAACCAATGCAAAACGACTCTTTTATAGTTGTTGAAATTCTATTTGCACCACATATTTCTAGGCAGGGAATCCTTTTTGATTTTTGTGCGAGGAAATAACTACGATTGGTCTAGTCCTAATGTGCGTGATATTTCATCTCATATTTGTATATGTCAACGTGACAAGAAACGAGTTTTGATTAGAAGTTCATTTGAAAAATCTTGAGTTTCTAGAAAGGCACCGAGAATTTAAGAGGATTCTCTTTCACCTTTCCCTTGTCAGCATTGCTCTTCCAAGCTGTTCCATCAGGTCCTGTTCTTTTCTGCTGGCAGGATTAGGAAATAGAAATGATTTCTTGACGAAATAAATTAACAAATAGAAAATAGCAACAACCCTTTGGTTAATGATGCGGCAGATGACTATAGCAGATTGAATCTTTGATTTGTGACCGCAAATAGGACAACAAAAATAAGAAAATGTTTGCTTGAAGGACTTTTGCTTGAACTTGGTGATCTCCTTCCTTTAGATACGCTTTTGGCCTTTACACCTTAGGACTTTTTGGCTGTAATTTGCTTAAAGAAGATATCATCTCCAATATTGTAAATTTCCACAAGGACAAAAGATAGAGAAAACATAGGAACTTTAGCAAGTGTTCAAATTTCTTTGCATTGGATGAAGCGGTGCTTGTGGGGGCCATGAGAGAGTATCAAAAGTCTTACAGAATGAGCTCATGTTATGTTCTTTTGTGTCCCAAATATGGCGTTTGCCTCAATAAAATGAGTTTTGCTATATTTAAGGAAGAGTATACTGATGGGAACACTTCAATCTTTCGTCCAAGGAGCCCTTAAAGGTCTTCTAGGGGCAGGAGTTTATGTACAAAACTCATGCCTATCTTAAAGCTCTTGCTAAAAATCCTTATCTGTTAAATGGGTCATGAGTAACCGGAATCTACCAAAAGTTGCTTTATTTCCGTTGCTTGTTTTTCATGTGATATTTCTACTAATTGTGTGGGATGTCCAAGAACCTCGAGCACATCCCTAACTAAGCAATCATTTAGAGAGATGCTTTGATCTGATCCTCCGGTGGTTTTGGCTTTGGGAAGATCTCTCAGTGTACTTAAAAAAATTTTTTAGCTCAAAAAATTTCGGACCATGCTGGCTTTAGTGAAATTTCGGACCATTAGCCATTCCTGCATGTGAATTTTTCTCTATAGATAGTTATATATTCTCAGGTTTTTTACCCTAATGTTCTAATTGTAAGAAATTGAGATGATACATCTGGGGCAGCTGGAAAGAAACGCCCTGAACAAATTTTGAAGGTTCATGCATGTGAAAAAACATAGTCAGATTTAGATGCCTGTGACTTAATTTTATGCTCATTAGTTGACAACTTTACTTTTTATTGTTAGCATGGTCAGAGGTTGCTCCAATTCTGAACTTCAAAAAGCTAGATGGGAATCTGCAAATGACTTAATAGCTTTCTTCATCCATGATTAAAAGTCAAAATTTAGTTATTTTTTAGAGTCTGAACTCAAATATTTGCATGCTTTCCCCATTCTTGTGTCTGAATCCTCCTCGTTCTCATTTCTTTTTCTTCCAATTTATATAGACAAAATAAGGAAATTTTATTATGATTCATGACAATACGATCCGCTAGCCCTTTTGGACTATTGGTTCACTCTAGTTTCCACATGTGAATTCTGAACATTTTCTCCAAAAGATTAGGTTTTTTTAATCCCATATATTTAATCCCATTCCATATAAGCCTTTTATGTTATATTCAATGGTCAGCTCGTCGTGTCACTTTCAACTCAAACACTACGAATCAAATTTTCTGCTATTTGGAATTTGATAGCTTGAGCTCCTCATTGGATTTTTTTATAGTTCAAACTTTTTACATAGTATGCAGAGTCAAGTTGTTTATACTTGTAAGACTGTGTCTGAAATAATAAGAAATAAAAAAGGGTTTTACTTGTTAGAGTCGAATGATTTTCCATTATAAAAGATTATCAGATTAGGACGGGGCAATCTCATGACTAATTTATTTGGAAGTATATATTATCTTTTCTGATTTCTCATATATTGATATGAATTTTTTAATTGTAATGTAATCTGGCATAAAGCAACTGGACCCAATGGCTCTCTTTTTCTCCTCTTTCAAGTTGTTTGTGAAAATGATTCTGAGAGTTATGGCTGCGGGCGGATTCCACTTGAGCAAGCACTTGGGTGATAGGAAATAATGTATCCGATGTGGGCCTTCTGATTTTAGGATTGATTTTTCTTGTCCATTGAATCTTACAAATTCATAAGTCAATATTTGAAATAGAGAGGGAGGGAGTTGGATATTTATTGAAGATCATCTTATCTTTTTCTCAAGACATGATACTTGGTCCATAAATGCAAGTGTGATCTAACTCTTCATTAATAAAACTAGGACACAGCATGCAGGTGATATTGCCAGCCCTTCCTGACGAGGTCATTGCCGACATACTCTCAAGAGTTCCAGTGAAATCTCTTGCTCGATTCAGGTGTGTGTCCAAAGAATGGTGTTCACTAATCTCGAATACAAAGTTCATCAAAGCACATCTCCGACGCTCAAATGCACGACAAGATCACCATAGAGCCCACCTCTCAGCTCTTGCTTATACTTCATGCCCATCACCAGATGATCATTCTGCAGTAACTAATATTATTTTGAATTTTCCTCCAAAGTTTCAAAATGAAGCTTATAGAATAGTTGGTTCCTGTGATGGCTTGTTACTCATAGCAGTTGGTTCGGGCTATACTCTCTTATTGAATCCCTCTACCCGAAAATATAAAGAACTCCCACAGCCTGCTTATTTTCCTAGCAAATATGAGCAGGTTACATATGGATTTGGTTATGATTCCTCTTCTGACGATTACAAGGTTGTAAGAGTTTGCAGTACTGGGAATTCTGCAACAGTTGCCATAGGCATTGAAGTGTATGAGCTAAAGTCCAACATGTGGCGAAATCTGCAAGATTGTCCTCGTGGTTCATATTTCATCTATGATGAGCCTGGCATCTTTGTCAGTGGAGCTATTCATTGGATACTATGTCGGAAAAACCCTGAAGTGGAAGCATGTGGCGACAGAACAATCCTATGTTTGGACTTGAAGGAAGAAAAATTCTGCGAGATGCCGACTCCTGATTTTGGCAACATCCAGGCATTTATACAGAATATCGGAGTTTCCAGGGGATATCTCTCTATTGTTGTTACCTACCATGAAATCTTAGAAGTACAGGTAATGATTCAGCATGGCGTGAAGGCATCTTGGACGAAGGTGATTTCAGTTCCATTTTTCTGTATGATTATGCATGATTGCATCTCGGAGAGCAGTTGTGGTTTGAGGATCCAGGAGTGGAAGGAATTAGTCAAGTACAACTCGCGAGGAAAGAACAAAAGGGATGTGTTTACTGGCAACGACGTGCTTAATCTCCTCAGTTACATGCACGGGGTTGATGTGGCTATATTTGTGGAAAGTCTAGTTTGTCCTCATGGCAATGGCGAGACTTCTCAAGCAACACTTGACCGCAAGAAAACTGCAGCGAAGTAATGGAGATTCACGCAAGATACTACATCTCAGCTTATTTCCGTACTTTTTTATTTTCACGTTTTCTTCTCGGTTTAAATGTCCTGTCTGTGGTTGTCTCGTCCGTAAAATTAAATACGAAAGCTACGGCAGAAACGTGTTGGTTGGGGGATCACTATCATAGGGGTGAATAACCTTGTGAACAATAACTCAATCCGGAACTCTTGTAATCTCTCTTTAATTAGCTTTTGTTTTGTTCATCAATCCTGTCTACATATTATTCTTCTGTTTGAATCATTACTTGCAATTTTTGTAATATACTTTTAATCTTCGCTTGCTCTAAATTCAATATATATTTTATGGGGCTGCAAAGTACATACAGGTCATAAATAATCCTAGACTCAAGTTCTATGTTTGGAGCCTAAAACACAGTTTATGTAACACCTAGTTTATAAAAAAAAAAAAAAAAAAAAAAAAAAAAAAAAAAAAAGATGAAAAATGATTTGGAGACGCAACGTTTTGGGACAAAACGCTGCGTCCCCAATTTGGGGATTATGGTTAAAACCCTAACCCCCTTTCTCTCTCTCTCTCTCTCTCTCTCTCTCCCCTGACCTTTCATCTTCCCGCGGCTTCCTCCTTCGGCTGCTGGCCCGCGCCTTCCACCGCCGCCGCCGCCGCCATCCTTCGCCTTCTTCTTCTTCTTCTTCTTCTACTTCTTCTTCTTCTTCTTCTTCTTCTCCTTCTTCTTCTTCTTCTTCCCTCTCGGTTTCTCTCTCTACCTTACTCTGTCTTCTCTCCCTCTCGCGATCTTCCACGATCGCCCCCTTTCCGCCTCGCCGCACACCGCCGCGAGCCACGATCGAACACCACCGCACACCGCGAGCCTCCGCGAGCATCTTCTTCCGCCATAGCGCGCGACTGCAGCGCCTTCTGCAGCGCGAGCGAGCTAGCGCCCTAACACGCGAGCCAAGGTGCAAGCCAACGCATGAGCGCGCGCGAACCCAGCGCACGAGCGTGCACGGGCGCGCGGCCCAGGGCACGAGCGTGCACTGGAGCGCGGCCCAACGCACGGGCGCGCGCGAGCAGCGCACGGGCGCGCGCCAGCGCAGCGCACGGGCAAGCACCAGCCCGCAGGCCCATCAGCAACAAGCCCACGGGCCCACCAGGCCCGACAGCCCGTCCAAGCCCACAGGTCCAGTACGGCCCGCGGCCCAGTTCAGCCCATCAGCCCGCCAGCCCGTAGGCCCATCAGCCGCCGGCCCGTTGACCCGCTAGCCCGTTAGCCCACTGGCCCGCATACCAGCGAGCCCGCTAGCTGTGGCCCACGAGCCCGCGACGGCCCGTGAGCTCGTGACAGCCCACGAACCTCCACGCAGGTAAATGACTTAGGGTTTTGTTTCGGATCTATGTGTTTAGATTTAACAAATAAACCTTGTTTTGATAGGAAACCCTACAGACTTTGGAGTGACCGAAGCGACTTTCGGACGAGACTCGGCGCTTCGAGAAAACCCTAGATGAGGAGATTTCGGCTCTAACTGATACATTCAATGAATCTAGGATTGAATCCAAGATGAAAGGTTTTGTATATGTTTAGAGTGTAAGTGGAATGCGAATAGAATATAATTTCTGAAATGATTTTATGTGACTTTGAAAGTTAAGTATAGAATGTTACAGAAATTAAATGATCTGATACGAAAGAAGCGTATTATAGAATCACAAAATCATGTCGAGTAAATTCGAATAGTTTCTTTAGAGTTAAACTTTGGAATATGCATGAAAGTATCTGAGTTGTAGGGTTGGAATGAAATGAGCCGTAAAGTGGAAGATATTGTACATTTTAGGTTTTTCGGATAAACCCTTAAGATGTTTGAGAAGTTGATATTCAATTTGATAATCTGATTTAGGTTGATCTTTTGGAGACTCGAACGGTCAGATCCGATTTAGCTTATCAGTAGGGAGCGACTTCTCTCCCCTAGAACGGTGAGTGGGACTTTGACATTCGCTATTGATTGAAAATCATGTTTTAAAAATACTTTTAAATGACATGTTTCTGCAAATGTCTGATTGTTAGAATTTTCGAATATTTGATGAATGTTTTGTGACCTTTGGAGTGTCTAAATTTCTGACTTTATTGATATGCATCCATAAGTTTTGATAACTGTATATTGTACCATATTTTCGACATATTGATATGTTTTAATGCTTTCACTGTATTGGCACATGGTTTTAAATGAATTTACTTATATATTGGGCTGTATGCCCGGCCGACGTTATGATATTATGCATGGGGCTATATGCCCGGCCGATCTGGTGATGGGATGCATGGGGCTACGTGCCCGGCTGATATGACATTGTGATCCGTAGCTACGAAGGACATCTGGTTGAGGCACCCCTTGTACCCGGATACGCTTCGGCCGGAGGTATCCGCCAGATTGTCGTGTGTATGGGTGCCCCAGGTTGACCCTCATCGGAGAGGACGTTGAGTACGGCTCCGTCTAGTACCAGGCGGGGGCACCATACACGGCTGACTAGTTATATATACATTATTATTATTTACAGGCTAATTGGGGTAGTCTGTGGCCAACATTGGGGCAGAGAGCCATTCTTTAATACTTGCATTTGGAAAAACCCCCAATGCGCCGTTCTTGGTCGAGGTAGACCATTGTCGGGAATATTTCATTGGCCAGCTCTTCATGACATTGATGTGAATATTGGATGCATATCTTGCTTTTTGATGTGTGCGTATGATATATGATTTTGGAAATAACATGATCGGTTTGCACACTGTGGATATTTTCTTATCTTATGCTTTGACACTCCAAGTTCACCCTCGATATTAATAGTATGATGTCAATCCCCTCACATACTGAGTATCCTCCCATAGATACTCATCCCTTACTTTCTTTCCCACAGGATTAGTGTTGGATCGAGGAGATACCACTGGGCTTGGGAATGGATATTTTTCATCTCTTCTACTATGATGATTGGTGATATTGTTATGTATTGGAGATTTTAGTTTGACCATTCTATTTATCTAAATTTTTGGGATGACTGTATAAATTATGGACTTTTATTCGTGAAACTTTCGTGTTGATTATTTTATTGCATTGAGGCATTTGTAAATATTTAAAAATAACTTGAGAATTTATTTTATATATACGTAGAATTTAAGTCCGCTCGGTGTGGCGGCTGCTCATGCTCTAGTTGGGCATGACAGTAGAGGTCTGTTGCTAGGACTGTTAGAAACTTTATAGCGTTACGTTGTTCTGGATGTTGGTTGTGGATATTGTTGATTTTGGAGAGGCCGAGATGGCCAATTGTTTATTTTTACAGGATGAATGTCATATACAGGTGAAATTGTATATGGGAAACCTCCGATTTATGGGGAGGTTTTACCCGATTTTCTGTAAAAATACAGCCGGCATCCAGGGACAACGGGCGGCTGTTTACGATCCCGGTTCGGGATGTGACAGTTTAAACCATTCAATGGTTTGCCTCTTAATATTACACACACAAATTTTCATTTAAGAAACCAAAATATGAAGAAGAGTAGGGGACATCAAGTTGGTCACCGCTTTATTCACTTTCCTTTCACTATTTCTCTGTTCCAAGAAGGGCCATGCCAACAGGAACCCCTATCACCATATTTTAAAAATACCAAAAAAAAAAAAAAAAAAAAAAAAAGAAAGAAAATGCATTCTAAACTTTTGGGTCTTCCACAAAATTGCCCATTGATCATTCATTATCTTGGGGTTGTCTTAGTAAGTTCAAATTTTCATCAATTTTGTTGACTGTACTTTTGTTGTTGCTGGTGGTGTTACTTTGTAAGCAGTAAACAATAATCGAATAAGCTGTGTAGTGGGCACAACCGATGTTGTAAACGAAGTAATTCCAGGTTCTAGGATTCCAATTGCGTGCTTCAAGAAAAAGAGGGAAAAGAATAAAGCTTGTGGGTGTTGTAATTTTTGCATTTTATGGATCTGGATTTGCTTGGTTTCTATTTTGGAGTAGGGGTCATATGATTGTTCTCGAGTTTATAAGTTCTACGAATGTTTGTTTCCTCAGGAAATTTATACAAAGTTTTGGTGATTTGCTTCAAATTTCCTTGATTTTCGAAATAGCACACTTCAAAAGAGTTTCGATTATTGAGAGAATGCTTGCAATGTGTGGTGCACTATGAAAGGAAGAAACTCTTTATTTAGATATGCATTCATCAGATCACAAGACACAGTAGACAAAGATGGATAGTGATTCTGAAGAAGGCACCTGCTACCGGTGTCGGATCATTTGGATCAAGGCAAGCTACCTGGTGTAACTGCGACCCCTCTTTTATTCAGCTAAGAGGTGTCTTGAATTTGGAGCTTGAAGGTGATTTATGAGTAACCTTTCGACGTTGATTTTTAGTGCGAAATCTCTGTTGACAAGACTGAAAGCTTAACCGAATGTGTAAGAAGAGTGAATGATTTTCTGAGTGAAGTCTCGCTGTAGCGAGCAAGTTAGAGAGAATTTGGAATATCAACGATATGGGAAAGATTTCGATTAAAAAGCAAGATACAAGATTTACGGAGTTTTTTTTTAATATTAAAAAGTTCTGGCTTTTTTATTGACAAAATTTTATATTTTTTTTATTAAAAATTCATTACAACTGCATTTTTTTTTTAAGTCCAATAAGATAAAATAAATAATAAGTAGAAAAATGTTTCGTTTCATTTCAAATTTAGCTTTTCGAAGGATATTGTTGCAATACGGATATCATATTCATATCAAAGGAAGAAAAAATGGATAAATAAGCGTGGTGGATTGGGATGGCTATTGGATAAATGAGCGTGGTGGATTGGGATGGCTATTTACAATAACAGGAGGCCCACCTCCCACAGCCTATCCATGGTTGACGGCCGGACTAAAACCCAAACATTTTAATTAAGAAATTACAAGGGGAAGCCCACTTGTTTGGGGCCAACATTTCTTAATCCCAACCCGCAGATCTCCCTTAATTGTTTGGTCTCATACTTGTAACCGAAACAAAACCCTTACATTTTTTTTTTTTAAATAAACCACCGATTCCTAGTAATCGTCTTGGATCCAATTAAATCCGATTTGAGTCGAGTTAAATACTTAAGGAGACAAAATCTCATGATATCTGTTTTCTCTATATAAAATATTCGAATTCAAAATTTTATTTAAGAAATACCAATGTTCAACCACCAATTCCATTAGCCATTGATATCCTTTATATGTTAGGGCAAACAACTTTTGCTTTTTCTTTTTACTTCTATTCCTTAAAAAAAAACAGAGAGAATTAATAATCGATATTGTTCACCTAGTTTAGGCTCTAAGTCTGAATGAGCCTTGTTTGTTTAGGCTTGTGTTGTTGTGATAATACAATAGCAATAACAAAGCCAATGAGTTTCAACTCAAATGACACTTTTTCCCTTCCTATATAATATGTTCGAGTTCAAGCCCCTATATATATGCACAAAAAAAAATAACAATAACAAAATGAGTTGTGATCCCAGAGAGCGAGAGAGAGCAACAAAGAAGACCCATGTTGTGACAATGATGTAAGTTATTAATAATTATAAGCAAATGATTATTATTATTATTATTATTATTATTATTTGTAATAGGCCAATTTTGGACACAAATAGAGAAATTTCTATTCCTTAGAGGGGCAAAACTAAAAATTTTTGTAGTATGGACGAAATACATAATATATGGGTAATTGGCAGACGTCATAATTTTCTCAAATTAAACAGTATTCTAAAATATTCTAATGATACTTTTAGGATATTTAACTGTATATTTATGATTTTCGATATTATTTATAAAAATTTTAGCAGTATTTTTTCAGCAATGTCCTCAGAATTGAACACATAAACATTGGGGTTCTTGGATCTTGGAACCATAGTTTTAAGGCTTTTATTGATGTCTAATGTGCAATTGTATGAAGAATGGAAATGCTAAAACGGTTAAATAAATTCACAAGTCCATTGTCAGCTATTATGCATTCTATGTAGGGTTCGTGGTTGCTGCACAGCCCCTGCACCTCATAGCACACACGAAGGATATTTGTCTCTAAGCACACACACCATAAATAAATAAAGACTTTGTTAATATATAAAAACGAATAGTAAATTTTAGGAACTTTTGATATTTTTATATATATTAATTTCTTAATTAATTTAGATTTTATTCTAATAAAATTTAAGAAAATTTATTTTTATTTTATATTATACTACTTTTTAATTATACTAAAAGTAGATTAAAACATTAACTTTAGATGGTTCGTGTTAGATAGAAACACCGAATGTATTTAGAGCAATGTTTGTTTCACCCATCATTAAATATCCATTTTAAATCACAATTTTATCTCTCTAAGAGTTTCAAGGCAAAGCGCGCACACTTTCTCTCTCGCTATCTAACTTTCAAGTCTAAGAGAGTAAGGTCAAATTCCCATATCTCTCTCTCTCTCTCTCTCTCTCTCTCTCTCTCTCTCTCTCTCTCTCTCTTTCTCTCTCTCCACTTTCAATACCAAGAGAGCAAGTACGGTCAAAAGCCCATTTACATCTCTCTCCCTCTCCTTGGCCTTCACAGTCGAAGACAAACTCGACCTTCCCAATGCTCCTCTTGCCATCATCAACTACTGTTGTAACGTCAAGTCTTTCATAGCCAAAACTGAAACCGAGCCACCACTACCAGCACCACCACAACTAATCTAATGCTGCATCAATTTAGTGGTATTAAGAGATAAATTTTGCTTCACAGATAATTGCTCGCAGACCCAAATGAGGAACCGATATTAATGAGTCTTTTGGACCTTTGTAAATGATAAGACCTACAAATACCGCTAGAGGTGGTTCAAGCTAAGAAAACTCAGACGCTTAAGTTAAAAAAAAAAAAGGTAAAGAGAGAAAGAGAAATAAATTGAGTAAAGCCATAAAATAGCCTTATGTAACTCATGTGTGATGTGTGTAGAGTATTGAACATATCTGATTGGTCGCCTATACTTCATATATATATAGCATGCATGCTAAGTCTGTGTTGCAGGGTGTAGAGACCCTAACTTTCTTGTGAAAAGATCATTTGGAATCTTTTGAGATCAACTGTAGTCAAATACTTTTAGACGATATAGGATCCTATTGATTAAGGGAAATTTTAGTTATTACGAAAGTTTCCTATCTTATCATGAGTGATTACAAAAATCTCTTTCCTCATCGAGAAAGATTACCCCTGATATTAGTTGTGTTTCAAATCTTGAGTGATCATGATCTTGTTTTGTCAAGCGAAAGTGTCATTCGCCAGAGGGTAGTAATAGTCGAGAGAATGTTTGACGGAGATGTAAGCATGTGGTCTACCCAAGAGGGTTTGACTGATGTGGTCGAGAGGCGTAGGTGAGAGTGGTGGAACGAGAAGGGCATTTAGCTTAGAGATCCTCTTAGATGCCTATGGGCTTTATGGTGTTGGATCATGTATCATCATTTTCCCTCAACTACTAAAGTCGTTTCAAATAAGTGGTATTAGGAGCAGAGTTAAAGTGATAGAACTAGGAAATTTGAAAGGGCACGAAGATGAGTATTTTTGAGTAAGTGGAATAGGTGCGAAAGTGGAGCATTTAAATGCGAGACATGTTGTCTTGATTTTTGCAAATCTTTTTTGACACACTTTCTCTTGAGTGGTCTATAGTTAGTTATAGCTATTGTAGTGGTTATACTTTCATCAGTTTGCTTTTTTGAGAAAGAAAAGATTCAGTGACCTAGGATTTGTGAGAATTGTGAGGGAACTCTATGTAAGAACTTAGATGGCAAAGGTTTTGGTCTTGTGTTTATCGTTCCATTGACAACATTAGGAGCACATTGTCAATGGAAGAATTGCGGGTGATGGTGAATAAGATGATATTGGGGGACAATTACAATCTATTGTCAACCACGGAGGAAGATAAAGCAAATAGGCCACCGAGTGGTGTATCCCTATATATAAAGAGCACATGAGGTATGGCATTTGGGTGCCATATACGAGTCCCCTAATTGCTGTTTTCAAAAATTGAAACATTTTCTCGACTCTATTGATTTCTAGTATTTGGCATTTGGTGATGGTGGTAGTGAGTCTGTTAAGCTACTACCATTTGAATTTTGATTTTGAGATATTGTTCTCGACTTTTCTTTGAGAAGATGTCATACTAGGATTTTCATAGAGGGTTGATTTTGCCTCTAGATTAGGTAGGAGTCAAGGTGAAAGTTTTTCTACAGGGAGACCATAGATAAGGATTGAATAATGAAATTCCTTTTTTATTAAGTTCGTGAATAAGGAACTAATACTAGTGCTACCGAAAGCTAGTGGGGAGTACTTTTGGTGGGATCGAAGTCCCCAAGACCTTTTTGGCACTTAAGGCTTGTGTGTTCAATAAGGGTTTTTATTCGATGAAGAGGTGGAAAGTCTCCTGAATGACCAAATGTAAACTTGGCTACTTGTTGGTGGGAGAGAAGACAAAAATCGAGAGGTCACTTTTGGTGAAAAAGAAGGCCATAAGTTTTCTAGATGCGGTCTCTTTCACTGAGGAGGAGGATCTGATGAAGATTACCACCAACAAGCAGATGAGGGCCAAGTTTAAGAGGAGTGCTAATGAGAGGGAGAGTGGATCGAAGCAAGGTGCTCTATCGGTTGATGCTCTCCCAACATCGATGCTAAGGTAGAGAAAAGTGCAGATGTTGAGTTCGATGACTGTAGAAGTCAGAGAGATCATGGAACAAGTCTAGTCGAGCATGCCTGAGGCTCCCCTATTAGAGTTGGCTAAGCAAGTAAGGGTCGAGGGTTTGAGTTGGAGGTATCCCTTCCTCGGTCACCAATGTTAGGTCTCGAGGAGGGTACTAGGTTGGAGTGGAGGGAGGTGATACCGAAAGGGAGACTTTCGATGAATCCTGGCAGACACCTTTGAGCGTATAGCTCAGGAGTCCATATATGGGCCATATTTTGCCTATCCTGAGAGCTTTTATGTGCAGAGATGCAAAAGAAAGGTACCTAAGAAAACTGCTCCTCTCCCTTCCATCTTGGTCAGATCTTATGATGGTATAAAGGATATGAGGGAAATGGTACTGTAATGATTAGTGCTGACAACTATCGCTATATTTATGTGGATGTCACCGTACTAATTAGATTATCATTGCTCAAAGTTGGAGTTGAATGGCTTATCAATGGAGTCGGGCATGAAGCCCTTATACCTTATGCGATTTAGGTATGATTTTCCTTTTTTGAAACATGTTTTTCTGGGTTTTAAGGTTGTAGAAGACTAATTTGGATATATTTTGTATAGACTATTGTCTTAACCAAGTTCCAAAAATTGAAGAGGGAGTGTGTGATTGGGCACTTGGAGCACTAGGTGAATCAGGTGGTTGAGGAGATTTCCCAATTGCATGGTGTTTTGGCCCCGAGGGAGGGGGAGATTGAAAAGAAAGTAGCAGCCTGGGCTGCTATAGATAACAAAAATAAAGAGGTAGAGCACTTAAGGGCTAACATGGAGTCTGTGTTTTAGCAGTGCGATGTGGCTCGGGTGAAGTCTAAGTGGCTGGAAGCTAAAGTAAAGGTACACAAAGCAAGGTTGCAAGCTATTGAAAGGTTGGCACAAGCTCGACAGCAATCACTTATCGTAGTAGAACAGAAGCTGATGCCGGCGATTGAGAGCAACTAGCGCACTCAACATGAGCTCTCAAAGAAGTTATAGTGTACCAAGGAGGTTATCCATCGGGCAACGCTGGAGGAGGCTATGATTGTAAGTATTGAGTGCGTTAATTCCAAAGTGTCAAGTTTGAGTCTCATCAATACTCGTCAAGATAATACTTCTCATGAGGCAGTCGATACGAGCTTTGATGTTGCCGCCTTCGGCTAATTTGAAGTTTCTATGACAATTGGCTCTTCTTCCTCCTTTCCCTCTCTCGTCATAGTATTTGTGTGATAATGTACAAAATATTAAATTTATTGTTGATATTATGGTTTGATTTTAGATTGATTAGTGC
The DNA here is from genome assembly GCA_033439265.1 of Dillenia suffruticosa. NCBI lineage: Eukaryota > Viridiplantae > Streptophyta > Magnoliopsida > Dilleniales > Dilleniaceae > Dillenia > Dillenia suffruticosa. The sequence continues at coordinate 14,780,426 of JAVTVX010000011.1, read as the reverse complement.
TCTAATGAATGGTTTTTATGATTTTTTATTTTTAGGGGAATCGAAATTAGAAGATTGGATCAAAGTGGGATTAAGGAGGCATTTTGAAGTTTAATGGTTCAAGATATCATTTGGGCCTATGAAAAAAGAAGAAGCTTGATAAATTATATGATTGTTTATCTAGTTAATTTTAGTAGGTTTTTATTTTTAGTGAAATTGTTTTAGGAGTAAAATTTTAATTTTTCTATTTTGGTGGAGTCTTTCCTTATCATTTGTTGGAAGAATCTTTTGAGACCTAGAGCACTAAAAGGACTCTCCTCATTAACCTTTGAAGCCTTATGGCACTATTCGTTCATTCCTAGAGGAGGGGCGGCTGCTGCATTCTTTATATTTTAGGTTTTAGTTTTCCTTTTCCTTCAAGAACATTTTTTTTCTCTTTTGTTGATCTCAAGAACATGGTCAGCACCATGAGTGGCTAGTTTCTTTCTTTCTGATTCAAGGGAAATTTATTTGATTGTTTTCACCGTGAGATTATGTATTTCATTGAATTTCTTGTTTTTTAATTCAAGTATTTGTTGATTCTTAATTTATTTACATGAAAAATTTGTATTGACTAATTTGACAATTTAATTTAATATTAATTTTTCTATTGCTATCCATGATTTCAGTAATTCGTAATTATCATAAATGAATGATATAAGTAGCAACTAAATTATTTATGTTTATAAGTCTTTTACCAATATTCATGTTTAACCTAAGGAATCAATGGAATAAAATTAAATAATTACAGCTATCCTAATTATTTATATTTTGATTTAACTGTTTTCACAGAATTTAATTCTATTATTATATTGATATGGAACGCTATCGTATTCAGTCGATTAATGATAAATTTTGATTGGATGTTAGGTTTGGTCAATTAATTTAGGAAAACGCAAGATTTATTACGGCTATCCTAATAAATCTAAGGCTAAATGCATGAATTGTAAAAATAATATTTTTTAACCCATGATCAGTGAAACAATCGAATGTGTGAACTCTTGGATCAGAGTTTGGTAGATTGAATTTATTTTTTTAATTTTTAGTATTTTTGCGTAGTTGATTTGTCTCTTAATTTTAGGTAGATTGGATATGCCACCCTTCGGCTAATTTCAAGTTTCTATGGCAAATGGCTCTTCTTCCTTCTCTGCCTCCCTCATCATAGTCTCTGTGCCTTGCTCTTTCTCTCTTCTTTTACCACATATTGCTTTTATGCACTTCTCTTTACTTTGCACAGATCTTGTCTCGCCCATTGTACATGTGATATTTGAATAGATGGATGAAGATTTTTAGTAATCTTGTTTTTTGGTGCCTTCTTGTTTTGATGTATTCATGTCGTTTCATCAATTGTGTGTCAAAATAGTAAGATTTGAATGTTGAGTTGTCTTCTAATGCATTATAGCTAAGACCGTCCTATCCTACTAGGACTTGTATAAGGTATAAAGTTGAAAGCGTGAGCGCCAAGGCCTGTATAAGCCATGTAAGAGACGTAAAGCTAAGAGGTAGAGGATCTACAACCCTTGTGAAGCATGGTATCGAGAGAGAGAGAGAGAGAAAGACTGCAGAACTCTTATAGAGTCTTGAGAGTGGGTCGTGTCTATCTAATTGGGTGATAGGACCCGTATTAATGACTCGTTTGAGGCGTGGAGCCGAAAGAGTTGACCCCATTTACCCGATCAGATGCTCGGACCCACATTGACAACACATTTGAGACTTGTCAAGAGAGTGGGCAATGTCTATCCTATCTGATGTTAGGACTTGTATTGATGATGTGTTTGAGGTGTGGAGTTGAGAGAGTGGGCCGCATTTATTAGGTCGAGTGTTAGAACCCGTATTGACAATGCATTTGAGACGTGAAGCCAAAAGAGTGGACCGCGTCTAACCAGTCAAATGTTAAGACCGGTATTAACAACACATTTAAGGCATGGAGCTGAGAGAATGGCTGCATTTATCTGATCGGGTGCTAGGACTCGTATTGACGACACCTTTGATACCTCCAAGTTGCCTTTGACTGTTTGAATTGACATGATAAGGTAATAAAGTGTGTAAAATAGAGATATTATTATAAGAATAATAACAAGATAAAATTTTTTTAAATCAATGTATCTAGTTAAAGACACAGGATTGTAGATAAAGTAACACTAAATGTTGAACAGAGATTACTAAACCGAAGTATTCAGTGGACCTGGGTCACAATTGGGTGTTCCAACATCGATAGTTGTCCTAAACTTGATTTTTATGTGCCTAGTGCTTGACAACGCCTCTAAAGCATCCAACCTAGGTCGACCCAAGATGACATTGTAAGACGATGGTAGTTTGATCATGTTAAATGTGATGTAGCAATTGCAGAGTCGGGTGGCATTCTTAAAGTTACTGGGAGGGAGATGGCGTCTTTGGGGATACAATCACTCACCCAAAAGCAGCTTCAAAGGTCCGACATATGGTTGAAGATGTGTCTAATTGAGACCCATTTGCCATAAAATGTCCTAGTAAAGAACATCGCAACCCGATAGAAATTTTGGGAGGAGTACTTCTCCATAGGGGGATCGAATACTTCCTACGACATTAGCTCAATAAAAATTTTGGGATCAAGGTGTGAGAGACCAATAGCATATTGGGTGATATCGTCTTTTCCTGTACTATTGCGTATGAGCTCGATGGCCAGAGCTCTTCAATCTGATTCTTGAGGTTGTCTGAATCATATTGAGAGGTTATCAAGGGTTCTCGGCACCTTCAAGATTGAAGCCTATGCGAGTGCAAATGCTCTGATCTTTGGGAGGAAGACGTACCCTCTTGTTTGAGGGCATGGCTAAGCTCTTTTAATTGCTTGTTCAAGCCCTACATCTTTGATTCAAAGCTCTCTATTTGGGAGCGATTTACTTTTGTCAAGGGAGGCCAGAGCAGGGGATTGAATCGGTCAGCTTTGAAGTTGAGCAACAGGTGGCTAGGACTCTCCCTAAGAAGGCGGTGCATCTAATGGTGTGAGCTGATGTTGGAAGTGTCTACTAAACTGGCTTCGGTCTCTCACTATATGAAGAACCCGAGCTTCATATAGGGGTTGATTAACAAGGATTACTGGTGGAACAGGATCCATTGTCCTTCCGCCATAGACATAGCCTTTGAAATGTTTCTGTTCTTTCTTTTCGGTGGCATGACAACTGAAGGGGCAATAATGCAGGGTCTGAAATGTGCTTAATTGATAAATCAGTCTGTTCTCATAGATGATGACAATTTGTTGGAGGTAGGTTTTGATCCACAAATAACTGCTCTACTGACCCAAGCAAGGAACCAATGTGGTTTTGTAGATGATAAAACCTGCAAATACTGTTAGAGGTAGCAATGACGGAGGAAACTCTGATACTTAAGTTAAAAAGAGTAGTATAAAGAGAAAGAACAACAGATTGAGTAGAGTCATAGAATAGCCCTATGTAGCCCCCTTGTGTGATGTATGTAGAGTTATTGAACAAATCTGACTAGTCACCTATGTTTCATATATTTATAGCATACATAGTAAGTCTTTTTTGGAAGGTATAGAAATAGAAACTCTAACTTCCTTGTAGAGAGATCGTTGGGAATCTTTCGAAATTACAAAGACTATAATCAAATATCTTTAGGAGATTTAGGATCTTATCAATTAAGGAAAATTCCAGTTGCCACGAAATTCTAGTTGCCACAAAAGTTCCCTACCTTTTCATGAGTGACTACAAATATCTCCTTCTTTATCAGAAAGATTACTTTTAGGATTAGGGGAGTTTTAAATGTGATCGTGATTATGATTTGTCAAGCGGAAGTATCATTTTCCGAGAGGCTAGTAATAACCAAGAGGATGTTTGTTGAAGAGGTGAGTAACGATCTACCTGAGAGGGTTTGACCGAGGTCGTCATGAGGTTTGGGCGAGAGTGTTTCATCGAGAAGGGAGAGATTGTCTTGGATGTCTATAGGCTTTATGGTGTTGGACCATGTACCATCAAGTAACAGGTCAACTCAAGTCGTCAAAAATTTTCTTAGGAAGATTCTGATTACTTAACGCCCAAGGAGATTTGGATTTGAAGAAATGAGATCGGGCCATGAATTGAAAATTGTTGAGAACATTTGCTCAAAGAAATCATCATGATAGAGAGAGAGAGAGAGAGAGAGAGGAGAATAAAAGAGAGAGAGAGATAGAGAGACAGAGATAATTAGAGGAATTAGGGTTTTGTTTTTACCTACAGGTCACACACGTTATGGTTCACTAAACCTAGCATGCCCATGCACATTCATGAATATTAGTCAGATTTGACCACTTCCAAGGTTTGGAATACTTACGGATTAGGCAATCATCCTAGAGCCGCATACACATCCCCTCATTTACACACTGAACGAATAGACCACTCACGGATGTAGTACCGGACAACTTTACCTATGACATTTCTGACTATTTTTTATACCAAGAGAATGTGCAGCCTGAAAAACTTCACTACAGAAAACACGATTTTAGCTACAAAAAATTTTTTCGTCATTATTGTGCAAAGAAATTAGCGATGAAAAATTGTTCATGGCTAAATTAACAACAAATACATTATTTGTGGCTAAATTCATCGCTAATTGATCACAAAATTTTTCATGATTAAATTCGTTGCTAATTGGCGATAAAAATTTTTTCGTTGCAAAATTCGTCCCTAATTATTGACGAATAGAAATTTTATCGCTAAATTTTGCCACGAATACTGTTATTCTCCCTAAATTTAGAGATGAAAACATTGCGTTGTAAAGTTCGTCACTAAATTTAATGACGAAAAATTCATAGTGAATATTCATGATAAAATTCATTGCTAATTAATTTCAAAAAATATTCATAATTAAATTCGTCACTAATTTATTATCGGTATTTCAATATTCAAGGCCAATTTCCAAACAAAATTTTTTTTATACTCTTTTAGAAAATTTTTTTAACCATGTTTCTCTTTTTATCATATTATAAATAACGAAATCAAATTAAATATATAGTGAATATTACAATTCTTACCAATTTGATAATTTTCAATAATAAATAATTCAATCAATTTGTAACAAACAATTTCAATTAGTCGCGGCAATCGAATTCACCATTCGTGTTTTTTGTCTTCTACATCCATTCGGTTCTGTCGTATAGTTCAATCATTTTTTAACATTTAATTTGTTCATCTTCATTCGTTATTGTTATTAGTAAAGAATATGATAATCATACATTCACATTCAATGATCTATTGTGTTTGGCAAGTAGATCAAACAGTAGTTTTCGAAGGATGACGATAGTGAGACGGATGACTACTGATAGGCGGCGGTTCATTTATAAACTATTCTATAGTTTCAAAAAAATAAAATAAAAAAAATAAAATAATAAAATAATAAAATAAAAGAAAAATAAGAAAATAAAATATAAAATGTTAATTTAAAAAAAAGATTATAAAATAATCTTTTAATGACGGATTTGGAAATTCGTGGCAAGTTAATTTTTTTTTAAATTAGCATTTTATATTTTATTAATTTATATTAACTAATCATATTAATTATTTTATAATATTTTAAATTAGTATATTATTTTATTATTTTATTATTTTATTTTTTAATCTTTTATTATTTAAGGATGAATTCAAAATTTGTTGCTAATTTAGTGTCAGATTCGAAAATTCGTCGATAAGTTAATTTTTTTTAAAATTAGCATTTTATATTTTATATTCATATTTATTATTTTATAATATTTTAAATTAGTATTTTTATTTTATTATTTTATATTTTCAGTTTTTAAAATAATATTATTTTATTTTTTAAGTCTTTTATTTTTTAGTTCGAATTCCAGAATCTATCGCTAAACTTAACGATGAATTCGAAAATTCGTCCCTAAGTTAATTTTTTTTTTAATTTGCATTTTTTATTTTTTATTTTATTAATTTATATTCTAATCATATTTATTATTTTATAATATTTTAAATTGTATTTTATTTTATTATTTTATTATTTTTATTCTTTAAAAAATAATATTATATTATTTTTTAAATCTTTTATTATTTAACGGAGAATTTAGCGATGAATTCGAAATCCATTGCTAAACTTAGCGATGAATTTTAGAATCCATCGTTAATTTAGGGACGGATTTGATGTAATACCAAAAAACGAAAGAAAAAAAAAAGTCAGACTTTTTTTATTATTATTCTCTTCCCTCTTACCCGAAACCCAACACCCCCCATTTTCTCCCATCTCCTTCATCTCTCTCTCCCGTCTCTCTCGTCTCTCTCCCTTTGCATTTTCTTTCCCATATCACCCCTTTAATTTCTCTCTTAAATATCAATTTTCCCTCCACCAAAATCACTCCCTCAAGTGTTCAAAACCCCAATCAAACTCAAGCAAGGGAACATTTAAAGGAAAATTATGGTTTGTTCGACGAAGGAAAAACTAAGGTTTTTGGAACCCAACCTTCAAAACCCAATCCAATCCCAAAATTGAGGTATTTTCTTACTCTTAATCTTGGGTTTAGTTTCTTTAATAATAAAATTGGATGTTATTGTTGAGATTTGGTGGAATTTCATATTAAGATCAAAAACCTTATGTAAGTTGGTATCTTTTTATATCTCTATAAAAAAATCTTTGGTAATTTGTTTGGATAAACTCACTGCATGAATAATTTTATGCTGTCTGTCTTCTCTTCTGGGTGAGCTGTAGTTTTACTACCCTGTTTAGTATATTTTATATTTTTCATCTACTGCAGATGGGGACCTGTGTTTCTAGCTTATATATCCACCCACAATTCTTAATTGTTAGCCTTGGCAATAAACCTCAGTATGCTGCTAGTGTGAATCTTGATAGCCATCTTTTGATTGTCAGAACCTACTATAGAACATGGCATCTTCAACTCCTACAACCAATCAGAGACTGGTCGAATGATTTACCAACATTAGAAATGCTTTGTTAAATTCAAGTTTCCTTTCCATTCTTGTCTTGGGTGGGTAAATCCTAGCTTTCTAGAGTTTCAATCTAGATCCTGGTTAAACGGTTTAAGTGCATTTAAATTACTTTTTTTTTTGAAAAAAAAATTGGGTTAATGGTAATGTAGGAATTTCTTAAAATTAGAAAATTTATTGAAAAATCTAGGAGAATTGTGAATAGGGATTTTATAATAATGCAAATGATGACAAATTGATAAAATGAGAACAAGAATAAGAAAATATTCAAAATTATTAAATAAAATTAGGAAAAATTTGTAAACCTTTGAATTTAAGGAGAAATGACCTGAAAATTGTTATTGTTGGTTTTGGACAATCTATTGGAACTTGAAATGAGATTTCTTTGGAGCTGATAATGTATAGAGAGTGAATACCCTCCTAAGGTTGGTGGACAGTTATGTTTCATATAAATGAGTAAATTAATTTCAATTACGTTTCATAAATTAAATTTTGGAATAAGTTCGAACTAAATTTATAATATTTTGTGAATATAGTGTGCCTCAAATGAAATTTGAATAAATCCATAACTCTTGTACTAAATTATTAAATTATTTGTATCGTGTTACCATTGAATACTCATACGAAACCTATATTATTGCTCTACGTTGAAATTTTAGCCTGAATTGATTTATAAACTGAATTTTGGTAACATGATGCTGAAAAATGACTATAATCTAAGTTTTGCCACGAACCGGGCCATTGAGGTGGCATGGTCAAGACTGTTTAATTTGGCTTGGTGGTAGGTGGGTTGGAGAGCCTTCTCAACCCATCGTGATAACGTGGATGCACCCCACGGAGCTCCGAACCAATGCCATGGTAAAAGGGATTTTTAGAAAATAGTGAAAAACCCATTGGCGAATCCTATCAACGGTCATTGGTAGGATAATGATTTCAACATATCCCAAAATTGTGGAAAATGAATTTAAATTGTTGTTTTGTTCATATGAGTTATGATAGTTTGAAATAAACTGTTTTATATCAATATTTTTATTTATGACAATACACTTTGTATATGATTTGGCATAACCATTTTCATTCCTCATTTATGCGTTGCATGTCATTGCACTCTAATCACTGAGTATTTTAAATACTCACCTCTCTCTTTTAAATATTTTTTAGAGGAACCCTAAGCGGAAGATATTGCTTTGAAGTCGAACTGAAGAAGATAATTGCTGAATATAATTAGGTATTTAAATGAAGACCTTATTTTTGAAATTGTGTAGAATGATCCATGGAAGGAAATTTTTATACATTTTATTTTGATTGGATTTGTCAAATACTTGTTTAGCCTTCTTTAGACAAGTATTTGAGAAATCCATACTCCTATGATAGTAAACTTGTATTTTCTTGACTTAAAAAAAAAAAAAAAAAAAAAAAACTCCTCTTACAATTTATATTATTTAAATTGGAACATTTGGATACTTTACGGTAAATTTTAAAATATTTTAATATTATAAATTTATGAGAATTCTAAAATGGCCGGATTAGCTTATTTACATGCATGCATGAGTAGGGATGGATCGGATTAATCCTTAAATTGTGTGAAAATGCATCAATTTGATATTGGATGACCAAGAATGGTAATTAAGGTGATATTTGAGTTGTTTTTTTTTTTTTTAAACAGATTGAATGCCTTGCACTATTCTGGTATATGGGGAGATGCTGTCTGTATACCCAAATAATGCGACAGTTGTTGCGTGCCCAACGGGAGAGTCGGGGCATGACATTCGAAAATTCGTCGCTAAGTTAATTTGTTTTTAAAATTAGCATTTTATGTTTTTTATTTTATTAATTTATATTAACTAATCATATTTATTATTTTATAATATTTTAAATTAGTATTTTTAAAAATAATATTATTTTATTTTTAAAATCTTTTATTCTTTTATTTTAAAGTAACATTTATTTTATAACAAATTATTATTTTATATTATTTTATTATTTTTAGAAAAATGTTAGAGTTAGATAATAAGAAAAAAAAAGTAAGATTAGAGTTAACATTTGGTCCGGTGGATCTGTGCTCATACATTTTCACGCGTGCGCAGGTGTTCAAACCGGACGGGAGGCATGCGGAAGCATTTTTGAGTGATTTTTCACAAGGGCGCGGACCAGAGGTAGTAGGGGCGGGCGGGCACAGACTCGGGTGGGGCAGTAGGGTGGGCACATGAGCTGGAGCAAGAGGGCGCATCCGGGAGCATGATCGTCGGCCAGTAGGCGCGGACTCAGGCGGGGCGGGCGGGCGGGCATGCAACGCAGGTGATCGCATGAGCTGGAGCAAGAGGACTTATAATTAAATTAAATATAAATTATAAATTTAGTAACGAAAATTTTAAATCCGTTGCTAAATTTAGCGATAGATTTGGTATTTTTGTTACTAATTTTAGAGATAAAAAATTTTTCGTTATTAAATTTATCGCTGTTTTAACGACAAATTTCTATTTTTCGTCGTTAAATTCGTCGTTAAAACGGTGTTTTTTTTGTAGTGTTTGGAATGATAACATTCTGTCCATTCAATTGGTTCTCTCCACCACTCTGACGTGTAACCAACTGGGATTTCGGTGAAGGAGCCCTCAAGGCTAGTCCTCAGTGCTTCCAGCCCACCACCTTTTACTTCTTGGTGCTCCTCTGCAGATGGTCCTCTTCTGCAGAGGGGCCGCAAGGGTTTACATAGGGGCTGGCCTCGCATGGGTCTCTTAATCTCTCGTCTCTCTCAAAGCTTGGATCATTTAATACTGAGACATCTTAGTCTTATTTTGGTTCTAGTAGTCCAAATTTAACAACTTGCCTTTGTTGTGACATTGATGTAACTAATTAGTAATTATTGGCAAAATATTATTTTTTGTTTGTAGTATGTAGAAAAATATCTATTCCTTGTGGGGACAAAATTAAAAATATATTTTAGTGTGGACAAAATATATAATATAGGGGTTTTGCCCGCCGGGGGGGGGGGGAGACGTCATAATTTTCTAAAAATGAACAGCATTCTAAAATATCCTAATGGATTTTTTCGGACATTTAATGGTATATTCATGATATTCGGCGGCATCTATAAAGATTTTAGCAGTATTTTTTCTGCAATGTCATTAGAAATGAACACATAAATTTTGGGGTTCTTGGATGTCGGAAATATAGTTTCAGGGCTTTTATTGATGTTAAGTGGGTTAATTTAGGTAAAAACAATTTCCATCATTTGAATTCTAAAAGGGTTTGATTGAGTGTGTAGGTGTATCAAGAATGGAAATGCTAATAATGTTAAATAAATTCACAAGTCCATATATCAGCTATTACACATTCTATGTAATTACGAATATTGTTCATAAATCTTCCCTACAGCCCATATTATGTCCCACTCGTATATTTATTCACGGGGTCTCAGCTCAGAAAGTCCAAATATAAATCACATGATAAGAAATTAGGATAGAATAATGTCATTGTGATGAGTGGGAAAATATAAAAATAAATGAATAAAAGATCCTTTCTGAACTAACGTTGCTAATTCCACCTTCTTGGTAAATAGTCAATGTCAAAGCAAGATGACAATCAAAGGTTCCATATCCAATTTGCTCAACTTGAGCAACTAGTTCCCTTTTTTTATTACTTTAGCCAGCCTTGCTAAGACAAGGTCTGCACCGGGATCACTTGGGCAACTAGCTACGCCTCAAACTCAAGAGTATGTTATAAACTTATCGAGAAAGACAGAGAGAGACAGAGAGACAGAGATAGAAACAGAGAGAGAGAGAGAGAGAGAGAGATATGGAAGAGATATTTACAGAGACTGCAATGGCGTACTACAATGGAGGATCTGAAGAGCTGAAACAGGATATAAAGAAGCGCTTTAATGAACTGGACAAAAATGGAGACGGAAGACTTAGCCTGAAAGAATTAAGAAATGCTTACAACGTCAGGAATGAAGTTTTCATGAAATCCGACAGAGATAATAATGGCGCACTGGATTTTCAGGAATTTATTACTTTTTATTACTCGACTAAAAGCAGCTGGCATTGGTGTGATGGGTGTGGAGATATGTTAACTACATTTTTCACTTGTGTCGAATGCTTTGGTGGCAGTTCTCCATTCGATCTCTGCTGTGAATGTTATGGTGGTGGGAAGTTCACACACAACCATTCCGTCTTTGTTGATAATCATACTTTACTTGAGAAGAAAAGGTACAGATACTCTTTAAATTTGAAACCAATTAATTTCCTTTGGTATAACTGGTTTTGAGGAAAATGGATTTTAATCACATGATGATTTCTATTGAAAAATGTTATATAATACAAATTAATTTGAAGTTATGTCCTTTGTTATTTTTTTTTTGTTACGATGAGATTTGAATCTCAGATTACGTGATTAGAAGATATGTCAACTAAATTGTTCTCACATATCCAATTGACCATCTAATATTATCAAATTGTATATTATTGTCAATATAAGGCAAAGTTCCCTCGAGAGAGATCCTATGGAATCACTGAGGAAGATTGCAACAACTTATTACAACAAAGGGTCCGAACAAGCCAAGCAATTGGTAACAGACTTCATCAATTCAATGGACATCAACGGAGATGGGCAAATTAGTCTGCACGAGTTCTTGTCCTTCATGAGACAGGAAGGGTACTCTCAAATGTCGAACCCCTACTTCTTCAAAGTACTTGACAAGGACGGAACCAATACCCTCGATTTCAATGAAGTGCTAACGTTGTATTACGTGATGAGGAGTGGTAGGGGCTTCTGCGGTGGCTGTGGTTGCTTTCTTGATGGAATGTATCTAACTTGTGTTTCTTGCTTTGAAACCAATGCTGATTCTTTCCGTGTTTGCTTCGACTGTTTTTGCTACAACGCATACAATCACGAGCATAGCAATTTCTTGGATAACTTTGCTTTGCTCGAAATGAAAAGGCAGGAGACTTTGAAGGCCAAGGCGGCTCCAAAAAGCACACCTCAATGTAGACAATATGAGGTAAGCTTTATTATTTTTATAATTATTTTTTGGCTCGCAATCAAAATAGGGTTAAAGTCAAATCCTGGAATTATTATTTTTTTTTTTTTTTTTGGTTAACACAATGGTTTTGATAGAAGTTTTAATGCTTGTGGGGTAAGATTATTACTTACTTCACAATATGCTTGCATTGCTGAAATTCTTTCATGATTGTTCTTCAACAACTTTTTTTTTTATGTTACACAAAATTCACAAAAATGGGAAAAAAATCCTAAAATCAATGGTTGGCTTTTCTTTAGATGATAAAAAATATTTTTCAGATGAACAATTATGGGAAATTCATCTCTTCTTGGAATTTTTGTATGCACTCTTCTTTTTAGCTAATATTTTTAAAGGGTGCTGAATTTGCCTATATCTTTCAGTAATTTTCTCTTCTTTGATGCTGTAGAATGCCAGGTCAAGCACTTCATCGTCGCTTGTTATTTATCAAGAACAAAGAACGGTGACGCTCTCTCTCTCTCTCTCTCTCTCTCTCTCTCTCTCTCTCTCTCTACAATAATCGAATCTTGCATGGAGAAATGTTAAAATAAATAAATAAATTAAATAAATGATAGTGCTGAATTTGGTAATGCGCCACAACAGAATACATTGAAAAATCTTCTAACATCGTGTGAATGAAAATGATGGGTCATTCGAAATTCCAAGATTTTTCAATGGTTGAATTTTTATAATCCTAAATGATAAAATAATATTTTGGGATATGCACAAGAGTTCAGTACAAATGCTTCTGCTTATCATCACATAAATATGTTTTACATTTGAATTTTTTTTTTTCGTTGAGTGTACTTTAAATAATACGCATTGTGACTTGAGGACTTTTTTAATTTGAACAGTGTGAATGATATAAAAAATATTGTCTTGATTTTTTTTTTTTTTTTTTGATTTCCTGTGCAAACATTTTGATTTCCTATTATTGTCTTGATTTAAGCAGAGTAAAAGCAGGATTTTACTCAAAGCACTCGAGCTTGCAACCAATGTTACAGCTTTAGCTAATGCTTTTAGTTGCACCATTATGTGAGATCCTGCCATCATTCGTCCTGTGCTACAATGGAGAATAATCAGTTTCTTCTTCCTCTTCCTCTTGTTGTTGTTGTTCTTCTTCTACTGTTAGGTTTCATTTCTCGTTTTCAGTTCATGGACCATCGTTGTACCCTTAAATTTAAAAGTGCTATCGTTTTGGTGGATGTGGAATTCATGTTCTCTTTGGGGTCACAGTTGAATGCATTCCAAAGGAATTTGAGTAAAAATGTCACTTAGTTGCAGTATAATTTCAACTTATACATTTAAAATTGAGTGAGGATTGAATTCATTTATTTAGGAAAAAAACTCAATGGATAGAATTAATGGAACTCGACACCAAAATCCAAATTTTATTAGTTTGTCCGGATTCAAGTTTCAAGGGTTTTGGCATAGCAAAGTTGAGTGCTTGTCCCATATTCTAAGGTACATCCTCCTTTGCCTTCCATCATAGTTCTTCTCATTCCGAAAGGATTCAAATTAATCTCACAGCGCGTCGTTGAGTTAGGCCTAGGTACTTTATCTAAAGCATATAAAAGCGGGCTGGGATGAAATTTCCTTTGTGGGTTTTATACCGGAAGGTGGAGATATGATTAATCATATCAATTAGGTTGTAAAGAAATAAAAATTACGAAGCGAAAATGAATACAAAATGATATTTTATAAAAATTATTGGTTTTAATATTGCCCATCGTGGGGCATTTGAGGGGTTATGGGATAACTTCCCATAACTCCCATTTTGATTTAATAACCTCTCCCCAATTAACCCATTAAGAATGTAACAAAAACAATGCAGTTCTAGATGTTCTTCCTCGAGAGAGAAAAATATAGAATGAGGGAATGAGAAATTTTCGTGAAGGAAAATTTTCCCGTCGCTAAAATCACCGGATTGAGGGTTGTGGCGTCGTGACACTGTGGTGGTGATTCGACTAACCTAGTGATCACCATCCCGACCGCGAAATCGGATCGAGGGACGTTCGATTGATCTTTTGGAGCCTCTACACATTCGAGGTATTTATACCCTATATCCGATCTATATTTGTTTTTCCGAAAATTGTTCGAATGCTTCCGCTGCATGTGAATCGAATCAATTAAATTCCAACATTGGTATCAGAGCATACGTTGGATTAGGAAAAATAATTTTTTCGGATTTAATTTTTCGGGTATAAAATTTGGGGTTCGGATCACGGATGAATTTCGTGAATCCGAGAGCACCACTATGTTACCCATGATCTGTAGAACACGAAAACAATTTTTTCATAATTTTCTGAGCACGATTAGGCGAAGAAAATTCCGGTTGAAAGTTTCAGCCGTGAATAGTGACTGAAATACTCAACCCCAGATTTGTCGAGTTTTAGGGCAAATCAATGCATGAAAATTATAGATCTGTATTCCTCGTTTCCTGCTCTTCGATTTGATATATATATTGAGTATAATTGTGGCCGGAAATTGTGGTTTCAAATTGGCCGCGGAGGGCAGAAATTTTGGATCCAAAATACGTCGAGATTAGGGCTCGATTATTCCAACAATCGAGTCAAGGAAACTTGGAATAAATGGAATAAGAGATTTCATAAAAAATCCGGCGAAAACAGATCCGAAAAAAAGTGTTTTTCGGATACCGGGTCGAAAGACCCGGATACAGAAATTTTCGGGTGAAGACGAAGAGGTCCGACCCTGGGGCGTGCAGCTCACGCGCCGTAAGGCGCGTCTGGCTATTTGGAGATGGCGCGTGTTCTTCACGCGCCAGGGAGGAGCGTGAACGGGTTTTCGGGTCGGATCTCGACCCGTTGACCGGGGCGGTCGGGTCAACCCATGACCCGTTGACCGACCCAGTCCAGACCCGGCTCAACACGGCTCGGCGCGTGAAGGCGCGTGAGCCGGGCGCCGCGACTGGGCGCGCGTGAGCCAAGCCACTCCTGGCGCGTGGATGCGCGTGTAACGCGCGCCGCGACTGGGCGCGCGTGAGTCGAGCAGCGCCAGGCGCGTGGAGGCGCGTGTGAGGGCGCGCCGCGAGTCTGGCGCGTGCTGGCGGCGCGTGGCGGCGCGTGAAGGGCGTGTGGCGGCTCGTGGCGGCGCGTGGAGCCTCCCGGCGGCAAGTTCGGTCGTCAGGAATTGAAAAGTTTCAATTTTTTTAGGGTCCTACTTCCATAAGAGTGACTTTTTGTGGGTTTTTGTGTTCCAAATCCTAATCCGAATGGTAAGATGCAATCCCGTATTGTGGTGTATGGTGTCTGTTGATTCATACGCTCGTTTTGGGATTTGTATTCGAATTATTTGGGTCATGTTGATTCGAAGGGTGCACAAAATGTGAAAATAAGTATCACGAGTCACGAATATCTTTTTGACTGTTTTTAAAATTGTCGTATTAGATCTTTGCAAGGAAAATAAAATTGAATGGTGATAATTACGAGATTTTCACCGGTAGATTCAATTTATCCTCGAGGGGCAATATCTAATTAAAATCCTGAGGTATGAGATAGTGGACTTTGGGGAAGGTACCACACCTCAGACAGACGAGATTAGGGGACATCACATGCATGGAAGAGGAATAATGGCCGAGTTTGGGCAATTCTCTTGAGTAGCATGCGTGATGATGTGATCTCAGTTTATATGCAATATCCTATAGCTTTGTCGGTCAGGTTCACCTTATAAAGAGCATTGTGGTGCTCTTACAGATCCTGAGATGAGGATACTGACTTATAAGTGTAATAACTTATAAGAAAAGGATTGATCATACGATGATGTAACATTCGATAAAAATGTCGAGTATGGTCGTAGAGTTGGGGAATGTGACCGAGCCCATTTCGGATATGTTTTCTTGTGCTGGATGCGATCCAATTCTTTACCTGATTCATGAGAAATCATGAAAGTCTATTTCACATACGATGAAAGTATTCGTACTTTCACTAATATGACTAGATACAGTGAACTCGAGTAGGAGTACCTAGAGGCGAGTAGGCCATACTCGGGTCATGCTTATGCGGAGGAGTCGAGCAAGGACTCCTGTGAGACTCGAGATTTAGGTAAGAAGAAAACAACCGAGAAAACCGATGATATTAATGCGCAGCGAGAAAGAGTTGAATTCGACCAAGGTATAGTGTTACCTGTAACAGATTTGGTCATTTCGTTCGTGAGTGTGACGAGTGAAAATTAACTCTTTCTTCTTTACGTAGTTTGAATAACTCTCTGTTTTCTCTCCTTCGTGGATTATGAACACGGGAGCAACCGACTACGTAGCTCGAGATAGGAGCGCGCTTGTATAGTTCCGCTTAGCGAGTCCTCGGGAAGGAGGATTTACGTATTGAAACGGAGCGTTTGCCGACATCAGAGGAATTAGCACTTGCAACTTGGAGTTGCGAAGTTGCTGAACTCTGTACGTCATTTACGTTTCGGATGTTCGACGGAACTTGATTTCAGTTTAGGATATGCTCTATTAATTTAGAGACTTTATAATTTTCAATTTATTACGACAATACTTTGATTGGTTTTATATTGGTCCGTGAGGGACTATATGTACTGGAAGTGATTACTTTCAATGGTATTTCTTGTTATCCTCTTAGTGTGAGAGAGGATGAACCGGTTAGCAGTGAGTGGTCTGTAAGGCCCGCTAACCAGTCTTGCTTGAATGACAAACATATAAGAAAACCATTCGACAATGCAATCAAGGCTGGGACTCTATTGCAGTCGGATCATTCCGACATCTATGGTCTTATGAACGTGAGAACCTGAAATGGTGTTGGGTACTCTAATACGTTCACAGACAATTACATGCGTTTTGGTTACGTTGATCCGATCTCGCACAAGTCTGAGACATTGAGATGCTTCAGGAGGTTTACTAGCGAGATTGAGAATCAGTAAGACTTGAAATTGGAGACACTCAGAACCGAACGAGAGCGCGAGTATTTGTCTGAAAAACTTTCTTTCAAAAAGGGCATTGCAAGAAACTGACTATTCCTTGCTACTCAGTGGAGTAGAGTAGCTGTGAGAGAGGAATATGACTTTGTTTGAGACGGTGAGATCGATGATGGCGTAAACCAATTGACTCGTTTCCCATTGGGGAGATACGTTATTGGTTGCAGCCTACGTCCTCAATCGTATACTATAAAAGTCCACAGTCAGTACTCCATATGAGCTTTGGACAAGGAGGCAGTCTTGACCTTAGCCATTTGAGATTATGGGGTTGTGTCGCGTATGTTCACTATTTTTTGCATTTACACGGTGAGTTAGACCTGCGAGAAAAAGGATGTATTTCTATGAGATACTCAGAACACACCGGGGGATTGTGTCTAATGAACATACTGATGACACCCTAAACTCTATGAGCTATGAAAGCAATTGGGACTTTACCTTCTATGAGATGGATAAGCCTAGTGGTTGGCTAATCCCAGTGGCAGGACTCAAGAATCCATTATGGATCTAGGTCCGAGTGGGAGCGATTCATCTAGAGGTGAAAAAGGTTTCCCCTCCTCTTAAGAGTAGTCGAGGACGCGTACCTAACCGTCGCTTCCCGATTGAGGGAGAGGCTCTCAGTGTGACTCTTGAGAATTACGAGAAATCTTTTAACTGTCCAAGAAGTTCTTGAGGGTTCTGTGAAGAGCCATTAATTAAAGGCCATGGATAAAAGGAGTTGATGGGAATCAACGAGATCTAAGATCTAGTTAATTTGCCTGAGGGTAGTAGGGCCGTTGAGAACATGTGGGTTCTCAACATCAAGAAAAAGGCCGACGGATCGGTGTTGAGGTATAAGACTTGTCTGATAACCATGGGTTACTCAGACTAAGGGCGAGATTATCTCGATCCGTTTACTTTAGCGATTGTCATTGACATGATATAAATCTAGAGTAAACCAAATGAACGTTGAGACTGTTCTCCTGAGTGGGAGTTTTGGATGAGAAGATCTATAAGGAACAGTCATTTGGCTTTATTCCTATAGATCAGAATGATAAGGTCCATTGACTTCGGAAGTCGACATGCGACCTTAATCATCAATCCAGGCAGTAGCGCTTGAGATTTCACGAGAAGGTGATATCTCATGTTTTAGTGATGATCGAAGAGGATCATCGCGCATACCTTTTACGTTCTTGTGATCATGTCCTTATGTGAATGACATTCTGTTGATTGGGAACAACAGAGAGTATCTCATGACCACGATGACATGGACATTGTCGAGTCTTGATGTGAAGGACATGGGTGAGACTCAGTTCTTCCTCCAAGTCAAGATCCAGAGGAATCGCTCAAAACAGATATTGACTCATTCACAGGAGTCCAACATCAAGGAAGTTCTTGAGCGCTTCGAGAAGATCGACTACGACCCTACAGATACTCTTATTGCTAAAAGGTTAAACACTAATTCTTGACATAAGCCTTAAGACTCAGTGAAGGGCAATGGAAATAAGTAGAGTCCCTTGTACCAGTGCATTGGGTGCCCTGATATACGCAGTGTTGCGTACACGATCAAACATTTGCTTAGCAGTCAGTATGGTAATTAGGTATTGATCGAATCCTAGAAGGGATCACTGGAGAGCAGTGAAAGGATTCTGAGATATCTCGAGAGAACTGCGGACCTCTCCTTGTGTTACGAAGGAGGTGATTTGCATCTTGTGTTGTTGGGTATTCAGATACCAACTGAGTTGGTGATCTGAATGTATGCAAATCCATGTCAGGTTTTGCTGTCTTGGAGTAGCAAGAAGCAAATCTACATATCTCTATCTACGATAAGGGCTGAGCTTGTGATACACTCAGCTGCAGTTCAAGAGAGTGTTTGGCTCCAGAAATTTCTGGATCACTTAGGGGTTGTGGTAAACAGTGGGAGGCCAGTGATGATTTATTGAGACAATCAGGCCGCCCTTGACCACACTTGAGACCCTAAGCATCAGTAAGTCTAAACACATTCATACTTAATACTACGTTATGAGATACATCACCGAGAAGGGTGAAGTGACAAATTAAGTACATTACTATACAGCGTGTTGGCTGATCCCTTCAATAAACCCATTATGAGAGATTCCTGTATGAGATATAGGAATCATAGGGTTTGTATGTATATTAACATTTCTCACATTGTGCTGATACTTATTGCGTTATATATATATGACATGAGTGCATGATAGAGTCACTTACTTATAGCACTATTTTATTGTCATATATTTTCTGATTTGTTGTGATAAATGATATGTCAGGCAGGCGTGGTTGACTCTCTCACACGAGTGACCACCTTCGACTCTGAGTGAGCGGAGATGAGACGGATTCTAGTCGTAAGAGGCTTTGAGAGTGGCCCTACTAGAACATAAGTCGCCCTGATATGTGTTCAGGATGAGGTCATATGCGATATGACCGACATGGAAATACCCACATCCATGTTGCCTGTAAGCAGCCAGGTTTGAGATCTCAGATATCACCTGCGATTTGTGATATTGTCTCTGAGATACTCTCTCTGAGATCTTTGGGTAAAGTCTTATGTGTAGACTGAGTTCCATACCTGTACAGTGTTAGAGAAATCTGACATATGCCCTTTGAGAGATGGGGGAATAACACTGTGGCACGCGTTTCATACCGTGTGTGATATGACGGCCAGGGATAGTGGGAACATCATTTGAGACATTGATATTCTTTAGATCCCCGTTCCCACTGTATGAGATCCGAGATCCATTGAGTGTGATCTCTTGTACCCTTATCACTTTCGGCTGTTTCTAGAAGTCTTGACTCAGTGATGCTACTTTAGTCTGTTTACCGATGGTCCGGAAGATAAATTGAGGTCTGAGAGACAGGTCTGGGAAAGCAGCTGAATTGAGGCTAATAGATTCGAGTTTGGGAAAAGGAAGACCAATTGACATTACATCATTGTATTGTATTCACCGGCTAGCCTATTATGTCTGTCCATGTTGGGATGTAAGCATAATAGTGGATACATAGTCGAGCATTTATTGGGGATTACTTTCGTTGAGGAAAGTAGTTCGATGGATGTAATTAGTCTTGGATCTGGGGTGCAGCGAGTTAATTTCTATACTAATGATGGCTTCTCGATCATCCTAACAGGTGTGTCGAGAGGTCTTTGCTTGCAGGTGTACTCGCCGGTCGCACGACGCCCAATCCTGTATGAAAGTCCAACAGGGTGATAAGAAATATCTCATGAGTTGTGATCTTGCGACGGAAGTAAAATGCCCTCGTGTGCAAGTGGGAGATATTGGTTTTAATATTGCCCATCGTGGGGCATTTGAGGGGTTATGGGATAACTTCCCATAACTCCCATTTTGATTTAATAACCTCTCCCCAATTAACCCATTAAGAATGTAACAAAAACAATGCAGTTCTAGATGTTCTTCCTCGAGAGAGAAAAATATAGAATGAGGGAATGAGAAGTTTTCGTGAAAGAAAATTTTCCCGTCGCTAAAATCACCGGATTGAGGGTTGTGGCGTCGTGACACTGTGGTGGTGATTCGACTAACCTTGTGATCACCATCCCGACCGCGAAATCGGATCGAGGGACGTTCGATTGATCTTTTGGAGCCTCTACACATTCGAGGTATTTATACCCTATATCCGATCTATATTTGTTTTTCCGAAAATTGTTCGAATGCTTCCGCTGCATGTGAATCGAATCAATTAAATTCCAACAAAAATATAAGAAATGGTAATATGAGCAAACATGTAAATATAAAAATATAAAAATTTTTATATAAATATTAATTATTTTATAAAATAATATAATAGCTATATTTTATAATAAAAATTTAAAATGATCAAATGTGTAATTATTAATCATAAAATAAATAATATAAAAAATAAAAATTATAATTAAATAAATAATTCATTAAATATATAAATATAGAAAATATAAGATTTTTGATATAAATATTAATTAATTTAATGTGTTAAAAGATTTTATAAAAATTTTAAAATTAAGAAACAAAAGAGGGAATGCCAACGTTGCAAAGAGTTTTCATGCATCGCAGGTAGAGGTATATTTGAGTCGAGTCGATCCCGACTACCCATATAGTCGAACTCAAACTCGAATTTATTAATGATACTCGATCTTGAACTTGAAATCGTCGAATAGTAATAATATAATTTGAACTTGATTCGTTTATAATGTTACTAGACTCAAGATTGACTTGAAAACTAGTTTTTTTATTAATTTTTATTTAATTTAATTTTTTATATTATAATAATATATGAATATATATAATATATATTAATATATATTATCGAGTTAGTGATAAGTTATCAAATTTTAAATTTTATTACTCAAACTCTTGTATGATAAAGCTGTTCAAATTTGATTTGAGTTCGATCAAAATTAAGTCAAGTCAAGCATTTGATAGAATGGTTCTCGACTTGATTTGATTCGTGTAACAACCCTGACTGCAGATTTAAATGAAAGATGAAGACAAAGCATCATAATTACCATATTAATTTCCTTTTGGAAGGATGAATTTCCGATCGCACGAAAAAGACAGCCACTCGTTTTGTAAGTGTCCAGGCCCCATGAACATTTCTCGTGCTTTTGGCTGAGATCAAGTGTCCAGGCCCCACCTTGAGAAGTTTATTTTGAATTTGCCTCTTGAGAAGACTCATTGTTTTTTCTTTATTTTCTTTGTGTCACACAAGTCCAAAAAAAAAAAAAGGTTTCCGTGCTTGGAAGAAAAATCAGAAGAGGATGTGTTTTTTGGACAGCTGAATTTTCCACATTATTTTTATTTTTAATTTAACCACTAAACCTTTTCTTTCCTTGATATTTTAAAACCAGAAAGGGCAAAAAGTAAAAAACAAATATTTTTCATAAAAGAGGATATTTTTGAATTTATAGAGACACAAATATATAAAAAAATGTATTTTTAATGATTTTGAGTGGAATTTTTTAAATTATATTGTTAAAAGATTTTTGAATCTCTTGATTACAAACCTAATGATAATTGATCACATATCTCTTCAAAGGAAAAAAAAAGAGGGGGCGGGGGGGTTTTGTGATCAGAAATACCGTTTGCTTTGTCCAGCGGCGGGCGTGCTTCAACGTGTCTTTGGGGGCACGGTTGAATGTAGATATGATGAATGCGAGGTACTGGACCTCTTCAATAAAGGTCTCTTTCTTTTTCCCCATTACTCGTTTTGCTCACTCCCGCTCTCTTACTTCAATGATGGGAACAACTCTTTCGGATTTTTTTATCCTCAACTTACTTTTTTCTTTTTTTTCTTTTTTTATTTTGTTTTTACTTATACCAACCATTCTCGTCTCTTTTTTACTGTTTACTTAACATTTTACCAGAATAAACCTAATAGTCAACGCTGGATTCAGTGGCGAAGCCATATATTATCTTGGGGGCCAAGACTTTCGAAAATTTTTTTATTAATCATAAATTTTAATTTTTAGGACCCCATGACTTTCAAAAAAAAAAAATATTAAGCATAAAATTTAAATTTAACCTTTGTGGTTCTAATAAAAAGAATGCCTAAAATAATTAAGATTTTATACTTAGTTTAAAATAATATTATATTTGATATTTGGATTTTGTGGGGGTTCTAACCCTCTTTTTAATTAAAGTTTAACCCTAATTGAAGAAAAATATATTTTTTTCTCACTCATATTTTCGCTCGACTTTTATCTTTGGTGGTTTTTGATTTTCTTTGTTTTCTTGCTTAGAGAACAATAATATATAACGATCATTTTGAAAATTAATGAACAAATCATAGTATATAATGGTTATTTTGAAAAATAAAGGAATTTAAAAAAATTTAATGATATTCTTAATAAGTTACATTTTTTAAGATTTTTGACCATATGATTGGGGTTTTTAATGGAATTTGTTAAATGTTGCTAATGAATATATATATAGATCAATTTTTTGCTGGACTCTCTTTTTTTATCTTAATCTCCAAATAAAAAGAAATTATGTTTTATTGAAAAATATGAGAAATTAATTAATTTTTTCATATCAACACCATTTTCTTTTCCTTGCTGACTTCTTTTCTATCTAATTAAATCTAATTATGCTTCATTGTATTAATAATAAAAATCCCCTTTTAATTTTATTAATTACTAGAAGTTTCTTTTATTTATTATTTAAACAAAAATATTTGAGATTTTATTGAAAATTATCGTGTAATTAGATACTAAATTAGTTATTAATTATTTTTTTTAAAATTTATCCTTTTTCTTTATGACTAGGAATACAATAATGGTAACAATGTGTTTTGATAAAAAAGACATGATAGACATGATATCACTACAAAACAAATGTTTTATATAAATGGATAAAAACCGTCTGCTAAATCCACTACAACCGTCGCAAAACCTTCTCTAACGGATGAGACTTCAGTTGACTATACACCAGTCGGGATAGATGTATCCCCACAATTTTGGTCACCAGTGGAGAATGTTCTAGATTTATACTGACGGTTAAAAAAGTGTTGGTAAAATTAATATTTTTTATCATCGGTTTCAAAAATATTAATAAAAATTATTATCTTTTATCGTCAGTTACTATATGTGTTAGTAAATGTTACTACATTTTATCGTTAATTACCACAGTAATTAAAAAATGTTACTATTATTTCTCATCGGTCACCACATATGTTAGGAAATATTACTATCTTTTATTATCGATTACCACAATTGTTAATAAATATTACTATCTTTTATCATCAATTACTACAAGTGTTAGAAAATGTTACTATCTTTTATCGTCGGATATCACAGGTATTAGGAACTATACTTTTATCGTCGGTTACCACATATGTTAGTATAAATTACTACTTGTATTGTCGGTTACACAAGTGTTAGGAAATATTATTATTTTTTATCTTCAGTTACCATAAATATTAAAAAAAATTATTATCTTTTATCGTCGATTAGAAAAGCGTTGAAAAAAGTTACAGTCATTTATCATCGATTATCATATGTGTTAATAACAGTTACTGTCATGTATTATTGATTACCACAAGTGTTAGTAAATGTTACTCTCTTTTATCGTCGATTATTACAATTGTCAGAAAAAATTACTGTTGGTTATTGTAAGTATTAGGAAAATTACTGTATAGAAAATGTTACCACTTACTACGTTTTATCACGTGATATCAATAGTAATGGTTTTTTTTTAAAATGGTATAGATTTGAATTACTAAAATAAAGAAATTACAAAAATAATGTAAACGTAAGAATGATTGACACATTGATTTCTAAGTAGAATAACAGATACATAGAATACAAAAAAAAAATTACATATCCCACAACTGCATGTCTTCTAAGATGTTCCAAATAAAAGATGTTCACTCACAAAAAATGTTACCATCATCACAATTTAAAGGCATTTTTATCCACAATCCTTCGTGCACTCCCAGCATTGGGATGGTAGTGAGTGAGTGGAGTCAGATAGTGCTTGATCTGGATGGTAGTAGTAAGTGAGTGGAGTCAATGGTAGTGATGATGATAGTTAGGTTTTATGTGTACTCCCAGCTTTTGGATACTAATGAGTGAGAGGTTTATATGGGTTAGGAGAGGAGAACTTACGAGGAAAGGAAAACTTTGATGGTGAAGTTTTCCCCTCGTATGATTTATATAATATATCATGTTTCCAAACAAATTTTCAAAACATTTTCAAAACCCGCTCATTTTTTCTTTTGCACTTTTTTCCCACCTCTTTTTTCATTACCCACACTATTCTTAATTCCTCACATTTTTTTGTACTTTTAATTAATACTGCCACTGTCTTTCCAGTAAAAAAAATCACTTACTACATTTCATGTAATTTTTACTACTTATTATCTTACTATTACTACATTTACTACATAGCGCATGCCTATACAGTCCCCTACCATGAAGTCTGTGCCATGTTAATTATGTCCATTTGGTTAATCACATGAAATCAGTACCAAGTTATAAATATTATTAATTTAAATAGTATAAAATTATTAATATTATTAATTTAAATAATGTAATAATATGAAATTAGTAATTTATATAATATAATGTTATAGTTTTGAAAATTCATTAACCAATTATCAGATAATATAGATAATATAGTGTTATAATTTGAAATTATGACAATAGTGTAATTAATTATATTGGCATAATTAATGAAGAGCATTTGTATCTGTTGTTGTATTGGCAGGGTTTTTATCTAGATAGCACTAAGATTTCCTCCCTATTTATAATCACAAAGAATCACAAAGGCGTTGAATAAATAAAGAATTCAAACTCTCACATTTCTACACTACACACAACTTCCACATACACAACTTTCACACATGTACCATTACCATTTATTGAGACCACCTCCAATCACACCTCAACTACTAATGTTTCACATGTAATATTATTTAAAATTACTAATAATCCTCTAATATAATATTGCTCAACATTATTTAAATTACTAAATAATTAATTAAGTTATGTAATGATAATTATATTATTTCAATTAATATGGATAATGCGAGATTCAATGGTTGAATGGTGAATTACAATATCTAGCTACGATAATCTAATTTATAGTAATGCATATAATAAGTAATGTATTATATAGTAATGTATGATTAATATTAGTATATTATTGGACAATGATGCAATCTCAAATGCAATGTCGATGGCACGAATCCAATCCCAAATTTTTTGTAAATTTTTTGCGTATTGCCGGATATCACCAATTAATCCAATCAGATAAGTTCATTTAACTGTCATTTTCATGAATAAATTAACAAATTTTCAAAATCCGCTTTAGCGCAATTTTTTCATTACACACTTTTTTTTCGTATTTTTTCAAAGTTTACTCTTTTCCCATCTCTTTTTTCATTATATACCCGCGTTATTCTTAATTACTCGTATTTTTTCATACTTACTTAATACCCGTGACGTGTCATTCCCATATCTTTGCCATATGTGTTATTTATTTATGTTATTTAAATGACTTGTTATTTTGTTATCTTACTGTTGCTACATTTCATACATACAATTTATATGATTTATTACCTTGTTTGCAATAGATTATTTTCAAATCTATTATTCACTTAAATTTTCATTATCAAAACCTAATTAAAAAACCTATTTTTTGTGTGAGATGGGATGCACGGTATAAGTGCAGAATAGCTATAAGCAAAATGTATTTCTGTTTTTTGCAATTTCAAGTAATTCCTGAAATTGGTTTAATTGGCATTAAATAATTAGTTGTAGTCTCATGTGGTCATAGTTTCAGAACCATTATTCCCCAATTTCATATTTAGAGGAATTGAAACTGTCTCTTAAGTTTTCACTATTAGAAAACACGGATTCAATGACGAAAATTATCGACAAAAAAAAAAATCTGTCGTAAATAGCGACGAAATTATAACGAATTAACGACGAACAGGTTACATACAGATTAGCAACAAATTTTTTCCATCGCTAAAAAATCCATCACTAATCTCTCGTTGATAAGAGTCGAAGAAAAAATAAAAAATAATAAAAAAAGAAAAACTATCAGCGACGGATTTTTTCCGTAAAAAAAATCTGTTGTTAATCCGTCGATGATAGCGGTCGAAAATAAAAAAAAAAAACCTATTAGCGACGGATTTTAGCAATCCCAGATAAAAAAATAAAAGAAAAATTATCAACGACAAATTAGCGATGGATTTCTTCAGTCGCATAAAAATCCGTCGGTAATAGTTTTACATAGGTAAAAAAAAAAAAAAAAAAAAAAAAAGAACTATCAGCGACAAAAATTTTTCGTCGCAAATCCGTTGCTTATAGTTCCTATTTTATTTTTTTCTTTTTTCTTTTCTTTTATTATTTTATAATTCTCTCTTTTTTTATTTTATTTTTTTTATTTTGTACAAGAATAATATTATTTTATTTTTTAAAATTTTTTATTATTTTATTTTAAGCAAAAATTTTATTGTTTTATTGTTTTATAATAAATTATCATTTTATATTATTTTATTATTATTTAAAATCACGGTGTAAAGATAATAAATAATTAAAAAAGGATAAGGTCAGATAACTAATAGTGGTATGGTGGTTGTGTTGCTTAGGATATTTTACGCTGGCCGGGGTTCGAACCACGCTGAAGGCACATTGAGGCATTTTTTACAAATTAAAGGAAGTGGGAGGACGGGGCGGGTTGGCGGGTGGGCGCGCGAGTGAGGGAGCATGTAGGCTGGTTCGTAGGTGTAGGCGGGCGGGCGCATGCGCTCGTGTGAGGGTTTTAGAATTAGTGATGGAAAAAATCCGTCCCTGATAGGCGATGGAATGAAATTCCGTTGCTGATTTTTTACATATTTTCTTCCATCAACGATAAATTAGCGATAGATATTTTTAGCGACGGATAGTATTCTATCGGTAAAAATTAGCGATATAGTTTTCAGTTACAGATTTAGCGATGTAAAAAATCCGTCGCTAATACCCTTTAGCGATGGATTTTTTACCTTCAGCAAAATGATAATAGAAATGATACCGATACTGATGGTGAAAAAAAAAAAAAGATGATAGGTTCTTTAATTACAAATGATAATAGAAATTGATAATCCGAGTATTGTTAAAAAAAATGTTAAAATTTCATGATCACCAAAATAGGAAAAATTTAAAATTCAAGGATGAAAAATGTTACGGCCTTTCCGGTTTCAGTTGGTGCGCCCGTTATTGCAATAGGCCCGAATTCTGGATAATTAGTTGTAGTCCCAGATGTCCCAAGTAAATGTGGTCATAGTTTCAGAACCATTATTCCCCAATTTTATATTTAAAGGAATTGAAACTGTCTCTTTAAGTTTTTGTTTTGATTTTGATTTTAAAAATTTTAAGTTCAAGGTTCAATTTCATCCAATTTCGACTCTATTTCTGGATATAAAACCAAAAGGATACAAAAATAATAATAAAAAAAAAGATTAATGATTTAAACTCAATTTTTATTTCTAAAAATATGAGTAATTATGAAAACTGTTTATCAATATTAAAGCTCTAATATTTTGTTTCTAATATCATAACTTTTTAATATTTAAAATTTTTTAAGAAAGTATGTCACTACAAAAAAACACGATTTTTGCGACAAAATTTAGCGACAAATTTTTTTTGTTGCTATTTTGCGCCGAATTTAGCGACGAAAACTTTTTTCCTCGCTATTTGCAACGAAATTTGCAACAAAAAAATAGTCGTCGCTAAATTTGTGATGAATTCCGAATTCGTCGCTAATTTTGCGACGAATTTCAGAATTCGTCGCTAAGTTTGAAAAATAATAAAATAAAATAAAATATTAATATATATTTATTAAATAATAAATTAATTTAGTGACGAATTTCGAAATTCGTCACTGCAAAATTTAGCGACGAATTTCGGAATTCGTCGCAAAATTTAGCGATAAATTTGAATTTGTCGCAAATTTAGCCACGAATTTCGGCATTCGTCGCCAATTTTGCGACGAATTCCGCAATGAATTCAATTGGTCGCAAAATTAGCAACGAATTTTGAAATTCGTCACTAAATTTGAAAAATAATTAAATAAAATAAAATATTAATATATATTCATTAAATAATAAATTAATTTAGCGACGAATTTTGAAATTCGTCGCAAAATTCAGGGATGAATTTGAATTTGTCACAAAATTAGCGACAAATTTTGGAATTCGTTGCTAATTTGCGACAAATTCTAAATTCGTCGCTAATTTTGTGACAAATTGGGGAATTCGTCTCTCAATTTGAAAAATAATTTAATAAAATAAAATATTAATATATATTTATTAAATAATAAATTAATTTAGCGACGAATTTCAGAATTTGTCGCAAAATTTAGAGACGAATTTTGGAATTCATCGCTAATTTTGCGATGAATTCAGCGACGAATTCTATTGGTCAGAAACTTAGTGACGAATTTTGAAATTTGTCGCTAAATTTGAAAAAAATAAAATAAAATAAAATATTAATATATATTTATTAAATAATAAATTAATTTAGTGACGAATTTCGGAATTTGTTGCAAAATTTAATGATGAATTTAGGAATTCGTCACTAATTTTGCGACAAATTCAGCGACGAATTCAATTGGTCGGAAACTTAGCGACTAATTTTGAAATTCGTCGCTAAATTTGAAAAAAATTAAATAAAATAAAATATTAATATATATTTATTAAATAATAAATTAATTTAGCAACGAATTTCGGATTTCGTCGCTAATTTTACGACGAATTTATAATTCGTCACAAAATTAGCGACGAATTTGGAATTCGTCGCTAATTTGCGACGAATGCGACGACAAATTCCTAATTCGTCGCTAATTTTACGACAAATTTTACAATTCGTCCCTAATTTTGCGACAAATTTTACAATTCGTCGCTAAATTTGAAATATAATAAAATAAAATAAAATATTAATATATATTTATTAAATAATAACTTAATTTAGCGACGAATTTCAGATTTTGTCGCTAATTTTGTGACGAATTCTGCGACAAATTCTTAATTTGTCACTATTTTTGCGACAAATTTCAGAATTCATCACTAAATTTGAAATATAATAAAATAAAATAAAATATTAATATATATATATATATTTTTTATTTTAAAAGAAATTATCACATTTATTATTTTTAATTAATATGTTATATTTTATTTTTACTTTATCTTTTTAAAAAATAGTATTATTATTTTTTTATATCTTTTATTATTTTATTTTAAATTGATATTTTATTATTTTATAATAAATTGTTATTTTATATTGTTTTATTATTATTAGAAAAATGTGAAGGAAAGATAATAAGAAAAAAAAAAGATTTATAACAGATATTAACATTTAGTTTGATGGTTACAGCATCTTAAAGGTTTACGGAAGCGCTGGGGTTCGAACCATAGTGGGAGCAAAGCAGATGCATTTTTCAGGAATTAAGTGAGGGAGGATGTGTGGACGCTGGCTCGGGTTCAGGCGGGAGCGTATTTTTTTTTGCAACGTGTTATTAGCGACGAAAAATTTTTTTTTACTAATTTCGTCGCTAACGTTTTTAGCGACGAATTTTTATTAAATTTTCGTATCTAAATTTGTGGCTAAAAATTTGTTTTTTTTAGTGTGTGGTTCTCAAATCTTCAAAATGAAGAATCATAACCAGATTTTCTAAAAGCAATTTCACTTACCCTTTCAATAATTTTTTAAACCGTTTACTATGGTTCAGTTTGATTTGGTTCGACTGTACTTGTATTTAATCCTAAAATTATGGAACATAGATTAGAGAGTGCACTTTAACCTAAACCATAGAACCATGGAGGATATTTTTTTTTCAAAATTTTGTGATTTTTATTATTGTGCTAACAGAGGCAATGGTTCCTCAATGTTCCCTACAGCCTATATTATGTCCGACTTGTATATAAATTTATAGGGTCTCTGCTCAAAAAGTCCAAATATGGTTACTTGATAATTAATTAAGATGGAATTATGTTTATGGCGGTGATTGGAAAAATATAAAAATAAATGAATAAAGATCCCTGCGTTGGTACTTCCACCTTCTTGGTTGTTAATAGTCAATGTGAAAACCAAACTCCTTAAATTAAGTTATCGGACACTCTATTTTCTTAATCAGAGATCTCGAATTTGAATATCGTGAATGATGAAAAAAGATTTAAAAATGTTAACCTCTAAATGGTCCCTAAAATACTCGAACTGTATTAATCGAATAAAATTTGAATATCGATAATGAAAAAAAAAAAGAGGTTGTCAAAGCAAGATGACAATCAGAATTATATCTCAATTTGCTCAACTTGAGCAACAAGGTCCCTTTCTTTTATTTCATTAGCCAGCCTTGCTTGGTTTGTCAAACACAAAATTCCAAAGATTCCATTCGTGTATTCTAGTGTAAGACGGAGAAATTCAGCAAAGAAAGTTTAATTAAAATATAAAAAATAAAAAATCACTTCATTTAAAATTGAAAATGATATTGATATTGTGTTTTTTATTCTAATCACAAAAATTTTGAAATTAACTTTAAAGAAAGTGCTTTCTGAAATCAATTTTTTGAAAATTATTTTCAAATCAACTTCCATTTACTTATTTTTTGAATATGCTTAATGAATATATATCTTTTATGTAAACCTCCCAAATTCATGTGTTTATTATTCATATCCAATTATTTTTTAATTGATTTACGTTTAGAGTTACTCTTCACAAAAATTATATTTATTTACATAGAGATCGCTTTCTCAAAAAAAAAATTGTATATACTTTTGCAAAAATTGAATTTTTGAAAATAAAAAAAATGAAATCGACATAATAGAAATTATATATTAAAAACTGATAAGTGATCCAAAAAAATAAAAGAAAAAAATATACACCAAAGCTAAGGTTGACATTTTTTTTTATTTAAGATCTTTTTTTTTTTTTTTGAGAAATACACTCTTAAACTTTATATCTGTTTGCAGAGTAAAAATTAGGTAAAGATGACGTGTAAAACCTTCAGGTAAAACAAAAAAAAAATAAAAAAATAATAGGAGGAAAATAAAAAATAGAAAAAAGAAAATGGAATAGAGGTAATAAATTTGTATTACATGACAATATTTATTTTAAAAAAGTAAAATAATCTATTGGTGAAATGATAAATTTTTTAAGATATTATTGATTAATGTCCAATGGTGAAATAATTTAACTTTACTCAAAAAATAAAATATTACAACATATAAAAAAATCATATTAAGGTTTATCTTTATAACAATATAATAAAGATAAAATATTGAAACTATTTATATTAAAAATAAAGAATTGAAAATTTATTATAATAATGGTTTATTGAAGTGCATCCTTTACTAAAAATCAAGATTCATGTTTTGCAATTATAAATATTAAAAGAAAACATCAGTAGTCAGTCGTGGGGCCGGAGTGGGACCGTTACCACTTGAAAAGACGTCCAGTCCAATGACTGGAGCCAGACAGAGATCTGACGCGGCACCGTTACCACGAAGATTCCAGAAGCTCTGATCGCAACCGTTGAAGTTGAAACACGTGGCATGTGGTATTGGAGGAAATGACCTAAACAACATAATTTCTGAATAATGGTATGGGGAAGCCCACTGGAAGTGACAGTGGTTGACGCCTTTGAATAGACGCTACCAAGGCACCAACAAATAATAAAATCGAGAGCAATCCAATCGCAATGAACGGTTCAAAAATCATTGATCGGTCTATGAACATGGATCGAAGTCATTACTCAAAATTTAGTTTTATTTTCTTTACATCAAAAATTTTAAATCGATAGTATATATATTAAAGAAATAAAATAAAAAATCAAATTACGTGATTTTGAATTTTCTTGTAGGGGAGTTCAAACCATTCGGTCGTGCAGCGGGAATGGGGCCGACTTGAAAAGACATCTGGTCCAATAATCAAAATCATTTAAAATTAAATATGAATATAAAACGATACGAAAAAATAATATTTTATAAAAATATAAACTATAAAAATATAAATAATACCTAAATATAAAAAAATAATTTTTTTAAATATTAATTATTTTATAAAAATAATAGAATAATTTTATTTTGTAATAAAAATATAAGATTATTAAATATATAATTATTAATCATAAAATAAATAATATAAAGGATAAAATTATAATTAAATAAATAAATAATTTATTAAATATAAAAAATATATATAAATATAGAAAGCATAAAAAAATTTATATAAATATTAATTAATTTTATATATTAAAATATTTTAACATTTAAATATTTCGAAAATAAAAAAGCTGAAGGAGTTTTCAACTATCATTAACGGGATCTGACACGGCACTAACATCACAAAAATTCCAAGAGCTCAGATTGCAAACGTTGGTGTTGAAACAAGTGGCAGGAGGTATCGGAGGAAATAACCGAAACATCATATTTTCTCAAGAGCATCAGCACCAAAAAAAAAATAATAATAATTTCTCCAGAG
The DNA here is from genome assembly GCA_033439265.1 of Dillenia suffruticosa. Lineage (NCBI taxonomy): Eukaryota > Viridiplantae > Streptophyta > Magnoliopsida > Dilleniales > Dilleniaceae > Dillenia > Dillenia suffruticosa. The sequence goes on along the minus strand of JAVTVX010000011.1, from coordinate 14,747,572 downwards.
CATTACAGAAAGCCCACGTAGATTTGGGCCCACCGGAAGTGACATTGGTCGATTCAGGGACCAAAATCATTTCAAATTCGTGATACCGGTTCAGAAATTGTTTTTACGTATAGGTTTAGTTTCCTTCTCTCTAGATTAGAAACTACAAATCCACAATATTAAAATCATAATTATATTTATTAAAAAAATTAACAGTAGGTGATTTTGAATTTTTTTTTAATAAGCGAGTTCAGACTCTTCATCCTTTCTTTTTCATAATTTGTAATTTATAATATTTATTTTTTATTTCTTACGATTTCAATTCTAAAATTGAAATTGGAATATTTGAAAATAGAATTGAAATCAAAATTATTTGAAATTGAAATCGTAATTGATAATTTTAAAATCAAAATTAAAACTATCCCTTTAAAGATCCGATTTCAATTTCTTTAAATTAGGAACTAGAAACTAGAAAACCATCAATATTGAAACCGTAGTCATTTCTACCTTTGAGTGCTTTATTTGACTAAATATCATTTCATCAAGGTGTGCATATCGAAATTTTTCAAAAATTGGGAATGCCTCTTGCTGCGATTGAATCAAGTTTAAAATAGACATTAGAAACTAAACTTGATTTCCTCACTAATGACATCACCAATTATGCAAGCAATGACATCACAATTAATGCAACTTATATTTTGCTTGAAAGGAGAGACCATATACTTGTATTGTATGAACATGAATACTTGAATAGTTCAGACACCTCATGCTTGTACACTTAGTTTAGACACAACACCATGGATGGCTTGGGCACCAATGAAGGAATGAAAGTTCTCAAGTTTACAAAATTTCCTAGTTTACTTCCTCTTGTCCTCTCTTCCATTTGGTATGAGACCAAGTATTGAGTGTACCCTTATTCTCTAAGTTCTAATTAATATCTATTATTTTTACTTTTAGCTTCTAACACTTATTAAACCTCAAAACAGTTTTTTCTTTGGAGCATCCCAGGGGCTGGCACCCTGAGTTGGGCAACTAGCTCCGCGTCAAAGTCAAGAGTATGTTATAAACTTATCGAGAGAGAGAGAGAGAGAGAGATGGAGGAGACATTTACAGAGACTGCAATAGCGTATTACAACGGAGGATCTGAAGAATTGAAACATAATATAAAGAAGCGCTTTAATGAATTGGACAAAGATGAAGACGGAATACCCAGCATGCGAGAACTCAAAAATGCTTACAACTTCAGCAATGGAGTTTTCATGATATTTGACAGAGATAATAATGGCACTCTGGATTTTCCGGATTTTATTACTTTTTATTACGCCTCTGAAAACCGCTGGCATGGGTGTGATGAGTGTAAAGTTACAGTAACGACATTTTTCACTTGTGTCCAATGCTTTGGTGGCAGTTCTCCAATCAAACTCTGCTGTGAATGTTACGGTGGTAGGGAGTTCACATACAACCATTCTTACTTTGTGGATAATCATTCTTTACTTGAGAGGCAAAGGTACAAATACTCGTTAAATTTGAAACTAATTTTCTTTATTATAATTGGTGTTGAAGTTCACACACAATCATTCTGACTTTGTGGATAATCATTCTTTACTACTTGAGAAGCGAAGGTACAAATACTCTCTAAATTTGAAACTAATTTCCTTTAGTATAATTGGTTTTGAGGAAAATGGTTTTTGATCACATGATGATTTCTATTGAAAAATGGTTTTTATTTTATTTTATTTTATTTTATTTTATTTTATTTTGATTATTTGGAGTTTGTCAGGATTCAAATTTCAAGGGTTTTGGCATAGCAAAGTTGGGTCCTTGTCCTATACTCTTAAGGTCAAATCCTCCTTTGCCCTCCATCATGGTACTTCCCATTAATCTCACAGCGCTTTTGTTGAGTTATGCCTAGGTACTTTATCTGAACCATATAAAAGCGGGCTGGGACGAAATTTGATTTGAGGGTTTGTTTGGTTTTTAGAAAATAAAAAATAAAAAAGGATCTAATGTTATTTTTGTATACCGGAAGGTCGAGATATGATTAATCTTATCTATTGGGTTGTAAGGTAATAGAAATGAAAAAATAGAAATTGATATGAAACGGTATTAAAAAATAACATTTTGTAAGAGTTTCAGAAACCAAAACATGGATAAACACGTAAATATAAAAAAAAAAAGTTAAGATCTTTATGTAATATTAATAATTTTATAAAAATAATATAATAGTTATATTTTATAATAAAAATCTAAAATGATCAAAATATAATTAATAATTATAAGATAAATAATATAAAAAATTATAATTATAATTAAATAAATAAATAATTCAGTAAATATATAAAAATATAAATATAAAATTTAATTAATTTAACGTTAAAAATGAGAAGTTTCCGTCAATGAAAGACGAAGACAAAGCATCACAATTGTCATGTTCTTTTAGTTATATAAGTATTTAAATTTAGAATCATCAATTTAGAGAATGTGATTTATATTATTATACTATTTCCTTGGACACAATTGCCATATTATATTAATTCCCTTCTGGAAGGATGAAATTTCTTGTGGTACGAGAAAGACAGCCGTTCGTTTTGTTTGTGTCCGGCCCCTACCTCGATAAGTTGATTCTGAGTTTGCGTCTTGAGAAGGCAGATTCTTTTTTTCTTTATTTTGTCTGCGTCTCACAAGTCAAAAAAAAAAAAAAAAAGTCTTCCAAGCATGGAAGAAAAATCAGAAGAGGATGTGTTTTTTTGACAGGCGAATTTTCCAAATTATTTTTATTTTTAATTTTACCACTAAGCCCTTTTTCCTTGATATTTTAAATCCAAAAAGTGCATAAAGTAAAAAATAAATATTTTTCATAAAAAGTATATTTTTAGAAAGACAATTATTAAAAAGATGTATTTTTTATGATTTTGAGTGGAATTTATTAAATTATATTTTAAAAGATTTTTGAATCTCTTGATTGATCATATATCCCTTCAAAAATAGGTTTTTAGAATAAAAAATACTGTATTCTTCCTCGAGCAATCAACGTGGTTCGACCGTGTCTCTGGAGCACAATTGAGTGTAGAAATCATGCATGCGAGGCGCAAGATACTAGGCCTCTTCAATAAAGACGGCTTTCTTTTCCCCTATTCCTCATTTTGCTCACTCCTGCGCTCTAACTTCAATGATGGGAACGACCCTTAACTCTTATGACTTTTCTTCCTAAAAAAAAATACTGAATTCTTCCTCAAGCGGTCAACGTGCTTCGTCCGTATCTTCGGGATACAGTTGAATATAGATATCATGAATGCGAGGTGTAAGATAATGGGCCTCTTCAACAAAGACCTCTTTCTTTTCCCCTATTTCTCATTTTGCTCAGTCCCGTACCCGGACTTCAATGATGGGAACAACAACTCTTGGGACTTTTCTTGATCCTCAACTTACTTCTTTTACTTTTGCTAACAATTCTCTTGTCTCTTTTACTGTTTTACTTAACATCTTACTAGAACAAACCTAATAGTCAACACTAGATTTCTTTCAAAACAATAAGGCTACCACTAAACCTATCATGCCCATGCACATTCATGAAAAACATATAAATTTAAAACATGAAAATGAGATGCTTGAAATAATTCTTTAGAGTTGTGCAATCCTAGGTCCTAATGTTAAACAATCTAAGATCCTTCATTAGTGATCCTTTAGCCAAGGGAGACGAAAGCAGCTGTCTTCCAGACCTTATTGTCAATGGAAGTGGAATCTAGAAGGTACTTCCTTTGTTTTTCCCTATGGTGTTCATCAATCCATTTCAGTTGCTCCCCTTAATAGGTTCCAAACTAGAGAAGACACCCCTCATTGGAGCTTAAGTAAGAGTGGTTATTTCGTGAATGTTGATGGTTATATCCATGCCCTTGGCATTAGTAAACAGAGATCTCCTATGGAGAAACAGAGGTGGAATTTGATTTGGATGTCCAAAATGCTCCATAGATTTAAGTTCTTTCTTTGGCTATGTGTATTAAAGACGTTGGCTAATAATGACCTTTTCCATAGAGCTGGTATATGCATTCCTTCAATTTGCCTGCTTAGCAATATGGTGGATGAAAATCCTATTCACCTATTCAGAAATTGCATCCTTTCAAAACAAGTTTGGCTTTATTCTTTTTTTTTTTTTATTTAATAGAGCAACCAGCCAACTAAGTCGGTATAAGTATTATAAAACCCATTAAAAAGTTGACTATTTTAAATTTTTTTTCTCTATTCCTAGAGGTTAAACTCAAGATCTCTATTTAAGAGAGTAAAATATCTGATTATTTAATCAAAAGAGTTTGGTTTAGGCTTTGTTCTATCCCCGGTCTTGGCTCATTCTTTCTTCTCAACTCAACGAATAAATGAGTGTGGATTGGGATAGCGCCCACCTCCCACAGCATATCCACGGTTGACGGCCCGACTAAAACCCAAAAATTTTAATTAAAAAATTACGAGTGGAAGCTTACTTGTTTAGGGCAAAAATCTTTTAATCCCAACCCGCAGATCTTCTTTAATATTTGGGTCCCAAGCTTGTAACCAAAACGAAGCCCTTACACGTTGGTGCAAACAACCTTTTTCTTTTTCTTTTTTCCTTTCTATTCCTTTGAGAGAATTTTTCTTTTTTTCTTTCTATTCCTTTGAGAGAAAAAAAGGAGAGAACTAATACTCGATAATTACTAATTTTTTTTTTGATTTTTTTTAATAAATTATCGTTATCGGATAATCATATCACGTTCAACTAGATACAATTTGAGGTGAGTTGGATTTTTTAAAGATAAAACTCTCTCGATATTTAATTTTATTATCCATAAAAAATTTTATTTAAAAAAAATCATTGGATAACCAACCGAACATATTGAATACCCAATCCGTAAATCCAAGCACGAGTCAAGCCATCCACCTAACTGGTCCATTTTTGGAGGTGTTCGCCTAGGCCCTAAGCCTAACTAATTGAGCACGGTTTGTCTAGGCCCATGTTGTGACATTGATATAAGTAATTAATAATTATTGGTAAATTATTATATTTTGTTTGTAGTGGGTGAATTTTGGATGCAAATAGAAAAATTTCTACTCCTTGCCAGACAAAATTAAAAATTTATTTTAGTACTGACGAAATATATAATATAGGGGTAATGGGGGCAGACGCCATAATTTTATGAAAATAAACCACATTCTAAAATATTCTAATAGCATTTTTAGGACATTTAACGGCATATTCATATTTTTCGGTGGTATTTGTAAAGATTTTAGGAGTATTTTTTCTGCAATGTCCTTAAAAATGAACACATAAATTTGTCTCAGATTTTGAATATCAATGATTAAAATTAAAAAAAAAAAGAACGGAAATGCTAAAATAGTTAAATAAGTTATGTCAGCTATCACACATTCTATGCTTGCTGCACAATCCCTGCACCTCTAAGCGCACGAAAAGGATATTTATGTCTCTAAGCACACAAATCAATAAATAAAGACTTTTTTAATATATAAAAACCAATAGGAAATTTCAGAAACTTTGCTTTATATATATTAATTTCTTAATTTATTGATATTTTATTCTAATAAAACTTAAGAAAATTTGTTTTTTTTTTTTTATCTTATAGTATATTTTTAATTATAAAAAAATTAGATTAAAATATTTAACGTTAGATGGTTCGTGTTAGATAGAAACAACAAATGTATTTAGAGCAACATTTGTTTTACTCGTCATTAAATTTTCATTTTAAATTACAATTAATATTTATATTCAATATTTGCTACACTAATATCGTTTAAATAAGATTTCGGATTCAGATCTTACTTATAGTCGAGTCAATATGATTATCGAATATAGATAAATATATATATATATATAGAACAAATTTATCATACATCTCATCCAAGTGAGAGGCTACCACAATATCCTTATAATCCCAAAAAAATTCTTGTTATCAATTTCAATCCATTCGTTAAACAAGTGGACTTAGATTTTAACAAAGTTAAACTTCTTTAAAGTTTAATGATTCCTTGTTAATCACGAATAATAATAGAAATTGATAATCCAGGTATAGATAAAAAAGGGTTATAATTTCATGATTACCAAATTAGAAAAAAACATTAAATTCAAGGATGAAAAATGTTATGGTGTTTCCGGATTTAGCTGGTGCACCCCCTTATTGCAATAGGCTCAAATTCTAGTTAAATAGTTGGAGTCTTAGATGTCCCAAGTAAATGTAGTCACAGTGTAACAATCCAGAATATGAGAGAAAAAAGAGAAATTAGGAAGAGAAGAAAGAGAGAGAGAGAGAGAGGGCTAGAGAGAGAAAAGGAGAGTGAATATAAGAGAGATAAAGAGAGATTTCATTGCAATTTCATTCTATTTCTCATTATATGTATTGAGTTACTATTTATATTAATATTATTAATTAATTTTACAAACTATTTAACCACATTACCTAACTGACTAATAACTTAATAATTAACTACTAACTATTATAGTTAAATTTAAAAATTTTGCTCAGAATGACACTTCAAAAAGTTCAAAGAAGAAAACTTAAGTTGAATTTAATTTGGAGGATCTTCCATCATATCCTAGTTTGTGCAAAAAGGTTTGGGACTATGGTCCTAATCTAGACATTGAAAGAAGAAAGTACCTTCAAGATAACCCATTTCAACCATGATGTCATGCCCTAACTCTCGAGTAAAGCACCCGACAACCGTCGTGTTATCCCGAGACACATGTGAACCCATTCTATGTCTCGTGGTATTGCAAGACATTTTAATATTTCAAACATTTTATAATATATTCAACTCATCCATAGGCCGATCCGGCCATCTAAAAAAGTCCCAAATAGTTAAATAAATTTACAAACTCAATATATGTTCGAAATTTATCACATAATCTAAATGTTTCAATAAAACTAATAAGTTTTCCAAAATAAATTTTAAAAACAAATAAAAGGATAGAAAACCAAGAATTTTAAAAACAAATCTTAATTTCTTAACCCAATAATTCACTAACTATTTAATCATGATTAACTATTAATCATTATAGTTAATGATTATTACAATATTTCCCTCCTTTGAGAACATTTTTATCCTCAATAATAGAAAATCAAGAATTAAAATTTGAATTCATAAATTTTGAACCAAATTTTGTATTTGTATTGAAATATAAGGTATGGAGATAAACAATGGATATAAATTGAGTTGCAATGAGAATGGTGGGAAAAAAATAGAGGTGAGAAAACTTGAAAGAGACTTTTTTTAAACTTTTTTTTTGTGAAATATTTTGTCTGATGAACACCGAAAATTCAAATTTTGAAGGGATTGACAAGAATTCATTATCAACAACTTTTTTTCTTGGACATGCAAGACCCTTCTTTCTTGGATATTTGAAATTCTTCTAGCTCAACATTTCTTCACTATGAGCAGATAAAATGAGAGATTTATGAAGTGATTCAATACCTTATCTTTCCATAGATTTTGATATTGTTACTTTTACCATTTGAGATTTGTTGTGATACTATCTGATTTCTTTTCATTTTTTTGCTCTTTTTCCACTAGAGTTTTAATATCTTTATCGATACCAATTATTTTCAATAAAATGTTGAATTTGTTATCAAGTTTTGACATAAAAGTATCCAATTTTTTATCAATTTTCTTGATGATTTCACTATAAAAAACACGTTATCACCGATGAAAATATTTATCGCTGAAAGTAAAAAATCCGCCGCTAAAAATATTAATGACGAATTTTTACCGTCACTAAAAATTCCATCGCTGATAATTCACTATCAGCGACAAATATTTTCCATCACTAATTCTGGAACTCTCACACGCGTGCCTGCTCCTATACGCACGGCCGCCCATGCCCTCACGCGTGGCACCCCATGCCCTCAAGCACGCTCCACTACTGTGAACCCGCTCGAACACGCGCCACTTGCTCCTGGGAATGCACCCGCACGCTCCACACACGCGCTCGCCTGCCTGCCCACCCTGCATTTTGTTGCGAAAAATGTGTTTTCATGCAGAATCAAACTCGTGCTTCCAAGATGGAAGATGAGTTATCTAACCACCATGCCACAATCCATTTTATGATATCTTTTTTTTATTATTTATTAACTAACTCTCACTTTTTTTTTTAATATTAATCTAACTCTCATTAAAAAAAAAAATTATCTTACTCTCACAATTTTTTTTTATTTCACTCACATCTCTTTTTCTTTTCTTTTACCTTGAGATAATTTTTTTTTTATTGAATATTCTCATTGAATTTTTCTAATTGTTTAAATTTGATATTGATTAAATTTACATTAAATAAAGAAATAAAATATTTCTTTGATTAATTAAATTATTTTTTATTTGCCCATTAAATTAAATAATAAAATAATAGAATAAAATAAATAAAAGAAAATTATAAAATAATTATAAAATAATTATAAAATAATAAAAGAGAAGAAAAAATAAAATAAATAAAAGAAAAAAGAAAAAGAATTATAAAATAAAAAAAGAGAAGAAAAAATAAAAAAATCCATCGCTAAATTTTTTGTCACTAATCCGTCACAAATTAGTCGTTGATTGTTGCATTTATTTTTTTTAATTTTTTTTTACCCTTCACCATCATACCGACGGATTAACGATGGAAATTTTCCATCGGTAATCTATTATTGATAGGTTTACAGATTTTATTTTTTACCGTGGACCATTACAGCAATGGATTAACTACGGAAATATTTCCGTCGCTAATTTTTTTCTAATCTCTCCGTGTTTAGTCCGATATTAATCCGTTCCAAATCCATTGCTATTACTGACGGATTTTTTTTTGCCAGTAATTTTCTGTCGTTGAATGTATGTTTTCTTGTAGTGTTTCTTCCATTTCTTGTCAACATGCGAATACAATTTTTGCAATTTAATTTCTTACTTTTTGAGATGCTCTTCAATGGCTTCATACAAAACTTCTTTTTCAATGGTTCCATACCCAATTTTTTCTGTCATTTTTCAATACTTGTCAAAGATTTGGAGGTTCTGATATTAATTTATAATAATCCAGAATATAAGAGAGAAAGATTAGGAAGAGAAGAAAGTGAAAGAGAGATAAAGAGAGAGAAGGCTAGAGGGAGAAAGAGAGAGAGAATACAAGAGAGACAAAGAGAACTTTCATTATAATTCTATTCTATTTCTTATTACATATATTGGGTTATTATTTATACTAATATTATTAATTAATTTTACTAATTATTTAACCACTTTTTCTAATTAACTAATAACCCAACAATTAACTACTAACATTTTTTTACTAATCATGATTAACTATTAACCATTATCATTAATAGTTGTTACACATAGTTTCAAAGCCATTAGTCCTTGATTTCATATTCAGAGGAATTGAAACTATCTCTGAAGTCTTGGTTTCAATCTTGATTCTAAAATTTTGAGTTTCGGTTCCCGTTCCAAACAATTTTAATTCTAATTCTAAATAAGAAACTAAAAAAAAGTAATAAAAAATAATAAAAATTGAAAAAAAAATGAGTAATGGTTTTAACTCAATTTTTATTTCTAAAAAAAAAATGAGTAATTTCAAAAATTGTTTATCAATCTTAACTCTCTAATATTTTGTTCATAATATTATAACTTTTCAATATATTTTTTTAAAAAAAAGTACCGGTGGTTCTCAATTCTTTAAAATGAAGAATCTTAACAAGAATTTATAAAAACGGTTGTGGTTACCGTTTCAATTGTTTTCTAAACCATTGTCTATAATTCAATTTGATTTTGTTCCCTACAGCCCATGTAACGCCTCACTGCTATATATATATTTAGGGGGTCTCATCTCAGCTCAAAAGGTCCAAATATAATTACTTGAGGTGATGATTGGAAAAATATAAGAATAAATGAATAAAGATCCTTTCTTAACCTACGTTGCTACTTCCACCTTCTTGGTTAATAGTCACTGTCAAGTCCCTAAGAGATAACTTAGTGGGCACATTTTCTCCTTCATCCCGTGGTGATTCGAAATTCAATAATATAGCCACTATCAAGGCAAGCTAACAATTTGAATTATTTCTCAATTTGCGGGGTTTCCTTCCCTTCCTTTATTTCATTTGCTAGCCATGCTAGGTATGTCAAACACAAAATTCAAAAGATTCCATTCGTGTACTCTGGTGTAAGATGGAGAAATTAAATGAAGAAAGTTTAATTAAAATATAAAAGATAAAAAAACCATTAACAAAGGGTTATTTCCCTTAATACTGTATTTAGAATTAAAAATAATATCGGTTTCGTATTTTTTATTTTTTATTCCAATTACAGAAATTTTGAAAATAATATTCTGTAAAGTGTTTTCTGAAATCGATTTTCTAAAATTTGCATTCAAATCAACTTCAATTTATTTATTTTTTAAACATGTTTAATAAATATATATATTTTTTTTTATGTATAGCTCCTAGATTTACGTATTGTTATTCATATCTAATTATTTTTTAATTGATTTATGTTTAACGTTACTCTTCAATACAATTATACTTTTTTATATAAAGATCACTTTTTAAGAAAAAAAAAAATTCTATGTACATTTTTACAAAACTAAGATTTTTTAAAATAAATAAAGTGAAATCGACATGATAGAAACTACATATTAAGAACTGATAAGCGATCAAAAACTACAAGTAAAAAATTATGCACCAAAGCTAAAGTTGACTTTTTTATTTAAGTTTTATTTTCTTCTTTTTTTTTTTGGTGGAGAAATACAATTTTAAACTTTATAATCTGTTTTGAGAGTAAGAATTAGGTAGAAATGATGTGTAAAACCTTCCAGCAAAACTAAAAATAAAAATAAAAATAATAGGAGGAAAATAAAAAATAAAAAATAAAATATAGAAATTGAGTTGTGATAGAGGTAATAAATTTGTATTACAAATTTTATTTGCATGGCCATATTTATTTTAAAAGAGTAAAATAATCTATTGGTGAAACAATTAAAATGATAAATTTTTAAAGATATTATTGATTTATATGTCCAATGGTGTTTTAGACAATATCGTTTGATTCATCAAAAAAAAAAATTTGAAATTTGTTTAAATATGTGTATATACATACATATATATATATATACATATATACAAACAAACATATATGAATACATACTTACATATATAAATATTATATATATATATATATATATATATGTATGTATGTATGTATGTATGTGTAGGAATTGTTAAAACATATTTGATCTAAGACTTAAGAAGGGTGAAATTCACTTAATACACCGCAGCATTTGATTTTAATCATGTATAATTTAGTGTATTGTTTATTAAAACATGAATAATATGAAAATAAAAAATTGGATACGTGAAATAATTTAATTTTACTCTGAGAAATAAAATATTATAACATATAAAAAGATCATATTAACAATATTTAGATGGCCAGTTCAATGATCAAAGTTATCAAAAAATAAAAATGAATACGAAATGATATTAAAAAAATACTTTCTAACAATATAAGAAAAAAATATAAACATATAAATATTAAAAATATAAGATATTTATATAAATATTAATTATTTTAATGAAAATAAAATTTTATTATTTATTAATAAAAATATTAATTATTATTTATAATAAATCTTAATTATTATTAATAAAAATTTTAATGAAAATAAATATTATTAAATGATCAAGTAAATAATTATTAATTATAAAATAAAAAATATAAAAAATTATATAAATATAAATTAATTTAATATGTAAAAACTTTTTAAAAACATTTCAGAAATCAAAAACATTTTCGAAACAAAAAAATACTAATATTAAAAAATTTTCATTTATCATAGATTATCCAAATGTCATAGTTTCTCAATGGCAGTACAGGAAGCCTCTAAAGATTTGGGCCCACCGGAAGTGACACCTATTTGGGAAATCGAAACCTATCTAATCGTGCCACCTGTTCAAATTTATTTATCTATTTATGATTCGTGGACCAAAATCATTTCTAAAATCGTGATACCGGTCCAAAAATTATTTATCCGTTTATAATACGTGGACCAAAATCATTTCAACAAGTTTTGTTTTCTTCTCTCTAAAATTAGGAACTATGGATCAACAATATTAAAATCATAACTGTATTTATTAAAAAATATATATATAAAGATAAACGGTACATGATTTTGATTTTTTTTTGGGGGGTAAGGGAGTACAAACTCTTCCTTTCTTTTTTTTATAGTTTATAATTTATAATGTTTAGTTTTTTTTTTATGAAAATTGAAATCATTTCAAAATATAATCGAAATCGAAACTATTTAGAATTAAAAGTACAAATGATGGTTTTAAAATCTAAATTAAAATCATTCTGTTAAGATTCGATTTCAGTTCCTTTAAATTCGGAACTAGAAACGGGTGATTCCAAAATTGAAACCATTGATATCGAAACCATAGCCATTTCTACCTTTGATGCTTTATTTGATTACTACTCTCCAATCTTTTGGTTTCTTTCCAAAATTTATTTACCCAAATAATACTCTCAAGTGCAACAGTTTAGCCTTGATTTTTTTTTCCCTCCCCACAAATACACATTGACACTATTAACCAATCAATTTTGAAATTCAACATTAATATGGAATTTTAAAAACCAATTCATTGTCACTTTATCAACTTATAAAACAGAATATGTAACAACAACTTCTTGATTGTCATGCAAATAAAAGCTTGTTGAAGGAACTTCACCAATCACATGAAGTTTCAACAAAGGTTTTTATCGATAACAGATCTCCTCATGCATCGAATAACAGCCCAGTATATCATGAAAGAAAGAAACCATCGATACTAAATCTCATTTTCATCAAGGTGTGCAATTTGGAACTTTTCAAAAATCGGGAATGTCTCTGGCTATGATTGAATCAAGTTTAAAATAGGCATTAGAAACTAAACTTGATTTCCTCACTAATGACATCGCCAATTATGCAAGCATTGGCATCACAAATAATGCAACTTATATTTTGCTTGAAAGGAGGGACCATAAACTGGTATGGTATGAACATGAATACTTGAGTAGTTTAGAGAATACATGTCTGTACACTTAGTTTTGTACACAACACTGTGAATGGTTTGAGCACCAATAAAGAAGTAATGAAAGTTCCCAAGTTTATAAAATTTCCTAGTTTACTTCCTCTTGTCCTCTCCTCCATTTGGTGTGAGACCAAGTATTGAGTGTACCCTTATCCTCTAAGTTCTAATAATATCTATTATTTTTACTTTTTAACTTCTAACACTTAATTAAACCTGGAAACAATTTTTTCTTTGGATCATCCCGGGGTCTGGCACCTTGACTTGGGCAACTAGCTCCGCGTTAAAGTCAAGAGTATGTTATAAACTTATCGAGAGAGAGAGAGAGAGAGAGAGAGAGAGATGGAGAAGGTATTTAGAGAGACTGCAATGGCGTACTACAATGGAGGATCTGAAGAGCTGAAACAGGATATAAAGAAGCGCTTTAATGAAGTGGACACAGATGGAGACGGACGACTCAGCCTGCAAGAATTAAGAAATGCTTACACACGTTGGGATGAAGTTTTCACGAGATGTGACAGAGATAATAATAGCACTCTGAATTTTCAGGAATTTATTACGTTTTATTACGCCACTGAAAGCAGGTCGCGTTGTTGTGATGGGTGTGGAGTTATATTAACTACATTTTTCACTGGTGTCCATTGCTTTGGTGGCAGTTCTTCATTCGATCTCTGTTGTGAATGTTACGGTGGTTGGAAGTTCACAAACAACCATTCTGACTTGTGGATAATCAACCTGTACTTGAGATGCAAAAGTACAAATACTCTTTAAATTTGAAACTAATTTCCAAGTTTAATTCAACAATTGGAATAACATCAAAATGATTTTTAGGACATTCACAAACTTTATAAATTCTTAATTTCACTCGATAGATGGTATGAAATTTTAAAATTTGAACTTAAAAATCCAATACACTAGGAGAGGGTTTATATTTACTCTCAACCATCAAAGAGTTATTAAAAACTTATAATTATCATTCTAAATTATTTTGGCACATTATGACAATTTAATAAAATATTCAAACAGAAAAACAAGATTAATTAAGTGTAAAGCTTTGAACAAGATTAATTAACTACCGGCACCATTCATTTCTCAAACACCTCATTTCACAAATCATGTGTCATAATTTCCAACAAATAATGATAAATTTCTTACTATAGCAATTCATAAAGCAACATCAAATAACATATGGCACACATGCATTCATAAACACAGTGGATGCATTCATACTTCACAATCCAGTTCAGACATCCCACAATCACAAAACAATTTATATAAAATAGGTAAAAATCTTACAAAATCATTTTACATGAATTTCAAAACAATTTTGCTTATTTACTACACAATGGATCATCCACTCACTTTTTGATAGGGTAATCACTCCCAATTCACAAATCGAATAAAATCCTACCCCTCCTTTAATTCCAAATGCCTTAATCTAAGACATTGATCACAAATAAATCATTAAATTGTACACCAACACTAGAGCAAAATGGTTTTTCTTAATACATCACAAATTCCTAACATCTCAATAATTTCTGGCACAACATGTTATATAAAAAAAATAGACGTACCTTGACCTATATTTCTTGGATCATGGAAATTCCAATTTTTATTTAAAAATTAGACATAAAACTACAACTTTGATGCTTATATCCTAAATCCATTCAAATCATAGCAAAGCATCTAAGTCCATGAACATCACAGTCCAGAATTCAAAATTCCTATCAGCGCAGTCATGGGAAAAAGCCTATAACTTTCACTATACACATCTAAATCACATGATTCTTATCTCAAATTAAAGATAAGACATAGATCTACAACTTTCATGGTCAGGGCTTAGCAGAATTCAGCCTCGAAGCATCTTAAAATTGAAGGGAAGACAAGCAACTGCGGCAGAACAGATACAGGACATTCTGCATCACGAAAATTCTTTGAAAAATCGTAACAAATTTGGCTCTTATCCGATTTCAACAAATCACATCTCATTTTCAAGATATCGGAGTCTACTTTCACATGCAAAAAGCCTCACATGATTTTCTTTTGTGCAGAGAGAGTTATATCTAAAAGATCACAGTATGCTTATTAAGCAAAAATCACGAATTTCAGAAAATGCATTCTTATTCTAATCCCACACATTTTTAGGACATATACAGGATTTCTCACACTAAATTCATTCAATTTATCGAAGAGATTAGAAATTCCCTCACCTAGGGTTTTCCCATTCGCAGACCTAACTTTCGTGCCCCGTTTGATTCAGTCCGGAACCTGCAACGCTTCCAAATTGAAGCACATTTTTAGCAATTAAATCTAATTACTAAGCAAATTCAAAACCCTAGAGCTAGGATTAGGAACCAGTCCTTACCTACGCAAAGAAAGAATCGCAGTAGTGGTCTAGGGTTTTTCGAAGGTCCAATCGGGCTCCGGTTTGGGATGGCTGCAGAAGGGAAGTGCTCACAGCGAGCACTGTGCAAGCGAACAAAGGAGGGAGAGGGAAAACTGTTCGCGCGCGAGGAAGAAGAAGAGAAAGCTATGTTCGCGCGCGGGAGAGAGAGAAAGGGAAAGAGAGAGGGAAGAATGGCCGTGTGCGGTGGTCGAAGGAGGAAGGTGTTGGCCATGGGAGGTAGAGAAATTGAGAGAGAGATTGAAGGAGATGGGAGAGAGATTGAGGGTGAGAGATGAGAGAGACTGACGGGAGAGAAATGAGAAAAAAAATTGAGAAAGTGACTTTTTGAACTTTTTTTTTTGTTGGTGCCACACAACCTTTTCATTTTCCTTTTGAATTCCAAAAGGGGAGGAGTTGAGTGGTTATTGGGTAACCACCCAAGAAAAGAAAAACATTCTAATTTCCCACATGAAGATGATTTTGTAGAAAAGTGGATAGGATGCCATTTTTTTATATAGAAATTGGAGGATAAGAGAGAGATTTTATTTCTCACGTTTGAAAAATAGAGAAATGAAAGGGTTTGAAGAACGGTAATCATTCTGCATTATGGTATTTGAATTTGTTGGTCCCTGTGACAACCAAGAAGGGGGGTTGAATTAGTTGTCTTCAATTGACTTTTTAAAATTCTAATCTAACTCCACTTAGATTAATATTAATTCTATGATCAATTGATGCTCATGGAATGGAAAATAAAGTAAGGATGGAAGAACAAATCTGTTTATAGTGATTCAGCCTTGTGGCTACGTCCACTCTTTCAGCCAGCAAACCGGGTTCTAGCAACCTGTTAGTTTCCACTATGATGCTTGAATTACAAAATACAATCCACTTGTTGATTTCTGATCTTCACACCATAAAGATTGATTCGTCCAACAATGGAATAATCACACTAACACTCTAACACACTACCAAATAAATCACTCAACAAATCAAGACATATGTTCAGAAAAGTAATTCCAGGTGACAGCAAAAAAAGATTCAGAAAACTGGGATTCGATGTAGGGATATTGATCTCTCTTAGAAAGTTGCTGTTTGAATGTATACAACTCTCTTGAATTTCAAAAACTCTTGTTGCTGAAAAATCTGTTCTTTCAAAATTCAAAAATTTACAGTAAAAACTCCCCAGATTTACCAACAACAATTCCACCAACTATCTTAAAAAATAGACTTCAAATTCTCATTGAATAATGATATTTATTAGCAGTAAATATTTTTTATTTGAAACTTAAACATCCTTCCAATATATTCAAAAGTTGATTGGATTATATCTATATGATAACTCCTCCAAAAAATGCGAAATTAGTCCAAAGATTCTATTTCGGCTTAGAACTTTCCAGCATAACTTGCTGACTTTGCCTATTTATTTCTCTATCAAAATCTCGATGAAATTATGCTATAATAACACATATTTATTATTCAACTGTAGTAATATAATGTTGAATAAATAAACTCATAAATCCTTAACCTGTGATGAAGATATCGAGATCTAAATATCTACTGAGAACCTGATTCAAACCATAAATTGTGCTATAGAAAATGGGTGACTAACCAACTCCAGCTGAATTTTCTCCACCATTCCAACAAGATAATTGTACTATAATTACTTGAATTTGAAATTCCATATATTCTCTTTGAAACACAATTTTCGGTATTGAAAGTATTTCAGCATATAAGAAAATATGAGGTCCAAATATGGTCAAATGATCACTGTTTTTATACTTAGAAAAATTTATAAGTGGTGGAATATGAAGTGTTCTCATGTTAGTGCATTTTTGTATATATCTAGAATCAATTATAGATTAAGTGTAGTACTCAAACTATACTTACCTTGCTGGTTGGGTCTTCAAGAGATATCATAAAATCTTAGTTCTATGACCAAATAAGTCTTGCTTCTATGATCGATTCTATAACTGATTCTATCACTTTTCAATTGCATAAAAAATTATACACACTAAATAAATTGATTAGAATCACATGAGAGATTTTGTTATCATCAAAACTAAGGAAACAATAATTATCTCAATAGAATTATGAACAATAGAGGCTAATTCAATTTTGTGATATTCTCTTGACTTAAAATATCAAATCATCAAAAAGAGATTAATAATTCTAACCCAATTTAAATTTACAAATGTTATATGTAAAAAATTATTTTTTGATTTATACGGATACCATCAATTATGTTTCTCAGTGAAGGAGAATTTGTTTGAGTTAAAATGAATGTCACTTTCCCCGCAAAACCTGCAAGGCATGAAGCCATCGAGAAGATGTTCTCGAGGGAGAGCACGAAATGGTTGTCTTAATAAAGAAAGACCAAGAACTTGAAGTCTTTAACAACCCTTCACACTGACAATGGGCTCCCACTTAGTCCCCCTGGAAATATGCACGGTGATGGAATCCAAAATGATGTGAAATGAAGACATTTCCCCCCTCACTGCTATCAAGCTCCGTTAAAAATGTATATTTTATCGATTATATTGTAACTTTCTCTTTCACGTCTGGTTGTCATTCTTTCCAAATTCAACTTATTTCCAAATTCAAATTAATAAAACACAGGAGCAAAGGGGGCCATTTGCTTTTTTTAATTAATTATATTAAAATTTAACAAAAACCCTATGTGGAGGTTATATTGATACGTACAAAAAGGCCAAAATCAAAATACTTGTGCTATAAGACCCTAATATTAATCCTCAATACCGACTAAATGCTCTGCCCAAACTCGATAGATAAGTTAACCTCAAAGGCACAAGATATTTTATCTTGGCTCTACAAGCATCTACGAGAACGCGGACAGTGATCCGAGGATGAGTGCATGATGACTATTTCTGAGCAAATGAATGGTCGAGATCAAATATTAAGTATTTTACAAAAACGCCTGCGCAGCTTCTTGTTTATTAAATATGGTTTTGTTTTTGGGGGGCGGGGGAGGGGGGGGGGGATTTTTGTGCACATCAACCTGGGGAGGTTGTGGGTTGACTGAATAAAAAAAGACCAGTGCAATGCCATCCATCGATTTGCTTAGGTCTATTTTTGGGGACTGTGATTCAATGGCAATAATTAGATTTAATCCAAAATGATGTGGAAAAGAAGACAATTCCCCTCCGGTTTTGAAATTTCACGACTACGAACTCAAAACGAAGGACAATTGGTTGCTTTCATGGGATGTATGAAGCATCTTTAGGACAACTCACATTGATTTGTTTATGGTCACGGACTTCACATATAAGAGTTCACATCGCCTGCCAAATTATTTATTTATTTTGGATAATATAATAGAGTCTGCGTTGAATATATTGGTCGGTGGGCACATGAAGGCTGACCAGTAAGGGTTGATAATGGCACAGTATGGGCACCCTACAAACTAATTCTCCTCGCTAGCGCTATTCTCGAATTGGGACATCCCCACAATTCAGTGTTTTTAAAACTAAAATGTTAAATAACTCGATCTATTTATTAATTCATTGATTCACTAATCAAATTAGTCAGATCATTTTATGAACCGAACGACATCACCAAGATATCATATATATAATTTATATATGATATATTTTAAAATAAAATAAAATCTATATGACTTTAAGAAAAAATGAATTTGTTTTATCAATAACACATAAAAAATTCTGCCTACAATAAAACTAGTCGCACAAGTTCAGTTTTATCGATTTTGACTAATTTTAAATGATTTTAATTAAATTTGATTTTATCTGGTTTAACAATGAAAACCGAACTGAATTATAAAATATTCTTAATTGAACTGGTCGTTCTGATCCGGTTTAAAAAACACTACCACAAACTTGTTATTGGTTGGAAAAGGATAAAGCTAGCCATGATTTCTGGCCTTGATAGGAACCGACTCCAAGTAGTACTTTTATTCTACTCATATTAATAATTTTTATTATATAATAATATATATGATAATCATATTAGTACGGTGGCTGATCAATATCACAAAGATAGTATTACATACCGTCTTTATGGCTACCTCACTCGCTCTAACCCCTTTATTGGTGCATTATTTCTCCCAATTTACTGATAGAGAAGAAAGATATAAGCAATGATCGGACTAGATCAATAAAAATGGACCAAGGTTTTTAATCGTTTGCTAAGCACACCTAATATAGCGCCTCTATATTTATTACAATGGAGGAAAGCGATGTGCCCCATTGACCCCAAAAAGCATCCTTCCAGTAATTTTTCATAAGAAGGATTGCAATATGAAAATGATAATTCCAAATTGAAGTTCTCTTGATCCATATGATCCAGTTTTACATCTTAGGGCTAAACAAATGAATATAGATTGAGTTTCACTTTGTGAGTCAGGAACGGCGTTATTTATTCAAAAGTGCCATCGAGAAGGGGAGATAATGGCAAAGTATGGGTACCCCACAAAACTGGTTAGGCATTATAAATATGATACTTATATTCAACATAATTTTTAATATTTCATTAATCAAAATTAATGACAGATCAAATAAACTAAATCTTATACAGTAGTTTCCATCAGTAAGCTAAATAATTTCATTATAATTTTCTATACTTGGTTTGAAAAAAACCATGACTAATTCAAAATTTTTTCAATTTGAAAGTTTCTAATTTTTACTAATTTTTGCTAATATTGATTAATACGTTGAATTTAATTGAATTCCTCCATGAATTATATAATCCATGTGCCATTATTCAATTTGGAGAACTATTGGAGTCTATCCCCCACCTAGGCCAACTCTTGGATCATAATGAATTAATGTAATTTCAAGAGAAAAATTATGAAATTTGAAATGCATCCTGTGTCAACGAGTTTACATTACTTTGCCATATGGGCTTCAAACGATGATAGTGAATATTGGGAATTAAATGAAAAATAAAAAAATTAAAAAAAAAAGATTTAAGTGACTGTTATGTCCCACCTACCAAATATTGAAACCACGAGGGGTAGTCGTGCAAGGGCGAACATGTCATATTCACTGTATAACCAACCTGACATTAGGCGTGCAAGGCCTTTTTTAAGCTGAAAGACACCACATAGTTTGTCAAACCCTCTGCAAAACAAGCATGGACAGGCTGCGCAAAATCGCCATGGACTACTATGAGCTCGCGCCTGACAGAGTGCAGGAGTTGGCACAAGAATTCTATGAAGCAATGGACTACGATGGTGATGGAAAGATCAGTCCTAAAGAGTTCATGGCATTCATGAGGGAGCAAGGTTTCGAGCAATATAGAGACCATGATTTCTTCGAAGAGCTGGACAGGAAAGGACGTGGCCGTCTAGATTTCAAAGATGTCATGACTCTCTACTATATTGTGAAAAGTGGGAGGCCCATCTGTGAAGGGTGTGGAGAATTAGTCACCAGCATGTATTTTACCTGCGTTCGTTGCTTTCAGAACTCCAGCACACCTTTCTATCTCTGTCCTGCTTGTTACATAAATAATGACTTTGACCACAAGCACCGCTTCTTCCTTGATAACTATACCATGCTTGAAACTCAGAGGATTGAAAACTTGGTTGCAAGACAGGAAAGCCAATATGAGGTAAATTAAGCTTTGTCATGGTGGTTACTTGATTATATTTATCTTCATCAATCTTAATGAAAATAAATGTCTGATGCAGCAAGCCCCTTCAAGGTCAAGTTCAAGATCAAGCTCATCCTATTCCCAATCCCGTGAAATTGTCCCAGCATCCCAAGGATCGAGCAAAAAACAGGTAATTGCTATGTCTTATTGCTAATTTCTTGATGGCCACTGGATTTAACCCACACACAGGACCCAAGAATCGAAATGTTCTCTGGTAATCAAAATACTAGAGCATTATGAAGAGTTGTTTAAAATTTGGGAGAACTGGTTGCCCATCTTGCTAGAAACATCTTAACTGGTCATGTGTTTGATGAGAGGAACCATTGTAATTGTTAGGCCTTTTCCACTGTTTCTTCATCCTGACATGAAAAAGTCACCCTCCCCACAGAGAGATAAACAATAAGATTGTGTTGCATTATTACAGTTCTCATAATATAAGAAAAAGTAGCTAAATCTTTTTCAAACACATTAAGAAATTAGGCTTGGATATTTTGATTCCTCTTCTTTTTTTTCTTTATTTTTTCTCCAGGAATTAGATTGAATATGTGTACGTCCATGATCTATATATTCCCTCTTTCACAAATCACCACATACCATAGGCAGCTTAATAGAATACTCTTCCCTGCCCCCCCCCCAACAAAAAAAGAAAAATAAATAACTTTTATTAACCAATGCCTGCTTGGTAATTTGGGTGTAAATAGTCAATCTAATAAACTTGTTTGTGATATATCAGAAACTGGAGTACACGTTCAAAGCATTAGATGCAGCTCTCAAGGTGACAACCATTGTTTCCACATTCGGGGCTTGTACCATCTGCTGAGACATCTCAAATAATTTAGCATCTATTCTCCATTAAGCAGAAGTTGAAATGTGTGAATCAGCATGGTTGTTTTCCATGTGGCATAAGCTCGTTCTATCTTTTGGTGTATGTGTCTTTCTATGTCATCATTTGAATTCTAGTTTGTTAAAACTATTAGAATTGGAGTTTACTGTCTTCTGTAGCTTCGTGGTTGGAAAATAAATCAGTTGTTGATTAAATTGCTTTCCATATTCTGAATAATCTGTGGCTTGAAAATTTCTTCTTGCGTTAATATAGATAGAACTTCTATAAGTCCACACAGAGAGAGAGAGAGAGAGAGAGAGAGAGAGAGAGAGAGATCAAACTAGACAGAAACGAAATCATGGAAGCCATGGAAACATGTTATGCAAGTTAAAACAAATTGAGATTACCCAAATAGGACCCTAACCAGAACTTTCATGGTAGTATGTTATGCAAATTTAGATTCTTAAATAGAAGAGCAAAGTTAGTGATACGCATCACAAAATAAAATAAAATACTAGGCACTTTGCAATCATAACTTTTCCTAATAGTACTCTTAATCCATTTCAACTATTCCCTTCAGTAGGTTAATTATTTGAAAATATTGAAAACATGAAAAATCTCAATTATTATTTCTTCTCAATTGCTCATTCTTTAATTGGATTTGCTCCTCAATTATTATCTCTCTCTCTCTCTCTCTCTCTCTCTCTCTCTCTCTCTCTCTCTCTCTCTCTAGATTCAACTTATTTTAATATACAGCAAATTTTATTGTTTAAATGCTTCGAAAAGAATTCTTCATGTTTATCTGGGGATATATTCAGCAAATTGGTCAAGTACCAAATTTGGAGAACTTACCTTCCCAGCCTTAGTTAAGACTTTTTAATTTAAGAGGTGAAAAACAAAAAATTAATAAAACACAGGAACAAGGTGGGGCTATTTGCCTTTTTTTTTTTTTTGTCTTTTCATTACTTTTTTTAATTAATTATATTAAAATTTAACAAAAAGCCCAAATGAAGGTCATATTAATATATACTAAAAAAGCCAAAATCAAAATTCTTGTGCTATGTATAAGAGCCTAATATGATCCCTAATACCCAATAAATGCTCTGCCCGAGCAAACTCGATAGATGAGTTAATTATGACACTAATGTTTGTAACATAACTCTTACCCTTTAAACTTTACTCAAAATTATAATTTTGATTACAAATTGATGTAATTCATATTTGCATAAAAAATTAAATTTTATTATTGAAGAACTTTGTATAACTTATATCCATAATAATAATAATAAAAATAATAGAAATAATAATAATAAAGAATTTTACGAAAACGCCTGTGCAGCTTCTTGGATGTTAAATATTTTTTGGGGATTTTTGTGCACATGAACCGGGGGAGGTTGTGGGCTGACTTAATAAAAAAAGACCAGTGCAATGGCATCTATCGATTTGCTTATTCGTATAGTTTGGATCATTGTAGCGGAGGGGAATTGTCTTCTTTTCACATCATTTTAGGTCAAAGTGGTCCAATGTCGTAGCTAGCTAGAAAGGGGAATCAGAGTCCCCTCAACCCCATCTCTTCATGATAGATGCAGCATTCCCAAAATGATCTGAAACGAAGACAATTCCAATAAATGTCACTAGACTAGGGGATGGTTGAGTTAATAAAGAAAGACCATATTCTAGACTTCAGGGCATTCATGTACATGAAATCTGTTCCGGTCGGCATCATATTCTAGACTTTAAGTAATACTGTATTTAAATTTCATCTTTCTAAACATATAAATTTTAAAATTTTCATTTTTAAGATTAAACATATTAATTATCTCTATCTAGAAAATTAATTTAACTTATATTTTTTTCTCTCTAAACACATTCATTTTAATTTTTATTCAAAAAATAAATTTTCTTTATTTATTTTTTTCTAAAAAACTAAATTTAATATTTCTCACTCTAAATCTATATATTTTATTGTTAACTCTCTGAAAAAATATTTTAAAATTTGTTTCTGTAACAATATTGACTCTTAATTTTCTCACTTCTAAAAAGCTAAATTCAAATTTTGGTCTAAAACAAAATACATTATTTTAAACTCTTAATATAAATTATTTAATTCACATTTCTGCTCTCGAAACATATTGACTATAATTTTGCTTTCTTTTAAAAAAAAAAAAGTTATTTCTTTCTACAATTAAAGCATGTTAATTTTTTTCTCTAAAAAATTAAAAAATTCTCTCTCTAAAAATTCTGAATTCAATTTTTCTCTCTAAAATCAATTTAATCAATATTCCTCTCTCTAAATCCATTAATTTTAATTTTTCTCTTACCAAAAATATAAATTTAGTTTTTTATCCCTAACATCAAGCACATTATTTTAATATATTTTGGGTGGGGTTTTGGTGGACTTGGTGTCTTCTCCGGATGTTTATTAATATTTTCCCCTTGTCTAATTAAAGAAAATATAGTCCCATCCTCGTTTCAAGACAACAAATTAACAAACATTTAACTAATCGACACTCAATACGAAAATCCTTTTTAAAGAAACACAAAAACCTAATCAACACTTTCCACACTTCATACTCTATTTCGTGCCTCTTTCGATTCTTCAATTCACTCTACACCTAATACCATTCTTCCAAAATAACAGAGTGGGGGGCAAATGATAGTACCCGAATTAATAGCCCATAATCATTCATGGTTATCCGATAAGAAAAAAAATCTCCATGACAATAGAAGCTTTCCACATTCCTTTAAGATTCTAATTTTCTTGTACTTTCGATAATGAAGGAAATCTTTCTAAAATTTTAAATTTTCCTTAATCTCGAGTGATTTTAAATCAAATCCCTACTGTTTCGGAAGATAATTTTTCCACATGATAAGTAAGATTTTCTATGCATATTGGCACATGAAAGACTATATATACAGAGTAAAGGCAAA
Organism: Dillenia suffruticosa; assembly: GCA_033439265.1. NCBI lineage: Eukaryota > Viridiplantae > Streptophyta > Magnoliopsida > Dilleniales > Dilleniaceae > Dillenia > Dillenia suffruticosa. The sequence continues at coordinate 14,722,779 of JAVTVX010000011.1, read as the reverse complement.
CTATCAAAGAAAGACAACTCAATTCTCTACAAAAGAGGTACGATTTCATAGCTAATTCCATACCATCAAAGGTACGACTCATACTCAACTTTATACATGATTAGAGGTATGATTTAATACAAATATATACAGATTATATCACATGGCATTATATATGTGATATACAATATTTCTTTATACACGGTACTCATTGTACAATACTCTATATACAATACATACAAAGACAACGCATGGCAAAAGTTACAGATTACCCTCAATTTTTCTTTTATTACTCTTTCTAACTTGAACATCGAAATCCCCTCGTAAAGCCATTCTTGATGGGGTTTTTGTAGATTTCCCTTCTAAGAGGATCCGACAAACACCTCGGCACCGATTCCCTGTTTGAATCAAAAGAGTTGTTATATGTGGAGTCAAATTTATCTTCAATATATATATATAATTAATAAAAGAAAGGTAGGAAGGGGATCAACTCAATTTTTGTTCAAAAATTGAGTTGCCTGCTTATCCTTCAGGGATGTAAAGGAATCAAAAGTAACATAATTTGCTTACCTTTTTATCCCCTTATCTCAATTACTCAATTGTTATTCTCTCTTCTATACCAATGTTGGTTGTTGCTTCGAATTCAAAGAATTCAGAATCATTTGATTAGAAAATTTTGTTTTCAATACTTCATTCTAAATTAGTTTTTGTACTCATGTTTGAACTTTGAAATTTGCCGGTGTCAAATTAGAGCTTTATAGCTTTCATATTAAGTTGCCAATAATTGCTTTACCGCGACCTTACTTACAGCAACAATCAAAATTTGCTTAGCAATTAATGATAAAATTAGAAATTAATGTTTATGATCTTTCAACTAGTGCAAAATATTAAATTTTTCTCTATTTACATCATAAATTTTAAAAAATAGTCATTAGGTATGAATCAAATTCAAAGGATGTACATGAACCTCTTGTCATTTTACAATCTTTTGTGAGTTTTTAATTTTTGTTTAAAAAGCACTACTAATTTCAACTGACAATTTCCGCTTTTTCAAAATGAGGAATTGGTATCGGAACTTCTAGACACGGTTTCAATTTTAGAACCATGAAATAGTCATTGGGAGGCTCGTTAAGACTTTTACGAAATTTTGCCACCTCAGCAGTGAACAGTTTGCTACTGTTCATCCTCTTTTTGTTTTTTTTTTGGGTTTCTTTTTCTTTTTCTTTTTCTTTATTTACTTTTTTTCTACCTATTTATCCTTTTTTTTGCTTTTTTTTTTTCACTTTTCCCCCTTCTTTTTTTTTGTTTACTTTTTTCAGGTTTCTTTTTTTTCCTTTTTTCTACTTCATTTTTTTCCACCCTTCACTATACTTTTTTTCACTCTTTTTTTTTTAGGTTCCATAATTACCGATTTATTACTGTTCTTTTTTTTTGCTTCTTTTTTTCTTTCGTTTACCCATTTTTTTGCTTTTTTTTTCACTCTTCACCATTGCCTTTTTTTTATTTACTTTTTTTGGTTTCTTCTTCTTTTTTTTTTTTATCTTTCACCTTTCTTTTTTTTCGCTCCTTTTTTTTTGGGTTCCACTATTACCAATTTACTACTGTTCCTATTTTTTTATTTATTTTTTTTTTTAAACTATGTACCCTTTTTTTCCTTCTTTTTTTTTCCCATCATTAACCCTTCCTTTTTTTCTCTTTTTTTTTTCACCTGTCACCCTTCTTTTTTTTACTCCCTTTTTTGGGTTTCATATTATCGGTTTGCTATTGTTCTTTTTTTTTTATTTCTTTGGTTTGGATTTCTTCTTCTTTTTTTCTTCACCCTTCACTCGTGGAGAGAAGGGAGTGGGAGGGAATGTCACCTCAGATGGGAACGGTTGGTTACTATTTTGTCTTTTTTTATTCCTTTTTTTGGGGTTTTTTTTTTCCTTTTTATTTATTTATTTTACTTTTTTACTTCTTTGTTTCACCTTTCACCCTTCCTTCCCCCCCTTTTTTTTACCATTTTGAGGTTTTTTTTTTTCACCCTTCACACTTTTTTTTTTCAATATATATATATATATATATATATATTAACTTAATCTTAGTTTTTTTTAATCTTCTTAATTAATAATAATAATAATAATAATAATAATAATAATAATAATAATAATGTTACTATTATAGAAAGCAACAATAGGGAGGGGGCGTGGGAGGGCGTGCCACGTCGGATGGGAGCAGTAGCACACTGTTCCCTCTTTTTTTTTTCCTCTCTTTTTAAGATTTCTTTCTTTTTTCATTTAAGATAAGAAACAAGTGGGGGAGGGAGGAGTGAGAGGGAGTAGCACCTCGGATAAGAATAGTAGATAACTGTTCCCTCTTTTTTTTCCCTCTTTATTTTCTTTGGAGTTTCTTTCTATAATCTTAATTTTAATCTTTCTTAATTATATATAAAGAAACAAGTGGAGAGGGGTGGGAAGGATTGTTATCTCGGATGAGAACAGTTTGTTATTGTTCTCTTTTTTCTTTCTTTTTGTAGGATTTCTTCTTCCTTTTTTTACTTCTTTTTTTTTACCCTCCATTCTTCTTTTTTTTTTTTTGCTTCTTTTTTTTTTTTTACTTTTTTTTCACTCTACACCATTTTTTTCACTCTTTTTTTGGGTTCCACTGTTACTGGATTGTTACTATTTCTTTTTTTTACTTCTTTTTTTTGTTTTTTCTTTGTTTTTTGCTTCTTTTTTTTCCCCACCCTTCACCCTCCGTTTTTTTATTTTTTTTATTTTTTTTGGGTCTCTTCTTATTTTATTTTATTTTTACTTCTTTTCTTTTCACCCTTCACTCTTTTTTTAACTCTTTTTTCTTTATTCCACTGTTACCGATATACTACTATTTCTTTTTTTTTCTTCCTTCACCCTTTTTGCTTTATTAATCTATCTCTTCTCCTCTCTCCACTTTGTTTTCACTTCTTTTTTTATGGATTTCACTGTTTTCGCAACTCTCGTTGGAAGTCCCTCTCCTCTTGATGCCTCTTGGTACAATTTGGTTTTTTTCGAGTCATTTCCTTTTTTTGAACCATTTTTGATTTTCTAATTTGCTAAAACACCCTAAAAAAAAACTATGTGTATGTACAGCTACACACAATTGAAGATTTAAAAAAAAAAAAAAACAAGTGGGGAGGGAGAGGTGGGAGGAATTGCCACCATAGATGGGAACAGTTTACTACTGTTTGTTTTTTGGGTTTCTTATTTCTTTCTTTTTTTTTCATCCTTTATACTTCAGTCTTTTTCTTTTCTTTTTTTTTTTGCTTTTTTTTATTTCTTTTTTTTTCACTCTTCACCCTTCTTCTTTTTTTTTTTTTTTTTTACTTTTTTCACCATTCACCATTCTTTTTTTTTCACTCTTTTTTTTTTGTTCTCCTGTTACTCGTTTCCTACTATTTCCTTTTTTTCTACTTTTTTTTGTTTCTACTTTTCTTTTTTTTTTGTTCTCCTGTTACTCGTTTCCTACTATTTCCTTTTTTTCTACTTTTTTTTGTTTCTACTTTTCTTTTTTACTTCTTTTTTTTTTCACAATTACCTCCTCCATAACACAAGGAGAAACTCGCAGTTCCCTTGAGATATCTAAAATTCATTTTCAACTCCCTCCAGGATTTGATTGATATCTACTCACCAGACCGACTGCATAATATATGTCTAGTCGTGTACACAATATTGTGTACATCAAACTTCTCGCTGTACTGGAATAGGGATCTTACTCATTTCCCTTACTTTTTCCTGAGTTTTGGGACACATCTCAAAATTCATGCCATCACACTTGATGATAGGAGTATCTATGGGATTACAATCACTCATCCCAAAACACTCAAGAATTTTTCTAATGTAGTTCTCTTGTGAAAGAGCCAACATTCGTCTCGAGCGATCCCTCTAAATCTTAACTCCAAGAATGAACTCAACTTCACACATATCTTTTATGTCGAAACTTGATGACAACTATGTCTTAATTGTTATCAAATACTCAATGTTATTCCTAACCAATACTATATCATCCATATATAGAGACAAAATCATAAAAGAGTCATCACTACGTATCAAATAAATACAATGATCCTCCTTGATCATTGTAAAACCATAAAATATTACCTCCTCATGAAATTTCAGGTACTACTACCCAGATGATTGCTTTAGACCATACATTGATTTTCGAAGTTGACAGACCTTATCTTCTTGACCTACTAGAATGAACCCCGAGAGCTATTCCATGTAGATCTCCCCATCCTAATTTTCATTAAGGAAAGCGGTTTTTATATCCATATGATATAACTCTAGATCCATACTTACGACAATCGTCAATAGTAAATGGATCGATATAAATTTAAATACAGGAGAGAACGTCTCTTCGTAGTCAATATCTTTTGTTTGTGTGTTACCATTGACTACTAGACGGGTCTTGTACGTCTCTACAGATCCGTCAGCCTTTCTTTTGATTTTGAGAATTCATTTGTTCTAAATGGACTTTTTATCCTCAGGTAAGTCAACTAGGTCACAGATCTCATTGACTCTCATAGATTCTATCTCCTCTTGCATGACCTTTAACCATTGGTCATTCATGGGATCCTCAAGAGACTTCTGAAATGTCTGGGGCTCCTTATCATTTTCGGAAGTCATAATGAGGATCTTATCCTCAATCGGAAAACGACGTCAAGATTCATGTCCCCGACTACTCCTACGAGGAGGGGGGCCTCCTCACCTCTAGACGGGCCACTTTCATTAGGATGAAGATCCATAATAGGTTCTTGAGTTCGCTGCTATGCTCAACTAAGCTGTTAGGCTCACCCATCTCATAAAAGGTGAAATAACCGATCGATTTCATCTCCTTTAGGGAAATCATTTTCCAGGAACGTGACATCACGAGATTTACTGTGACTGTATCGTCTGTATATTCACCTAGGAACATGTCCCTTAAAGTGTTCAGAGTATCTTATAAAAATACACTTCTTTTCTCAAGAGCCTAATTTGTCATGAGGATATGAGGAATCATGAACATATGCGGCACAATTCGATGGTCTCAAATGGCTAAGGTAAGGCTGCCTCCTTGTTCAAAACTCATATGGGATATTGACTACGGATTTGGTTGGAGCACGGTTGAGGACGTAGACTATAGTCAATAATGCATCTCCCCAATGAGAGATAGGCAAATTAGTCCACGCCATCATAGATCTCACAATCTCCAACAAAATCATATTTTTTCTCTCGGCTACTCCGTTCTACTGGGGAGTAGTATGAATAGTTAACTGTCTCGTAATACTGTTCTCGAAACAGAGCTCTTTAAACTTCTCAGACAGATACTCGCGTTTTTGATCAGTTCTAAAAGTCTTTACTCCCAAGTCTAATTATTTTTCAACCTTACTGATAAACCTCCTAAAACATTTCAATACCTTAAACTTGTACGAGATCAGATAGACGTAACTGAAACGCGTGTAATCATCTATAAATGTAATAAAATACGTAACTCTGTTTCGGGCTCTCACATTCATAGGCCTACAAATATCGGAGTGGATCAGGTGCAATGGAGTCCCAGTTCTTATTGCCTTTCTGAATGGTTTCCTCGTTGTTTTGTCAGTTAGGCAAAACTCACATAGGAGCAACTCGACCCGAGTTAGTGGGCCCAACAGGCCACTCGCAGCTAACCGATTTATTCTTTCTTGCCCTATGTGGCCAAGTCTACTATGCCAAACAGTAACATTATCAACTACGCTATCAGATGTATAGGCAATCAAAGATAATTGAGAAATTTCATTAAAAGAAACCATGTTCAATGCATAGAGTCCATCACTGGCTAAACCAGTACATAATAAAGAATTGTCATAAGAAATCGAAACACTCGAGTTTTCAAATGAAACAAAATATCCTAAAGAATCTAGACAAAGAACAGATATAAGATTCCGTCGAATCTTGGGAGCAAACAAAACATCATGAAGACATAGGATTTGGTTACTTCGCAGCATCAGCTTACATGTGACAATCCCTCTCACTGCCATAAATACTCCGTTCCCTACATACAGCCTCCTCGCATGAGGACTCAATCGGCGGAACTTGACGTATACACTCCTATCATGAGCTATATGGTCGGTGGCTTCTGAGTTTATAATCCGCAAAGATGAGGAGTCAGTAACTATCATAGTGGATGAAACATAACACAAACCATGTAAAGAAGAAAAACTTATCTTCCGTTAGCCACACTCATGAGCGAAATGCCCAAACTTGCCATACACAGCATTTCACTTTGCCCTTACTGAGCTCCTTCTTCTTGCGTTTCTGTGCTCTGTCATTGGTCTTAACCAATGGCTTCTTCTTACCTTGGCTAGGTTTCTTATCACACCATTTATGCTTGATGCCCTTGGTGCTCTTACTCGAGTCTGCTACAAAAGTATAACCTAAAGCAGATCTAGCCACCTCCTGGTGCTCCTCTTCAAGCTCACAATACCTACTCACATCTATGAAAGTACGAATACTTTCGGTGTGTGTGAGATAGATCTTAACCACATCCCAGGAGTTAGGTAAAGACTAGATCACACCCAACACCTGAAACTCATTAGATATTGGCTCCTCATATTCTTCAAAGAGATAATCATACTCGACATGTCACGCCCCAAACCGGGATCGTGAACAGTCACCCGTTGCCCTTGGATGCCGGCTGTATTTTTATAGAAAATCGGACAGAATCTCCCCATAAATCGAAAGTTTCCCGCGTACAATTAAACCTGTATTATCAAAATCAACCTGTACTGTAAACCAATGGCCATCCCGACCTCTCCAAAATTAACAAATACCACTGCCAGCATCCAGAACAACGCAAGGCTACAAGTTTCTAGCAGTTTTAGCCACAGACCTCTACTGTCTGCCGAATTAGAGTATGAACAGCCGCCACACTGAACGGATTTAACTTTTATCTTATATACAAAAATTTTCCCAAATAACATTTAAATATATACAATCGCCTCAATACAAATGAAATATGAGAGTTAAATTATACAGTCATCCCAAAATAAGTACACGGCCAACTACGGATCTCAATGTCAAGACATCGCAGGGTCGAAACTAAATTAGAAGTAAATCTCACCATCAGAAATACCAACTCCGCTCTAGAGCCTGTAACGTCGCTCAGTGAGTGAGGGGGATAATATCAAGTATAAATAGTATGGGTGAACCATTGTAATGTCAAATAACAACATTTCGAATCAAAAATTTACATTTCGCATCAAAACATGATATATTTAGCAATTGAAATTATTTAATCAATCACACGTTAACAAGTATATATGCATCCATTTAAAATCAAGTAATATCAGAGCAAGCCAAAAATGATCCTGGCAAAGGTCAACCGAGACCAAAAACAGGCGCATCGGGGGTTTTATTATGCATAGACTTTAAAACGCTCTCTACCCCGACGTTGGCCATGAGTTCGCTGGGGCTAACTCATCAACGTGTATAGGACCCCGCCCGGTGCTAGACGGTAGCGTCACACACGTCCTCCCCCTACGTGGGTTCAACCGGTCACGCCTATATCCTTTAGAATAAATGACGTTTGCGGATACTTCCTGCAGAAGCGTATCCGGACAACCCATGCCTCTATAAACGTCCTTCGTAGCTACGGAATCATCATAGTATCACAAAAGGCACAACATCCCAGGGCACAACGTCCCACAAGTATCATCACATCATCGCATAACTAGTGGGCATCCAACCCACATAGTTCATCAAAAAAATATTTTAAATTTGCATGCCAATACGTCTCATCAATTCATTTCAAAACAGCAAATCAATGCAACGATATAAAATGAAATTTATACATTTTCAAGTAATGACACAATTATTTTTCATTTCAAACCATGGATGCATAGTTGTTGTAAATATATTTCAAGACACTCCAATAATCACAAAACAGATTTTTAAATTTAATATCATACGTCAAACGAATGCATATCAAAACATGTTTTATCGAAAATACGACAGAAAACACGTTTTACTATTTTATACAAGAGATTAGAGTTCCACTCACATATCTAGGGAGGGTGGTCACTCCCTATTTTTCAACGACTCTCCAAAAGACAAACCTAATCAAATCATCAAATTTTATATCAAATAAAACCCTAATAAGGGATTTTATCAACAAAATTTATTCAAACTTAGAATTTGGTGCATTTCTCTCACCTAGGGTTCCTCGGATCTCAGATCTAGCTTTTGTTCGCCCGTCGGTTGGGTCTAAAACCTGAATGTTTCTAAATTCGAAACAATAGTGAGCAATTTAAGTCTAATTACTAAAGAAATTTGAAACCATAATGTGAAAATCGAAACTTTGAGTCATTTACCTTCGCAGGGACTCGCGGACTGTCACAGGCCGTCTCGGGCTGCGAGCCGCGGGCCGCAGTGGGCTTCAGTAGGCCGCGGGCCGCAATGGGCTTGCGGGCTGTTGGGCCTGCGGGCCTGGTGGGCCTCGCGGCTCGTGGGCTGGCCCGTTCACGGGCTAGGGCTCACGCTCGTACAGAGGGTCGCGCTAGCTCGCGCGCTGGCTCGTGCGCTGTGTCGCGTGTTGGGTCGCGCTGGGTCGTGTGCTGGGTCATGCGCTGGGCTCGCGAGAGATCGCGCGCTGGCTCGAGCAGGGGTAGCATGCTGGGCTCGTGGGAGATCGCGCGCTGGCTCGAGCAGGGGTAGCGCGCTCGCCCGTGCTGGGTCGCGCGCTGCTCGCGGGAAATCTCGGGCTGCTCGCAGGAAATCGCGCGAGTGCCCACTGTACAGGAGGTGAGGCGTTGTTCACTGGCTGACCGCGCGCTCGCGTGAGGAGGGAGGAGGCGCTACAACAGCGGCGATCGCGGGAGGAAGGTGGAGCAGCCGCGGTGGGTGGCGGAAGGGAGAGGAGAAAGAGAGAAAGAGAGAAAGAGAGGGAGAGAGAGAGAGAAAGAGAGAAAGAGAGAGAGGGAAAAAGAGAGATTGGGAGAGAGAGAAAAGGAGAGATTGGGAGATATATATATTTTTTTTCTTTTTTTCTGGTGTTACATGACATGTATATAAGATACTGTTTCATAGTATGATTCGACCTCTTCTTATAAGTGATAAATCTATAGGTCAACATCCTTAGCTTAGGAGTTGATCGGGAGGCTAAATGCTCTCTCAGAGCAACCCAGACCAACATCACAGTAAGATACTGCTCATAAATTCATATTAGATCATCGTGCATACTGCTCAGGAGGATTACCCTAACCTGGCCATCATTTCTCTTCCACACACGATACGCCTCCTAATCCAGTCACCTGAGGCTTGTCACCCACCCCGGGTCAGACATCTCGTACTTTAGAACCTCTGCTTGGTCTTATTTCTCGAAGACAAACTCAACCTTTTAGTGCCAAATATCATAATTATCACCGTTCAACTTGTCTCCCTTCACGAAATCAAGTCAACACTCTTGTTTGCAGTCATTGTCTCTATTATACAGAAAAAGAGATGTTAGTAACAAATGATACTTACTATCACAACTTTGCGCCCCCTACGAATCAAAAAATCTGAAATGATTCGAGTACAGACCCCAAAACAAGCGTATGAGTCAACGGACACCATACATCACAATCCAGGATCGCATCTCACCATTCGATCTTGAATCGGCCCACAAACCCACAAATAGTCACAAATATGATATAGGACCCTCAGAAAATTGAAAAAAATCCATTTCCAGATGACCTAATGCGCCGCCATACACGTCCTCATGCGCCTCCATGTGTTGGTAGCTATCTGGCACACGCGCCAGACTCGCAGCGCATCTCACACACACGCGACCCACATCCCCGGGTCGCAGATCAGGTCGGGACGCAGGTCAAACTCGGTTTTGGGTCCGAACCGACCCCGGTCCGCCGACCCCTTCACGTGCCTCTCGAGCACGTGAAGTGCACGCGTCTTCCGCACTCGTAAAGTGCACGCGCCTTCATCTTGCTTCTGGACGCGCCTTTGCAAGCATGTAAAGCAAGCGCCCGAGGGTTTGGAGTGGGTCTTCTTCATCCGACAGGCCTACAACAGGATCTTTCGACCCAACTTCTGGAAAACTCATTTCTGGACTCCTTTTGACGGCGATCTCCACCGAGAAATAAAATTGGAGTTCCCCAAAAATATCCTTTACTCAATTTTTTGGAAATTCAAACCCTAATTTCGGTAAATCAAATGTCCAAAATTTTGACCCTTTTCGGCTATGTTGGAAAACTTAGTTTCTAGCAATGGCAGTTCACAATATACATGTCTAAACATAGATCATCATGCAAGGAATACATTTATGCTATTATTATAGATCTACTAGTTCTTTAATTCGATAGATCAAAGGTTTCAAGTTTCGCTCACCATTAGGATTTGAAACTTTGGTTTCAAATTTTATGGTCAAAACATACTCCAAAAATTATGAAAAAAAATATATTTGAGATCTACATGTCAGGGGCAATATCATGGTATAATCAGATTCACAAAACTCATCTATGATCCGAATCCTAAATTTTTAACCCTATAGTATCATATCCAAAAAATTCTGAAAAATATTTTTTAAAAAATCCAACATACTTTGATATCAATGTTAGATTTAAAAAGAATACATAGCGGAAGTATGGTATTTTTTGAAATAATTAAAAAAAATAGATTTTCGGATATATCTCAATAAATAAATCACAGGTAAAATCGGGAATCACAAAATCTCACCATCAGGATGATAATCATGTTAATCGAATTATCATTACAGTACCACAATGTTACAATCCTCAATTCGATTACAAAAACGATGTACAAATTCCCTCGCTTGGAATTTTTTTTCAAATCCCTCATAATCCTCTCTCTCTCTAGAGAACAAAATGTGTTTGTTTCTCTGTACGCCAAAAACCCTAATTTCCTTTTCTTTTTGCTTAGCAAATAATTAGGGAATTATTGTGAGATCATGCGTAGAGAATTAGAAAGGTTGGAATAATGATTTTACTTATTATTCCCTGACTTCCATCTTTGATATTTATCAAAGTAAATGACCATGTGGGCACTTTTTCCTTCACTTGGTTTCTATATGGAGTGGGGTCATATGATTGTTCTCGAGTTTACAAGCTGTTCGAATGTTTGTTTCCCTAGGAAATTTATCCGAAGTGTTGGTGATTTGCTTCAAATTTTCTTGATTTTCGAAATAGCATACTTCGAAAGTGTTTCGGTTATTGAGTGATTGCCCGTAATGTGTGGTGGACTATGAAAAACTCTTTATTTAGATTTGCATTCATCAGATCATAAGACATGGTAGAGAAGGATGGATAGATGGAATAACCAGTGAATTACAACTTTATTGTATTGTAATTGGTGCATTAATCTTTGCAACCTTGATGCTTTTTATTGATTGGTTTCATTATCACAAAATTGCTCCAAAATTGACTTAGTTCTAAAATATGAGTTAATATATATTTAAAGTTAAAAATATCATAAACAATTTTAAAAAAAATTACAGAGGGTACCAATTACGGAATGCAATCGCATCATTTAGATCAAGGCAAGCAACCTAGTCTAACTGCCCCCCCTAAATTCAGCTAAGAGGTGTCATGAATTTAGAGCTTGAAGGTGATTTATGCAAAGTCCAGCCTCCCCACACCATGAGTAACCCTTCTGTGTTGATTTCTGGGGGAAATCTCTGTCGACAAGACTGAAAGCATAACAAAATGTGTAAGAAGAGTGAATGATGTTCTGAGTGAAGACTCGCTTCAGCTAGTGAGCAAGGGAGAGAATTTGGAATATCAACAATATACTTCCATATTGAGGAAATATTTCTATTACAAAACATGAGTTGATATAAGAATTATGGATTTTTTTTAATATTAAAAAGTTTTGGCCGTTTCTTTTGATAAAATTCTATACTTTTTTTATTAAAAATTCATTACAATTGAAAATTTTTTAATCGACATGGTTTCAGTAAGACGGATGACTACTGATAAGCGATTGTTCATTTATCGACATGGTTTCAAAAAAACAGAATAAAAAATAAAAAGAAAAATAAAGTAATAAAATATAATATAAAATATGAAAATAAAATATAAAATGTTAAACTTAATTTTTTTAAATTGACATTTTATATTTTATTTTGTTTAACATTTTATATTTTATTTTATTTTATTATTCTTATATTTTATTAATTTATATTAACTAATCAAATTTATTATTTTATAACATTTTAGATTAGCAATTTATTTTATTATTTTATATTTTTATTTTTTAAAAAATAATATTACTCTATTTTTTAATATTTTATTATTTACCGATGGAATTTGCGACGAATTAGAAATTGGTCGCTAAATTTAGCGACGAATTCCATAATCCGTCGCTAAGTTAGCGATGGATTCGGCAATTCGTCGCTAAGTTAGTAACAGATACCTCAATCCGTTGCTAAATTAACGACGGATTCCGCAATCCGTCGCTAAACTTAATTTTTTTAAAATTAACATTTTATATTTTATTTTATTTTGTTATTTTATTCTTTTATTCATTTATATTAACTAATCATATTTATTATTTTATAATATTTTAAATTAGCAATTTATTTTATTATTTTATTTTTTTATTTTTTAAAGAATAATATTATTTTATTTTTAAAATATTTTATTATTTAGCGATAGATTTTACGATGAATTAGAAATCCGTTGCTAAATTTAGCGACGAATTCCATAATCCGTCGCTAAATTAGCGACGAATTCAGCAATCCGTTGCTAAACTTAATTTTTTTTTAAATTAACATTTTATATTTTATTTTATTTTGTTATTTTATTATTTTATTCATTTATATTAACTAGTCATATTTATTATTTTATAATATTTTAAATTAGCAATTTATTTTATTATTTTATATTTTTATTTTTTAAAGAATAATATTATTTTATTTTTTAAAATATTTTATTATTTAGTGACGGATTTTGGGACGAATTAGAAATATGTCACTAAATTTAGTGACGAATTCCATAATTCGTCGCTTCGTCGCTAAGTTAGTGACGGATTCGACAATCCATCGCTAAACTTAATTTTTTTTAAATTAACTTTTTATATTTTATTTTATTATTTTGTTATTAAAAAATATATAATTTTATATATAATTAAATAAAAGATAATGTTAATATAATAATTCAATAATATTATTATTATATAATTTATTTAATATATTATATATTATCATATTTTCTATTTATTATATTATATCTTAATATATTTAAAATAAAATCATAAAAGATTTAAAAAATAAAATAAAGAAAAATATAAAATAATAAAATAAAATTCATATTAACAAATCATATTAATATATTAATTAAAAATAAAATATATAAAATATATAGAAAATATAATGATATATAATATATTAAATAAAATATATAATAAATATAAATTATATAAATTATAAAATATAAAATACTAAAATAATTTAGTTTATTATTATTAGAAAATATGAGAAAAAGAAATCAAATAATTAAAAAAAAAGTATATGGATGGATATCTACTTATAGTCTATTGGTTAAGGTGCTCCTAATATCTTGTGAGTGTAGAGGTTCGATTTCCTCTTGAGACGCCGGAGGCATTTCTTGCAAAATAAAGGGAGTTAGCATAGGTGGACGCAGTGCGGGTCCAGGAGCTCTAGTGGGGGGCCTGTTCGGGCTCGTGGGTGGGTGCAATCCTAAAAAAAATAAATTAAATATATAATTAAATAAAATAAAATATTAATATAATAATTAAATAAAAAATATATAATAAATAAAAAATATTATAATATATAATATAATTTAGCGACGAAAAATTGTTCGTCGCTAAATCCATCGCTAAAATAGCGACGGATTTCTTGTTTTCATCGCTAAACTTTTACGACGCGTCATTAGAGTTGAAAAATTTTCGTCGCTAAATCCGTCGCAAAAGTTTTTAACGATGAATTTTTTTAAAATTTTTATCACTAAAATCGTGTTTTTTTATAGTGAAGTGTTCAATCATATTATATATATATATATGAAAAAAATTATATAAAAAATATTAAATTAATTTTGAGAAAGAAGAAATAAATATTAAGTCATAAAATTAATCAAAATAATTAGATAATTGGAAAAAAGAAAGAAATGATAAAAGAGACGAAAAAAGAAAAATTATGTTGTCCCATATTGGAATTGAGTAAGGAGGTAGGAGAGAGAAAGAATTATAAATAATAGATCAAAGGAGGAAACATCTAGGTGGTAGAGGCTAGTTGTGAATGCTATTGTGCAATTGTGACTAGTCAATTCAGTACAATTTTCAAAGTTTGTTTTTTTTTTTTTTAATTTGAAATACTGGTCATCAAAATTATTAAAATTTCAATAATAATATATTGATTTTAAATAACAAAATATTTGGTGACGGTTATTTCTATTGTCACTATATATTCATATTTAGTGGGGGTCATATTATATTTTTTTTGTTACTAAATGTTCATATTTAGTGATAGTCAAATTATATTCTCACTAAATGTCGCCGTCACTATAGAGTTTTTTAATGACAAGAGAGTGGCCGCCGCTAAAAGTACTATTTAGTGACGGCCACTTTGTTGACCCTCACTAATACTTTTAGTGACGACCACATGGCCATCACTATAGAGTTTTAGTGGCGGCCACCAGCACATATGGTGACAACTTAGATCCCATTATAAATGGTTTGTGTTGTAGTGAATGTGGCTCGTGGAGGAATGCATTGAACATTAACATCTGCCACATTAGGATTCCTCGGAAAGCTACATAGAGGAATGCGTTGAACATACTCAACGATGAGCAGGCGCAAGGACGAGCAGTGGTTGGAACATCACCAATGGGGTTGGGTTTGGGGACTTCAAAGCCTGGATTGGGAGCAAAAGTGTCATCTGCCCCTGGAATGCATCCATTCTCACATATAAACACATAAATTAAATTCAAAATACATGTCCTGAGTGTGTTGTAGGTCATGTCTAGTGAGACACATGTTCAGGCATGCTAGTAAGACACGTATCTCAACAACAACATCCATTGTAGACAAAAGCACTTGGAACTTGATGCAGCCACTTCCTTCATAGAACTCAAGACATCTAATATCCACGGTAGACAAAAGCACTTTCTTCATCCTTGCACAAGATTAAATTGATATTTTACTACAATTTCTTTTACAATGCATTTCAAATTTTTGAGACTCACATATTGCAAATTCATTCCTCCAATCAAACTCTTAGACAGATACTACAAAAACATTTCTACTCAACCATCTCTAGAAGATCAAAAGGCAAATAAAAGAAATGGAACACCCAAGAAGATATTTCAAGGAAAAAGAACTAATTACAGAACATATCATAAAAAATAAAGAGCATAAAAGGCCCCAAATGTCCATGCATACACTATGCAAGATCCTCTCCAATGATGTCACCAAACTTATGCAAGATTCAGGACGTTCTTGAGATAACATGTGAATGCATAATGATAAAATTTTGGCCCATAACTAGATGTTTCATAAAGGATAATAAGCAATTCATGAATATGTGCTTGTAATCAGATTCTGAACCATCGACACAGTTCTAGTTGAAATCATGGGCACAACAATCAATAGATTATAATACCGGATAAGTACATCAAAAAAATTCTATGTAATTTTTTTTATAAAAGAAAATATATATCAAAAAGAAAAGAAAATTAATGTGAAATTGCAATTCTAATTTTCAAAGTAGTTCAATTACATACCGATATTGCTTTTGCTCTCTTCTCACTCCAGCTCTTGTCCTTCTTTTGAAATGTGCGCTCAAAAGTGTCCATATATGATGGCTTAGTTCCCCTTTCCTTAGTCTATAAAAATAAAAAAATAAAAAAATTCACAGTTACCAATAATGAAATAGTAAAAACAATAATTAAATTAAATATGTCACGCACCGACTCTCCCGTCGAGCACCCGACAACCATCGCATTATTTGGGTATACGAACAGCATCTCTCTATATACCGGAATAGCGCAAGACATTCAACCTATTTAAAAACAATTCAAATATCACCATAATGACCATCCTAGGTCATCAAATATCAAAGACATGCATTTTCACACAATTTAAGGGTCAATCTGATCCATCCTTGTTCATGCACACATGCAAATGGGACAACCCGGTCATTCTAAAATTCTTACAAATATACAATCCCAAAATAGTTTAAAATTCACCATAAAGTGTCCAAATATCCCAATTTAAACAACAAAAATTGTAAGAGGAGTTTTTAAATCAGGAAAATACAAGTTTATTATCATAAAAGTATGGATTTCTCAAATAGTTGATCAAAAAAGGCTAAACAAGTATTTTACAAATCCAAATCAAAATAAAATGTACAAAGATTTCCCTTTTTCCATGGACCATTCTACCATTATAAAAAATAAGGCCTCTATCACATATACCTAGCTATATCGAGCAAAATCTTCGTCAATTTGGCTCCAAATATAAAGTCCACCACCTAAGGATCCTCTAAAAATTTAAGAGAGAGGGGAGTGAGTATTTTGAATACCCAGTAAGTAGAGTTCAATGGCATGGAACATATAAATGAGGTGTGAAAATGGATGTACCAAACAATCACACATTAAATACATTTACAAAAATAAAAAACATTTACATGAAACAAATTTATTTCCAAATAACCATGACTTGTATATGTAATTCAAATAATTTATATTCATTAATCACAATTTTGGGATATTCCGAAAATATTATTCTACCAATGGCCATCGGTAAGATCCACTAAGGAATTTTTCACAATTTTCTCAAAATCTCATCACCTTGGCGTTGGCTCGGAGCTCCGTGGGGTGCGTTCACGTTATCACAGCAGCCGGAGGAGGCTCTCCAACCCGCTTACCACCAAGCTAAATTAAACAGCCTTAGCCACGCCACCCCGATGGCCCGATCCGTGGCAAGACTTAGACTATAGTCATTTTTCAGCACCTTATTACCAAATATCCATTTAATAAATCGAATCATGCTCAATTTCAAGGTAAAGCAAACATCTTACAATTCTCATGGTATCCAAACATGATACAACACAAATAATTCAATAAACATACTCGAGTCATGGAATTGTTAAATCACATTTCAGGGTACTCTAATTTCACAAAACATTTCGAATAACATTTCAAATTTAATTCAAAATCAGTTTATAAATCACAATTTAAAACAATTTACTCATTTACATGAGATATAGCCGTCCACTCACCTCTTGGGAGGGTATTCATTCCCAATTTTCAACTCAAACAAAATCCAACCTCTCCTTTAATTCTGAATGTCTTAACCTAAGACATTCACAAATTCCTAACTTTCCAAAAATTTTCCGACACATGTTATAAAAAAATGACTGTATCTTGATCTACATTTCTCGAATTATGGAAATTTCAATTTTTACTTAAAAGCTAGACATAAAATTACAAATTTTATGTTTATGTCCCAAGCTCATTCAAATCGTATAAAAAATATCTAAATTTATGAATATTATAATCCTAAACTCATAACTTTCATTTGGGCAGTTACCGAAAAATTATCATAACTTTCACTATACACATCGGATTTAAGTGACTCAAGTCTCAAATTAAAGATAAAATATAGATCTATAACTTTCATGTTCAGACTTAAGCCTAAATTTACCTTGAAGATGGTACAAATCTGTAGCAAACTTCACACCTAGAACAGGACACAAAAGCAGAGTATTCTACAGAATTCGTGTGATTTTAAAAATTTACCAAAAATTCAATCCTCAATGAAATCCTTCGAATCATATGTCATTTTAAAGGTCTACAACTCTAGTTTCAGAAGAAATACCTATTAAGTTTGCAGTAGTGTACAAAGAGTTATGACTTAAAAACTACAGCAAGGTCATATGTCCAGAGGGAGGGAGATGAGAGAAACAGGAGAGGAGAGAAGCAGGGAGGGAGAAAGAGAGATGGGAAGATTGAGGGAATGGGTTTTCGGGAAAGGGAGATTGGGAAAGTGGGGGAGGGAGAGGGAGAGAGAGAAAGAGTGTTTTGTTGACTCTTTTTTTTTTTTTAGTCTCCCGGTGCTACAAAATAAAAATATAAGTGTTTTAAATAGTTATCGGTCTTTTCTATACTCATTGACATTGATTGACCCCGCATAAATGGCACACGCTTGCCCAGAATTCAAGCTTTATTCTTTTTGTTCTGCTCACTCTTTTGTTTACTCTTCTCAGAATCCCAAATGGTTAACATTCTCATCCCATTTTCCTATGTGACACAATTTGGCTTCATCTGACTTGTTTTGGCTTTATTGATCACATTTCAGATGTGATCACTAACTTTTTTCTTAAAAATTCTTCTTATTTCACTTTCTTTTGAATCATCCCAACTAAATCTCAACTGCAATAAATAAAAAAATAATTAACTTTATTAAGACATGAACTTTAATTGATATATCAATTGAAAAGAAAAACTTATCTTAAACTCTCTCCACAATAAGTCCTTTGTTTCTTTTGGAGTGTTGGTGTAACTCGTCCATGCCCTTCTCAATGGTTATTGTCTATTTTATTGATTATGCGCACCACAAATACTGAATTTGAGAATCTGCAATCAAGTTAGAAATGAGCAATGATAAATAAATAAGATACTTAAAAGAATCATATGCAATATAAATAAAAGAATCATATTAAATGAAATTTTAAAATTAAATACCTACGAATCTCAATATGCAGATATGATATTTCACGTATCTTCTACACCTATGTCCCCCTCATCATTTGACTGTTGCATTGAAGGTGCAACTGAAAGAAGATGGGAGCTGAAGGAAATTTAGAAAGAGAGAGGGAAGGGGACGGTGAAGGGGAAAGGGAGTGGGAAGTACTCGATCTTCCTTGTAAAACTAGCATGTGCCTTCCACGTTTATACTGATAAATATAAATGTTAGACAAATAAGGAAAATAATAATTGTATGTTTTAAGGATATATAAGAACGTGCATCAAGAAGCTTACCATGTTCAAACTTTCGTAGTAAACAAAATATCACCAACACTCTAACTAATTGACTCGAATGATCAACAAAAAGAAGGCAAAGCATTTGACTAGGAAAGCCAACATGATTTAAAATTAGAGAAATACAAATTTAGTGAATGAAAAAAGCATATGCATGTGTGTTGACAAATAAACAAATGATGTATAATAAAGACAAATGTATTATAATGAGCATATCTATGGGTGTAGAAAACTATTCTTACCCAGCATCAAAACTATAATAAAGATAAATGTATTATAATGAGCATATCTATGCGGTCTACCTAATAAGGTTACTTGTTGAGGTAAGTTTGGTTTGTTAGCTCATAAATAATCAAATTCAAAATAAATAATCAAATTCAGATTAAGTCTCTCTTCAATCGAAATTTCTCAAGAAATGGTAAAAAAAAAAAAAAAGAAATAATAGGGAAAGATCAAAATAGATTGCCAAATGTTGTATGCTTCAGTTTGTGGCATGAGTGCAAGGTCATTGACCAATCTTTGCTAAATGTTGGGAATAAATCTAAAACTACCAAGAAATTTTCAAAATAATACTTACGAATAAGATGGCTGAAAGCATTTCCCGCAGTGTTGTTTACAATTGTTCCGTGATTGTCTAAAATTATTCATAATTTTTTCAAGATAAAATTCAATTGGCATCTATGGAATACAAATTGGTGATGGGGTTGAAGATGGAAAGGAATACAGAACGCCATTGGAATGGAGCTTCAAAAGTGTGCCAAAAAACAAGGGCCTAAATTTGGTGGCTAGAATTCATGAAGAACATAGACCTCACTTTTTTTTTCCCAGAATTCAGTTCAGAAATGGAGTTTCAAAAGTCTTACTGCCTAAGATGCCAACTCTAGCACTGAAAATTTTCAAGAGTCACCCTCAATAACTGCTTAGTACATATTCTGGACCAGAATGCCACCAATCTCTATGTGATCTCACTCTTTTCGTACAAAAATCATGCCATTCTCCCAAATACACTCCCAACCCCCACCCCCACCCCCAAAAAAAGAACCACAAGCCAACCATGCTTTCCACAAACTTAACGCCAAAAAGGCAGCATTCACTCAGCTTCGAAACAGAAGTAAATAATCCACCAATGCAATCAATTTGGAACCAAGTCCAAAGCAGATAGTAAAACTTTATGTATTTTATTCCATTAAAAAGGACCAACCACTAAATCATTATCTTACATCACTCCTTTCTTCGCATACACATGGATCAAAGTAGAATTTATGCAACAATTTAACAGCATCAAACCAAACTTTCAAAACTGTAATGTCTAACCTACATCATAAAGAATGATATAGCACATCTACAACATCTTACCGGATGACAAAAAGCACAGGTTGGATTAAGACAGCCCCCACTCAACCAGTACCAACAATCCCTTGGATCAAGGTGAGCTATTTCATTGTGCCAATACTCACACTCGATCCCCTGATAAAAACAAAGAAGTTATTCCCTCATCCAAGCTTCCCAATCTAAAAGTATCAAAATATAGTAATACTCATAAATTTCAACTTATAGCAAGAAACCCACTGTTCTTCAGAGTAATGCTCCTAGGGCTTTTCTTGTGCTGTGAAGTAAAACGATTTCAATACATGCTTTTCAAAAACTTACAAAATCATATTACATTGGATTTGGTCAAAATACATCCTCAGGTATATAAACCACATCTCGACAACGTTACTAGGAGATGGGCTAAATAGGAAAAATCCTTTATGGCATGGTTTCATTGACTAATAACAAGCAAAAAAACTGGTTTTACTTGTTTTAATATGATGCTACCGATGAAAACATGCTACATATCTGAATTCAGTCATTGATTTTTGCAGTATAGTAGCATTATCTATAAGCATCACACACTGTTGAGTTCTAATTTTTTGGGAAAAAAGTGAAACCGATTAATGCAAGTCGCTAGAACAACAGGAGAATTAAGTTCGTGCAGGATAACAAAAATCCTAGATGATCAAAATCCCCAACTTCAAGGCCAATCTCAAGATCACACTGGCGCATACAGATAAGGAAATGAAATCGAAATTACAATGCATAAGGACAAGAAAGAGAGAATTAAATGAATTAAATAAAGAATGAACAAGAATAATAAGTAGTGAACCTTGCAGTACGTGAATCTTTCTACAGATTGTCTCTGCCGGAGAAGAGGTGCGGAAATGAAAAAGAAAAACAAGTGACTAGTTCTTAAATAGATCATAAAGACAAGATCTGATCAACAAAAAGCCACACAGATTAAGTAGCCCATAAAAGACCAAGAGATGATATAATTAGACAGGATGACTAACAAAGAAAAAACCTCGAATTGGAAATGCAAGAAAAGATAAATTTAAAGAAAAAACCCATAACAGATAAATTTGAAGTACTAATTGAGCAATCTAACTAATAAATCAACAAACACACCAATTTGGGCACAGAAACAGAGGCAAGAGAAACACTTTGAGAAGGGTGTTGCTGATTCGCGACATTAGCGAGTGCTGGCCTTTTCTTCTTCAAATGAAAATTAATATATTTGCTGATTTGTGGAAAACATTATTTGCAAATGGAAAAAAGAAAAGACGAAAGAATGCTTCCCGCAGGTTCTATTCAGTTCAGCGAGATCTAATTAGTTGAGAGGTTCCTTGACAGATCCCGACGCTCCCTTCCCCAACACTCGATTGACAGAAAAATATTCATCGTTGATTTATCGACGGACGCCATAATCTGTAATCTGCCACTAAATTTAGTGATAAAAGTCAAGGCCCATCACTAAAATTAGCAATGAATGTCTTTCTCCGTCACTAAAATTAGCAACAGGTTTGTATTTCCGTCGTTAAATTAGTGACAGACGAAAAAATATTCGTCATATGGTTTATTAATAAAAGGAACTTAATTTTCATACTTACAAAATGACTAAATTATTTAAATAGATTTGTAATTTTTTTGAAAGTTATGATTGATAAAATTTAGAATAAATATAAATTCCTTTACCTAATCTCTAAAAGAATTTTTCGATACTTAATGTATTCTTGTACTTAAAATAAGATTATGATTAGTTAAATTATTTATTATTGAAAATTGTCAATTTAGTAAGAATTGTAACATCACTATATACAATCCGAGTCAAAAAAAGAGACACAGTGGAAGATGCTTCATAAGAGAGCGTAGAAAGAATTTAGTCACGAATTCTCATGTGCCGTTATAAATTACCAATGAATTTAACCATTATTTTTTTTTTGCTAAGTAGCAATGAATTTAGTTAGGAATAAATGAATTCGTTGCTAAAATTTGCAACAAATATATTTTGGTGGCTGATTGGTGACGAATTTTACCCGCGAATCATCTCTTTGTGACTAAATTTTGTGACAAAGATTGGATTCGTTGTAAAATTTAGTGATGAAATTTATATTCGTTGCTAATTAGCTATAAACTTAATCACGAAATCACTTTTGCAGCTAATTAACCACGAACTTAACCACGAAATTCCTGTTGTCAATAATTAACGATGAATTTAATCACAAATAAGCTAGTTGTTGTTAATTTTGTAACGAAAATTTTTTTCGTCGCTAATTTCATTGCAAAATAACAACGAATTTCTTTTTTGTTTCTAAATTCGTCACGACAAATTTTTTTCTCACTAAATTTTGACGTTAAAACTGTATTTTTTTTATGGTGGATCAACCGTCTTTCTTGGGGTCCATGAGTTTTACTCACTTCCTAGTGAGATTTATTATTTCTTGAAACATGACATTCGAGATTTGGCTTCCTTCAGAAGAAGTTAGGCTTCCTTCTCCACTTTGTACCCAAAAATATGACAAAACATAATACATTCTAAACTTTTGGGTCTTCCACAAAATTTCCCATGGTTCATTCACTATCAATTGGGGTTGTCTTAGTAAGTTCAATTTTTCATCAATTTTGCTGACTGTACTTTTGTCATTGCAGGTTAGTAACCTGTAAACAATAATCGAATAAGCTGCTTAGTGGGCATAGCCAATGTTGTAAACGAAGTAATTCCATGTTCTAGGATTCCAATCGTGTCGAGAATGTTGTTGCTTCAAGAAAAGAAGGACGAGAATAAAGCTTGTGGGTGTTGTAATTTTTTTTTTCTTTTTACGGATTTGGATTTGCTTGGTTTCTATATGGAATGGGGTCATATGATTGTTCTTGAGCTTATAAGTTATGCGTATGTTTGTTTCCTCAGGCAATTTATCCAAAGTTTTGGAGTTTTTCTTCAAATTTCCTTGATTTTTGAAATAGCAAACTTCAAAAGTTTCGGTCATCGAGAGATTGCTTGTAATGCGTGGTGGACCATGAAAGGAAGAAACTCTTTATTTAGATATGCATTCATCAGATCATAAGACAGAGTAGACAAGGATGGATAGTGATTCTGAAGAAGGCACCTCCTACCTGTGTTGGATCATTTAGATCAAGGTAAGCTACCTACTCTACTGCGTCTCCTCTCTATTATTCAGCTAAGAGGTGTCTTGAACTTTGAGCTTGAAGGTGATTCATGCGAAGTCCAGCCTCCCCACACCGTGAGTAACCCTTCTATGTTGGTTTTTTTGGTGGAAATCTCTGTTGACAAGACTGAAAGCTTGACTAAATGTGTAAGAAGAGTGAATGATTTTCTGAGTGAAGTCTCGCTGTAGCTAGTGAGCAAGGGAGAGAGGATTTGGAATATCAACAATCTACTTCCACATTGAGAAAAGATTTCAATTTAAAAAAACACGTTTTCACAACGTTTGAGAAAGTTGATACAAGATTTTTGAGTTTTTTTTAATATTAAAAGGTTTTCTTATATTTGTTTATTAAAAATTTATTACAATTGAAAATTTTTTAAAGTCAACTAAGAAAAAAAAAAGTTTAAAAATGTTTAATTCCATTTCAAATTTAGCATTTCCAAGGAGAGTGTTGGAACGCGTTTACCTTGTCAAAGGAAAAAAAAAATTAAAAAAAAAATGGGGATAAATGAGCGTGGATTGGGATGGCAATTAACTATAATACGAGGCCCACCTCCCACAGCCTATCCATGGTTGAAGGTCCGATAAAAACACCAAAAATTTTAATTAAAAAATTACAAGGGGAAGCCCACTCGTTTAGTGCCAATATCATTTAACCCCAACCGGCAGATCCATACCCTATCTATTTTTTTTTAATAAACCATCGGTTTTTAATAACCATATTACATCCTACCAAATATAATTCAAATCGAATTGAATTCTTAATAGATAAAACTCTTTTCATATATGTTTTTACTATACACAAAATTTAAATTTAAAAATTTATTTAAAGAACATCAATATCTATTATTGGACTAATTAGACGTACATTGTTTCACCGGTAAATCTAAGCACGAATCAAACTATCCACCTAACTGGTCAATTTTCGGAGTTGTTCACGTGGTTTAGGCTCCACGTCTAAATAATTGAGCCCAGTTTGTCTAGGCCCATATTGTGACTTTTTTTTTTTTTTGGTGTATGTTGTGACGTGGATGTAAGTAATTAATAATTATTTTTTTTGTTTTTACCATCGGTTTCTGAGTTTTACCCAACTAATACAGTTCGAATACGGATCCATTTTAGGGGTCAATTCTCTCAAATCCTTTTTTGTCATTCTCAGAGTTCGAACTCGAAATCTCTGATTAAGGGAGTAGAGTGTCCGACCACTCAATCCAAAAAAATTTGATAGTAATTAATAATTATTATCAATAGTCAATCAGTTTTGGATAGATCATTACGTCTTTTAATCAGAAATCTCAAATTCGAATCTTAGAAATAGAATAGACTATGTTCGGATAGCTCTACCTCCCAAAGAGAAAGAGTTGGCTCGAATCGGATTAGTCATACTGGAACTTTGGACTTGAGCTTTGGACCAAGTTCAAGGGCACCCAAAAAATAAAATTAGTGGCAAATTATTATTTTTTGTTTATTGTAGGTGAATTTTGGATGCAAATAGAAAAATTTCAATTCGTTGCGGGACAAAATTAAAAATTTATTTTAATATGGACAAAATATATAATATAGGGGTAATGGGGACAGACATCATAATTTTCTAAAAATAAACAGTATTCTAAAATATTCTAATGATACTTTTAGGACATTTAACTGCATATTCATGATTTTCGATGGTATTTATAAAGATTTTGGCAGTATTTTTTCTGCAATGTCCTTAGAAATGAACACAAATTTTGGCACTCTTGGATCTTGGAACTATGGTTTTGAGGCTTTCATTGATGTCTAGCTTGTAGTTGTATCAAGAATGGAAATGCTAAATTAGTTAAATAAATTCACAAGTCCATATGTCAGCTATATTCAAGGGTTTTAGGGCTTTTATTATATGGAACTTGACCCCAAAATCTGAATTTTATTTTATTTTATTTTTTTGTTTGTCCCGATTCAAGTTTCAAGGGTTTTGGCATAGCAAAGTTGGGTGCTTATCCTATATTCTAAGGTCATATCCTCCTTTGCCTTCCACCATGGTACTTTTCATTCGGAAAGGATTCAAATTAATCTCACAGCGCTTTGTTGAGTTATGCCTAGGTACTTGATCTGAAGCATATAAAAGCGGGCTACGATGAAATTTGATTCGAGGGTTTTGTTGGGTTTTAGAAAAAGGATCTAATATTGTTTTTGTATCCCGGAAGGAGGAGATATGATTAATCATATCAAATAGTTTAAATGGAAGATGAAGGCAAAGCATCACAATTGCTATATTAATTCCCTTTTGGAAGGATGAAATTTCTTGTTGAAAGATAAAGACACCCATTAGTTTTGTCAGTGTCCAGAGCCTACCCAAAAAAATTCTTGAATTCATGAATGTCATGAATGTTCCATGATTGACTAGAGAAACTGTTGCCAGCCCTTTTGGAAGGCTGAAATTTCTTGTTGAAGGATAAAGACACCCATTCGTTCTGTCAGTGTCCAGGGCCTGCCCAAAAAAATTCTTGACATCATGAATGTTCCATGATTGACCAGAGAAAATGTTGCCAGCCACTTGCAGGATCAAATGCTGTGAAAGTTCTTGTAGAACTCAGCAAGCTACCACACCTTCCTTCTCAGCTTGAATTTCAAAAAAGACAAAAAAAAAAAAAAAAATCTACCACTGCTAGAAAATAAGATATCAACAATAAATATTTTCATCGCTGAAAATGAAATTTCCGTCGCTAAAAAGTATTAGCGACGGAAAATTCCATCACTAAATCCGTCGCTGAAAACCATCCCACTAAATATTATCGACGGAATACATCCGTCACTAAATTATCAGGGACGAATATTTTTCATCGCTAAAATATCCATCGTTGATAGTAAACAATATGTAAAAGTATCAGCGACGGATTAGCGATAGAATTTTTTCGTCGCTTCAAATTCCTTCACTAATCCGTTAGTTTGCTATCAATGACAGATATGCCCTCCCGCATCCTCACCTATCAATGACAGATATGCCCTCCCGCGTCCTCACTTGTGCATGCGCACGCCCTGCATACTATGTCCAAATGACTTCCTCGTTCTTTCTTGGTGAAGCTGATTCATTTGGTTGGGTAGCATAAAAGAGATGGAGGAACAAGGTATTTGGGAGTAGAACATTTGAAAGTTAAAGTGGTTTCCTAAGTTGTTGTACATTAGCTTAAATTTAAATATGCAAATGGTTCTAATAATTTTTGTTGTGTTTGTTCATGCTATTAATTGCACTAACAACATGATATGAACATTCTTTTGTGCTAATCTACTTGCTGACATCAGTATCTTTATGTGCGCTATTGAAGTTAGAAAACCTTAGCATCCGAGTTTACAATTTCTATCTTTATACTTTCTCCCAAATGCACAGTTTTGACCTAAATCATGTTGAGGAGCATAGTTTTGTTTGCCTTAGTTATTTTTTTTTTCACTTTTGGGCGGAAACCAGGGGGATGCCAAGTATGCAGTTGCAAAGCAATAGAATAATCAAACATATTGTACTGAGATAAACTTTATTCGTATTGATATATGTAATCAAAGTAGTAGAATGATGTCTAGAAACACATATATATATATACATCATTTCTTCATTAAATGCAAGACAGACAGCTACCAAGGCCACTTTTTTTGCAATTAGTTGAATTCATGACCTTGTAATTATTCATTCTTACTGTTTTATTGTATTTTTATTTTGATTTCCGTCATAATAATGCAGGAAAAATATAATGAACTTTTGCTGACTAATTCGAGTAGTGCTGATCATGATGGCTCATCTGAGTCATCTGTTAATAGTATGGCATTGTGGTTAGAAGCATCCGGTAGGATAAAAAATGGAAGAATACTTGGGATGGGATTGTTGAGCAGAATGTACACACCTGGTCCATCTTTGTCCACCGTGATCGCTTCAAGAAAAGAAGTGCAACTAGATAAAGAAGTGCTTAACCTCAAAGCGCAACTTGCAAAGAAAGACAAAGAAATCAAAGAAATCAGACAATCACTTGATGTAACGCAACGACTTATTTTACAACACCTCAAATTGGATGCAAGTCAGCTTCTTCCGTCGCAGAGTCAGGTTCCCCTTTCTATACCTCCTACTGATGACCCCGATAATGAAGACCAGGATAATGATTGATGGTTGTTCGTTGGATGTTATTATTGGATATTAGACGACATTGATGATATTATTACTATCTTCTTAGATGTTAGATATTTGACTATAGTTATATTTATTTGATTTTGTTCTTATTAACATTTTGTTAGATGTACAAAAATTTATGAACATTGTCTATTGATTAGATCCCTATCGGATGTTATTGACATTTTGGAATTCGATATCTATGTTGCTTGAATCGGAAAATTTTTAGATTTTTTGGATGGATATCGATGGTTTACTGGTTGAATTGGATATTGATGACTTATTGGTTAGATTCCAAATAATATTAAATTGGATAGATATTGATGGCTCATTGATTTGATTGGATTAGATATTTTAAAAGATATTGATTATTATCAGGTTTATGTTGGTTGAACAGGTACAGCATTTTTTTTAATAGGGAAAAATATCAAAAATATCAAAACTTTTTTTTCCTAAATTTTCATATCCGTTGCTAACTTAGTCATAGAAAACAAAATCCGTCCCTAAATTTAGCAATGGAAAAAATAATTCGTTACTAAATTTAGAGATGGATTTTGGCGATGAAAAATTTTTCGTCACTAAATTGGTAACAAATCTGTCATTTTCGTTATTAAATTTTTGTGATACGTTATTAACGACGAAAAAATTTTCGTCGCGAAATCCATCGCTAAAATGCGTTATTAACATAGTTTTTCCTATTAATAAGCCTATGTCTTTTGATTCAATTTTAAACGATACCACTTCTCATATATCCTCAAACTCATCCTGTACCTCCTAACCCTGACACTTTTTTTACCGACTATCAAAGCTGATACTTCCACTCTTAATCAGCCTCCTACCTTGACATCCACACATCCTCCTCATTTTAGAAAATTGTCATCTTACTTACATAACTTCCATGTTGAATTGCCCGGAACTAGGGGTGTTATAATACCCGGGTCGAGCTCGGGTATCACAATACCCGAGCTCGAGCTCGATGTAGTATAGGTGAGCTCGAGCTCGTCGAGCCTAAAATTCTAGAGCTCGAGCTCAACTCGAAGTGTTATCGATGAGCTCGAGCTCAAGTGTCGCGAGCTTGTTGAGATCTGAGTGTGCCTGAGCCCAAGATGACACCAAATGTCACGCCCCGAACCGGGATCGTGAACAATCGCCCGTTGTCCCTGGATGCCGGCTGTATTTTTACAGAAAATCGGATATAACCTCCCCATAAATCGGAGGTTTTTCATGTACAATTTCACCTGTATATGACATTCATCCTGTAAAAATAAATAATTGGTCATCCCGGCCTCTCCAAAATCAACAAATACCACAGCCAACATCCAGAACAACGCAAGGCTATAAAGTTTCTAACAGTCCTAGTAACAGACCTCTACTGTCATGCCCAACTAGAGCATGAGCAGCCGTCCCACCGAGCGGACTTAAATTCTACGCATATATAAAATAAATTCCCAAGTTATTTTTAAATATTTACAAATGCCTCAATGCAATGAAATAAATCAATACGAGAGTTTCACGAATAAATGTCCATAATTTATACAGTCATCCCAAAAATTCGATAAATACATTGGTCAATCTAAAATCTCCAATACATAATAATATCACCAATCATCGTAGCGGAAGAGATCGAAAATATCCATACCCAAGCCCAGTGATATCTCCTCGGTCCAACACTAATCCTGTGGAAAAGAAAGTAAGGGATGAGTATCTATGGGAGGATACTCAGTAAGTGAGGGGATTGACATCATACTATCAATATCGAGGGTGAACTTGGAGTGTCAAAGCATAAGATAAGAAAATATCCACAGTGTGTAAACCGATCATGTTATTTCAAAATCATATATAATACGCACGAATCAGAAAGCAAGATATGCATCCAATATTTACATCAATGTCGTGAAGAGCCGGCCAATGAAATATTCCCGGCAATGGTCTACCTCGACCAAGGACGGCGCATTGGGGGTTTTTCAAAATGCAAGTATCAAATAATGGCTCTCTACCCCAATGTTGGCCACAGACTACCCCAACTAGCCTGTAAATAATAATAATGTACATATAACTAGTCAGCCATGTATGGTGCCCCCGCCTGGTGCTAGACGGAGCCGTACTCAACGTCCTCTCCGATGAGGGTCAACCTGGGGCACCCATACACACGACGATCTGGCGGATACCTCCGGCTGAAACGTATCCGGGCACAAGGGGTGCCTCTACCAGATGTCCTTCGTAGCTACGGATCACAATATCATATCAGTCGGGCACGTAGCCCCATGCATCCCATCACCAGATCAGCCGGGCATATAGCCCCATGCATAATATCATAACGTCGGCCGGGCATACAGCCCAATATATAAGTAAATTCATTTAAAACCATGTGCCAATACAGTGAAAGCATTAAAACATATCAATATGTCGAAAATGTGGCACAATATACAGTTATCAAAACTCATGGATGCATATCAATAAAGTAAAAAATTTAGACACTTCAAAGGTCACAAAACATTCATCAAATATTCAAAAATTCTAACAATCAGACATTTACAAAAACATGTCATTTAAAAGTATTTTTGAAACATGGTTTTCAATCAATAGCGAATGTCAAAGTCTCACTCACCGTTCTACGGAAGGGAAGTCACTCCCTACTGACAAGCCAAATCGGATCTGACCGCTCGAGTCTCCAAAAGATCAACCTAAATCAGATTATCAACATTTAATATCAAATAAAGGCCAAATCAGGGATTTTCAATTTTTCCCTTCCAAATATATATCACCTAATTTACAAAATTTCATTATAGACTCTCGTTTCCTCAATTTCGACTCATCTGACTCACCAATGATCGAGTTTCTAATATTTCTCATTTTTTTTGTCTAATTTTCCTCTGATTTCACACATTTCAATATATTATGCAACTCTCGATCTAAATTCGACCTAATTTCGATAGAATTAATTCAAATGTTGAAAAAGTTACATTTCTCTCACCTAGGGTTTCTCGGATTTTCGGATCTAGCATTCGTTCGCCCGTCAACCTGGTCTAAAACCTGTAATGTTTACCATTTGAAATACAAGTGAGAAATTTAAGGCAAATTACCAATAATTTTCGAAACCCTAGTACGTACACGAAATCAAGAATTCATTTACCTACGCAGAGGGTCACGGGTCATCGTGGGTTCGTGGGCTACAGCTAGCCGGTGGGCCGATGGGCCGGTAGGCCGATGGGCCGGTGGGCCGATGGGCCTGCGGGCCGACAGTGGCTCGCGGGCCGCAGTGGCTCGTGGGTTGGTGCTCGCCCGTGTGCTGGCGCACGCCCGTGTGCTGCGCTGGTGCGCGCCCGTGGGCTGCGCTAGCTCGTGCGCGCTCGCGCGCTGTTGCGCCCCCGTGCGCGATCGTGCGCTCGCTCGCGCGCCTGCTCGCGCGCCTGCTCGTGCCTGCTCGTGCTGTGGGCTGGGGGATCACGCTGCGAGCTGGGGGATCACGCTGCGGGCTTGAGCTGTGGCGGAAGGCGGTGCTCGCGGAGGTTCTGCAGTCGCGCTGTGGCGTGCGGTGGTGCTCGATTGTGGCTCGCGGCGGTGTGCGGCGAGACGGAGAGGGGCGATCGTGGAAGATCGCGAGAGGGAGAGAAGACAGAGTGAGGTAGAGAGAGAAACCGCGAGGGAAGAAGAATGAGAAGAAGAAGGAGAAGAAGAAGGAGAAGGAGAAGGAGATGCAGGCGGAGCTCGCGGGGAAGAGCAGCGCCGCGGTGGGGGAGGGAGACGAAGGGTCGGCGGAGAGAGGGAAAGAGAGAGAGAGAGAGAGAGAGAGAGAGAGACGAATTAGGGCTTTAGCCCTAATTCAATTGGGGGGGCCAAAACGCTGCGTTTTGGCTCTCCCTCTTTTTTTTTTTTTTTTTTTGGCTTGATGTTACACCAAAGCCCGAGCCCGAGCTCGAACCCGGAATTATCTAAGCTCGAGATTGGCAGATTGTGCTTTAAATTTTGGTTCTCTGTTGGGCAAATTGAAGTTCTACGTAAAATAGACAAAATTTTGCCTAAATTCATAATTGCATAAATTCCTAATTTCAAAACTGATAGAATCTCCCATGTTTTTTTAACATTCCAAATCCAAACCTGCTTATAAAATTAAATAAAATTCAAATCCTAATTGAATTCAATCACAATATTATTTGTAACCATGCAAAAATTAAATAAAATCCATAACAATTACCGAATAAATTCAACCACATAAGTCTTTAATCATACAAATCAAAACTAATTACATATTACATTTATAACAGTCATTTCGAATAAAAGTATACCAAATCCTAACAGCAGCATCAACATCCTCCAACAACAAACCAACAGCATCCTCCAACACTCACCAATAGCAACATTCGAAAAATAAATCTTTCCAAACAGCAACATCAACACTCAACAACTCAATCTACACGAGTCATAAATGTTATGAAATAAAATTATGTCAACAATAAAAATAAAGATATTGATACGATTATTTACTTACTTTTTGTTGGACATACAAGCAAAATTTTCTTCACCACGATATCTTGCTGCATATAACAAAAATCAATATATTATCAGCATATATATATATATATATATATATATATATATATATAAAATTTAACATAATGAAATTGTTTAACAAAAATTTAACACAATATATATCAGCAAAATATATATTAATTGTTTAAAAAAATAAATACTTACCTTTATCTTCTTTTTAATCCCATAAAATTTAGATGTATGATGTAGGTGCTTGTTGACTTCGTTTTCTGCACTTTCAATTTCGAATCACAATGGTTGCACTTAACCTTCTCAATACCATCTACAAGGCCAACATGAGAAATGTGTTTCCAAACCCATGATTTTTTGTCCCTTTGCTGCTCCCCAAAAGAATCGTCTTCTATACTTTTAGCTGTATGTATATCTGGCATTTCACTACCATCTCCTCCTTCAACATCATCATCATCTCCTGCTTCTTCACCACCGAGTCCTTGTTCCTCCATTTCCTTGTTCATTGTTCAATTTGTACCTCCATCGAAATGGATGTGTCATCAGTACTTTGATATGGGATTTACACATTTTGTACTCCATGAACAACAGGCGTAGTAGAACCTGTTGAAGCAATAATAGGAGTAGCCGACAATTCTGTTGGATCTACATCTTCAGATTCATTTCTCATTCTCTTCCTACCACTACTTGTGCTTGCTTTTAGATCCATCCTTTTATTAAGAACAAAAACAAAGAATTAAGAATCAAAATCAAGCATGATTCAATAATAATGCATAAAAAATAAAGAAAAATGAATGGCGGAAGAGACTTCCATTAAATAATTGCAGATGGCATTTATTATGACAAAAGAAAAAATGGAAAAAGAAAAATGAATGGTAATGCAAAATGAATGATCATTGCAGAAAAATGTGTGCGTGTCGCATGCTATATATTAAAGTTTCATCCTAAGGTTCAATATAATATAGACAGAATAAAGTTTCAACCTAAGGTTCAATAGCAAACAGTTCATATATTCTTTCTTTCTTTTTTTTTCTTAATCAAAGAGCTAAAGACTTTTTTAGAAGTTTAAGAATAAGTCAGCCAAAAATTAGATAATATTTAAAACATTAAATCAGCATCTTCTTGGACATATGTACAGTGAAACAATCAATATCTTAGCAAGGTTAAAAAAAAAAAGAATGAACAAGGTAATGATAGCAAGCAAATGTGCCAAAAGAATTTGAGCATTAACAGAGATTTTACACTTGCAGCATAAGAAGAAGAAACGAATCTACAAGGGAGCTACATTTTTTGTCATTCTCAAAGGAAATAAATGAAAAGTTCTCCACCATTGTAGTTCTAAGAACTCAGATAATTTTTGGTGCACTACTTTTTGAAATAAATAGAAGATACCTCTTCTCTGTAGTATTTTACTCATAGTTAAAACTCCTGCTAAGAACCTATATCATTACAAAGACTAAAATTTAACATTTTGCTATCACAATTTTTCTTTTAAATCTTCTGTATCAAATACATTCTAGCCTTCAAATAATCAACAGTACAAACTTGAATTTAACATCCCATCACTAATGAGTGCAGTATCATCTCATACCTATTTTCTCCCAAGCAATAAATCCAATCCCCTTTAGGAGATACACAAGCTGCAACAAAATCCCCACCTTCCCTTTTACCAGATGAGAAACTTTTTACAACCTGCACAATATTTGGAATCCATCAAAATGATAGACATTTCAAATGTAACTTTCTCATTAGCAGAACAAATGGAATTCGTACGTAATGGATTCACGGTCAAATTATAACAAGTTGTAGAAACTTGCAAAAGCAAAAAAGGTAATGATAGTAAGCAAATATGCCAAAAGAATGAACAACAATTTCATATAGAAATCTTAGCAAATGTGCCACAAATTTTTTATAAATGAAATATTTTATAGAAATTTCTTTCTTTATGCAAACAAATTGTGCATAATTTTGAGATTCAATTCTGTCTCTTCACTGCCTCATGGTTATAAATGTGTCAAATCAGCACTCTCTCTGTTGTTATGACGAGAGACCATAATATTACTACTAAAAATTGTTCAATAGCAGAATATGAAAATCTTACCTAAATGTCTACTTCAGGATGCAAAGTCCACAGTAAAAGACCTAACCAACACAGACCATCTAACATCATGCATATTATCAATGTAATTTCTCATGAATCTCACAATATGAAGTTACATCTTCACTTCTAAAAGATAACTTATCGAGATTCCCATCTTATTAATGTACTCGCAGAAAAATCCTATTAAGATTGCGGCTTTCCTTGAAAGCAATACAGATAGTTGTAATGCACATTCAGATCCCTCACCTGCTTGGCAAGAGTACAAGCACGATCAGTAGAATTCAAGATTTTATAGTAGAATACAGAGAAGTTGAGAGCAAGCCCAAGCCAAATTGGATGTCATAACTGCCCTACCCGGAACTAATGCTGCCCATTTTATCTCTTCCAATCATGCATCCTCAGGTACGTCTCATCCCTTATCTCATTTTCTCTCATATTCTAAATTTACCTCATCACATACTAGTTTTCTTGCGGCCACCACTAAACATGATAAGCCAAAATCTTATACATAGGTTATTAAAGACAAACATTGGCAAGAGGTCACGAAAACAGAATTAGAGGCACTTGAACAAAACCATACATGGACCTTGGCTAAGTTGCCCTCCGGAAAGAAACCCATCAGCTTCAATGGGTATACAAAATCAAATATCATTTTGATTGGACAATGGAGCGATACAAGGCTCACTTGGTAGCCAAACGCTATATGCAAGTTGAAGGGCTAGACTATACTGAAACCTTTGTCCTGGTAGCAAAACTTACCACAGTCCAAACCCTATTGGCTATAGCTACTGCCAAATCATGGGGGCTTCGCCAACTTGATGTTCATAATGCTTTCCTACATGACGATCTTGAAGAGGAGGTGCACATGACACCATCACCTGGTTACTTATCTCCGTTGGATGATCGAGTATGTCACTTGCGAAAATCTCTTTGTGGTTTGAAGCAGGCATCTTGTTAGTGGTTTAATAAATTTTTTACTACCATCCTTCAATTTAACTTTAACCAGTCAAAGGTAGACACATCCATTACATATATCGAAGGGCACTTTGTTCACTGTATTACTTGTATACGTAGATGATGTTATTATTGCTAGCAACAATAGCATCCATACTCAGACTATTAAGAAATACTTGGATGACTATTTTCATATCAAGGACCTAGGCCCTCTCAAATATTTCCTTGGATTGGAGGTGGCTTGCTCTCTTGAGGATATTGCCTCATCTTAACGCAAGTATGCATTGGACATTTTGCAGGAGGCAGATCTACTAGGTACCAAACCTTTAGCCTTTCCTATTGAGAAAAATCATAAATTAGCTTTGGATGAAAGTACTATTTTTTATAATCCTATTGCATATCATCGCCTTGTCGGGAAGCTCATCTACTTAACAATCACTTGACCAGAGATCTGCCACTCAGTTCACATTCTCAATTCATGCATCAACCTCGACACGGACATTGGTTAGCAGCTCTTCATGCCGCAATATCTCAAATCTGCTCCTGGCCAAGGCATTTTCCTTCCATCCACATTTGATTTTCAACTTTATGCCTAATGTGATTCTGATCGGGCTGACTGTCCCCTTACCTGACATTCTCTCATCAATTATTTTATTACTCTCAATTGCTCCCCTATCTCTTGGAAAACCAAGAAGCAAACTGTTGTATCCCGTTCATTGGCTGAAGCTGAATATTGGTCCAATATGGCTAGTACTACTTGTGAACTCATTTGGCTTCGCCCTTTGCTTCATGATTTAATGATTCCCATTTCTTTACCGACTCAATTGTATTGTGACAATCGCGCAGTCATCCATACTGGTAGCAACCCTGTATGTCATGAACGCACAAAACATATCGAAATCCATTATCACTTCATTCAGGAATGTATCCGATTTGGCTCCATTGTGACATTGCATGTTTCTTCCCACCTCTAGCTTGCTGACATTTTCACCAAAGCACTTGGTTCTAATCAATTTTCTTTTCTATTAGGCAAGTTGGGCATTCGTAACCTTCATGCTCCAACTTGAGGGGCCGAATTAGGAGTAATTAATGAGAATATTCATATTCCATATTTATGTTGATTACATTTGACCTGTACTAGGAGTAATTAGGAGTAATTAGTGAGAATATTAGTTTTCAATATTTATATTGATAACCTTTGATTTGTACCCTTGATTGATTTACAAGATCCACAATTTAAGGGTTGATTGAAACCCTATCTTGCATATAAATTCATCCATCTATAATAAAATCAAATATACAGAAGACTCCCTTTCTTTTATCACTTATAATCCCAAAAAATTCCTCTCATTCACTAAACAAATGGACTTAGATTTTAACAAAGTTAAGGTTGTTTAAAGTTTAATGATATGTTCTTAATCACAAATGATAATAGGAACTGATAATCCAAGTGTTGTAGCACTGAGAACAGAAAAAAAAAAGAAAAAAAAAAGAAAAGGAAAGTCAACATTTTCACATTTCCAATAAACACACTCTCTCTCTTCCCTCTCCCCTCACTTTCCCAATCACCCGAAATTTTTTTTTCTCTTCTTCCTCCCATCCTTCTCCTACTCTCATCTCTGTTTCTCTCACTCTCTCCACCTTTGCTCGCTCGCGCAGTGCGCTGTGAGCACTTCCGTTCTACTGAAGCCCCAAACCGGCGCCCAGTGGATCCTTCGAACACCCTAGACTACCTGCACTCATCTCTTATGCAGGTAAGGGTCGCTTCAAAAAAACACACTTTTAGCCACGGATTTTCGCGACGGAAAAAATTCGTTGCTATTTTGTGACGAAAACTTCTTCGTCGCTAATTTGCCACAAAATTTGGGACGAAAAAGAAGTCGTGGCTAAATTAGTGACGGACATATCATTCGTGGCCAAATTTATCGCCAATTAGTGACGAAAACATTTTGATGGCTAAATTCGTCGCTAATTAGCAATAAAAAATTTTTCGATACAAATTTCATCGCTAATTAGCAACGATAGCTAAATTTTACGACAAAAAAAGTTCGTGACAACTTTCGTCGCTAAATTTAGTAACGAAAAAATTTCGTGGCAAATTCTATTGCAAATTAACTATAAAAATTTTTCGTTATTAAATTTGTCGCTAATTAGCTACGAAAAAATATTTGTCTCTAATTTTAGCAACGAACTCTAAAATTCGTGGTTAAATTCGTCACTAATTAGCCACAAAAAAATATTTATAGCTAAATTCGTCGCTAATTAGTTACAAAAAAGTATTCATGACTAAATTCGTCACTAATTTATTATCTATATTCAAAATTTAAGGCTAATTTCATAACTAAATTTTTTTTATACTTTATTAGAAAATATTTTCAACCGTGTCCCCCATTTTAACAAATTCTAAATAACAAAATTGAATTAAATATATAATAAATATTATAATTTTCACCAAATTGAAAATTTACAATAATAAATAATTCAATCAATCTGTAACAAACAATTTTCAACAAGTCGCGGTTGTGGAGTTCACCATTTATGTTTTTCATCTTCTACATCCGTTCGTTTCTCTAATCTAGTACAATCGTATTTGAAAGTTCAGTTGTTTATCTTCATTTGTCATTGTTAAGGAAAATAATAAATGATACATCCATATTCGACGATCCATCTCATTTGCCAAGTAGATCAAACATTAGTTTTCGGAGAATAGAGATAATAATACGGATGGCACGGATCGTTACTGATAGGCGGCTATCCATTTTTAAACTATTCTACGGATTCAAAAAAATAAAATAAAAATGAAAAAAAAATAATAAAATAATAAAATAATAAAATAATAAAATAAAGGAAAAAAGAAGAAAACAAAATATAAAATGCAAATTTATATAAAAAAAAGACTAAATTAGCGATGGATTTTGCGATGGATAAAATCTGTCGCTAAGTTAACGTAGGATCAAGAAATCCATCGGTAAGTTAGCGACGAATAAAGAATCCGTCGTTAATTTAGCGATGAATTTATATCTGTCGCTAATTTAGCGACGAATTTTCATATCCGTCGCTAACTTAACGACGGATTTCAAATCCGTCACAAAATTTAATCTTTTTTAATTAGAATTTTATTTTTTTATTTTTCTTTTTATTTTATTAATATGTTATATTTAAATTAAAAATTAATTTAGCAACGGATTTGTTTTCGGTCACTAAATTTAGCGACGAAAATCCCAATTCGTATCTAAATTTTTTATATATAATTAAATAAAATATAATATTAATATAATATTTAAATTAAAAAATTAATTTAGCGACGAATTTATATCCGTCGCTAATTTAGCAACGGACTTAGCAATGAATTTATATCCGTCGCTAATTTAGCGATGCATTTATATCCGTCACTAATTTAGCAATGAATTTTCATATCCGTCACTAAATTAGCGACAGATTTCAAATCCGTCGCTAAATTTAATCTTTTTTTAATTAGAATTTTTTTTTGTTTTTCTTCATGTTATTAATTTATATTAACAAATCATATTATTATTTTATAATATTTTAATTTAACATTTTAATTTGTTATATTATATTTCATTTTTTTAAAAGAATAATATTATTTAAATCTTAAAAAAAACCATATATTTTATTTTATTTAAATTATATTATTTAAAACAATATGAACAAATCAATCTATTATGTTATAATATTTTAAAATAGCATTTTATTTTATTTTTTTATATTTTATTTTTCTAAGAATAATATTAATATATTTTTTAATTAATTTAATATTTTATTTTAAATTAGTATTTTTTTTATTTTATTAAATATGAAAATGTTTTTGACGTGTTATTAAATTGGTGCTAAGAAACAAAGCGGGAAAAAATTTTTGATTAAATTGGTATTAAAATAGAAAATTATTTTTGGCATGAAAATTTTTTTTGTCGAGTTATCATTAAATTAAATAGATAAATCTTGTAAATTAAGTGGGTTTAGGGTTTTAGTTTTTTTTTTAATTTATATAAAATTATATAATATTGATAATTATATAAATTACTAATTTAATATCATTACATTATTTAAATTAATAATATTAATAATTTAAATTAATAAATTCATTTTATTATATTATTCACGGGCGTCGGCCCATGCATGCACGGGTGCTAGCCCATGCCACTGCGCTGGCAGGCGCGCGCCTTGCATGGACACATAGGCGAGCACAGGCACGGGCGGGCACCAGCGAATGCACGCATGGGCGCCCTCCCTTCATCTTTTTTTTTTATCAAAAAATGCTATTGACAATATTCGAACCTTAGATCTCAGATTTGAATAGAAGACATATCAACCACTGCACCGCTAAGTCTTGTGTGATATATTTTTTTTTATTTCGTTTTTCCTTCTGAATCTCATTTTTTTTCTATTCTCACTTTTTTATTCTCCTCCTACTTATCTTACTCTCATCTCTATTTTGGGGTATTTTTTTTCCTTTCTTTTCTCATTGAAATTTCTTATATATTCAAACCAATATATTTGAATAATAATTATATTGAATGATATGAATGAATTATGATTAATTAATATTATATATTTTGAACGATAAATATTTTGTGATTAAATATATAGATTTTTTAAATATTAATATATTATAATTTAAACTAATATTGATAATTATAATTTTATTTTATTAAGATGCCGTCATCAATTTTTAAACTATTCTATGGATTCAAAAAAATTAAATAAAAATGAAAAAGAATAATAAAATAATAAAATAAAAGAAAAAAGAAGAAAAAAAATATAATATTAATATATTTTTTAATTAATTTATTATTTTATTTTAAATTAGTATTTTATTATTTTTTATTTTATTAAAAATTATCATATTTATTATTTTTAATTAATATTATTTTAGGTTGTTGGTTATAGCTTTTACAGATAATAAGTAAAAAAAGTTATTATATTTATTATTTTTAATTGTTATTATATATTATTTATTATTATTAGAAAAATGTGAAGAAAAGATAATAAGTAAAAAAAAATTATATATCACATAATAACATTTGACTTGGTGGTTATATGCTTTTACAAGTTTATGCGTGTGCAGGAGTTCGAACCACGGTGGAGGCAAAGCGGAGGCATTTTTCAAGAATTAAGTGAGGAACATCGACGCTAGAGCGGGCGTGTGGGCAGGCGCGCTTGCACGTGGGTGCTGGCTCGGGTGGGCGGGTGCGCTTGCACGCTAGTGCTGGCTCGGGTAGGCGGGTGGGCTTGCGAGCGACGGCCCATCCAGGCACGTGCGCTCCCTTGGGCGTTTTGAATTTAGTTATGAATTTGGAATCCGTCGCTAATTTAGCGATGGACTTTTTTTTTTCGTCGCTAAATTAGTAACGGATTTTAACAACGAAAATTATTCGTCACTAAATTTAGTGACGAATTTTAGATTTTTGTCACTAAATTTAGCAACGGATTTTTTTCCGTCGCTAATTAAGTGACGAATAATTTTTTGTCACTAAATTTTGTGACGAATTTTAGCGACGAAAAATTATTTGTCGTTAAATTTAGTGACGGATTTTAGATTTTCATCGCTAAATTTAGCGACGGATTTCTAATTTCCGTCGTTAAATTTTTACGACGCGTTATTAGCGATAAAAAAATTTTTATCGCTAATGTTTTTAGCGACGAATTTTTTTTAAATTTTTGTCTCTAAATTTGTGGTTAAAAGCGTGTTTTTTTGTAGTTGGTGAAAGTTCTAACCTATAGCTCTAGGGTTTTGATTTTCATAGTGATTAAGGTTAAATTTCTGAACTTTGCTTCGATTTGGAAGCATTGCAAGTTCCGGACTGAATCAAACAGCGCACGAAAGTTAGGTCTGCTAATGTGAAAACCCTAAGTGAGGGAAATTTTAATCCCTTCGATAAATTGAATGAATTTAGGGTTAGAAATCCTATATATGTCTTGAAAATGTGTGGGATTTGAATAAGATGCATTTTTGAAATTCTATATGTGATTATTAAGGTTAAGTCTAGAATTTTATATGAACTAGACTGCCTGATACGAAAGAAGCATGTTAGAAGATGATAGGCTCTTGTTGGGTTGATTAGGATAGTTTTCCTTAGGTTTTAATTTAAAATATACATGAAAAATATTATGGTTATGCAAATTCGGAAGAAAATTAGGAAAATTGTTAGAAATTAGAGAAAATTGAGGAATATTGGGAATATTGGGAATTAAAGCCATGAGTGAGGCAAATGATCCTAGATTGATGAAATGAGAATATAGAAATGTGAATGTGTAAATTAAGATTATATTAAATTAGGAGGAAATTTGAAAACCCTTTAATGGGACTTTATTTGATAATAAATTGTGATGATTGGTCTAAGTTAACCTTTTAGAGACTCAAAATGAGTCATTATGGAGAAATTATGGAAATAGGGAGTGAATGCCCTCGTAGAGGTGAGTAGATAGTTTATTGTGATTTTAAATGAGTAAATGATTTAAAATTCTTTATAAATGATTTTGAATTATTTTTACATGATTAATATGAATTGTTTTGTGATTGTGGGATGTCCGAAATAAGAATTTGAATTGCGAATGCATCCATTGAGTTTATAAATGAATGTGTGCCATATATTGTGAAATATTTGAATTAATGTTATGAAATGATTTAGAAATTGTTTTGTTGTAATTTTGACACATAAATTGTGAATTGAATATTTACGAATGAAACAGTGCACGGGATTAATGGCTATAGTTATTCCCCCCACGGAACGATCCGACGGGGTGACGTGATTGAGGGTTGGATTAGATTAGCGGAGGAGACAGACGTGACTCCCCTTGCTGTATATTGAGCTATATCTGGATGCACCCCAGTGAGGCTCGATTCAATGCCAAGGAAGAGGGTTTTGGTATTTTGAGATATATGGAATGAAAACTCTTAGCAGGTTTTCGTCTGGGTTCGGCCAAATCTGGTATGGGAATGTTTTCATAGAAGGACCCTATGATTTTGGGAGGACTAAAATTTATGAATGCACGTTTGTTTGAATTATTCTGATTTGTTGAGACTATTTTATATTCAAAAAGTTTATGAAATATACTTTGACTTCCCCACATTCACCTCTCATTTATTGTCACAACACCATTGTACTCCACTCGCTGAATATTCCCAATACGCACCCCTCTCTTTATATTTTTCAGAGGATACTTAGCAAGGAGATTTCACTTGGAAGTTGCGAAAGAATTATTTTTGCTAATTTCTATAGATATTTAATGATGCAGGGTTTATTTTGGGTTGATGTGTAATCCATGGAAGGGAAAACAATTGTACAATTCTTTTGATTTGGATTTGATTGATACTTGTTCTATCTCTTGGGGCAAGTATTGATAGAATCCATATTTGGTTATTGTGGAATTTGTTTTATTTTGTTTAAAACTTTGCTTTTGAAAAATTTATTGTTAAATTGGGACATTTGGACTTTACTAATGAATTTTGAGACATCTGGTGTTTGAAAAAATTTTTATTAATATTTCTTTGATTGGCCGAGATGGCCTTATGCATGTATTTGATTTCGATTGGCTGAGATGTCCTCCTGCATGCTTGTTGTGATAAAATGAACTGGGACGATCCCTTGGATACTGCTAAGTTGTACGTGGATGAAAGGGTGTTGGAAATTGTCTGGAATGCCGGTTGGCCAAATTGCATGCGTGCATGTACAGGGATGGATCGGTGGATACTTTGTTTGTGTGTCCTTACATACCTTTGATAATTGATGACCTAGGAGGGTCATTTGAATGCTGTTGAGTTATTTTTAAAATAGGTTGAACATGTAAAATGCCTTACGTTGTCTCGATATATGGGGGGATGTTGCCCGTATGTCGAGATAATGCGGTGGTTGTTGCGTACTCAACTCGAGGGTCGGGGCGTGACAAGTATTGTTGAAGAAAAAGGTTAAAATTTCATGATCACCAAATTAGGAAAAACTTTAAATTCAAGGATGAAAAATGTTATGGCCTTTCTGGATTCGGCTGGTGCGCCCCTAATTGCAATTGGCTCAAATTCTAGTTAATTAGTTGTAGTTTTATATGTCCTAAGCAAATATGGTCATAGTTTCAAAACCATTAGTTCTCAATTTCATATTTAGGGGAACTAAGACGGACTCTTAAGTTTTGATTTTAAAACTATAAGTTTTTATTTCGATTTTAATCGGTTTTGGTTCCAATCGTGGACATGAAACTAAAAGGATAAAAAAAATAAATAATAAAATTAAAAAAATAGAGTAAGAATTTGAGTTCAATTTTTATTTCTAAAATATGAGTAATTACGAAAATTGTTTATCAATCTTAACTTTCTAATCTTCTAACTTTTCAATATTTATTTTTAAAAAAAAAATAAGAACCGGTTGTTCCGGATTCTTCAAAATGGAGAACCAAAACTAGAATTTATAAATGCAGTTTCACTTACTGTTTCAACAATTTTTTAAATGGTTCAGTCCGATTCTGTTTGCTCTGCTGGGTCTACTTTAATCTAACGCATTGAACTTTGGAGGGTTTTTTTTTTTTCCCAAAATTTTTTTATTTTTGTTATTTTGCTTGCAGTGGCAACGGTCCCTCAATGTTGCCTACAGCCCATATTACGTCCCACTCGTATATATATTTAGGGGGTCTCAGATCAAAAAGTCCAAATATAAATTGCTTGATAAGAAATTAACACTACAAAATTATATCTCTATACTGACGGTAACTTTTATTATCGGTAACCTTTAACAACGGTTTCTTCTTACCTATACCGACGTTTTTTACAAAACCGTAGAAAAATATATACATATTTTAACAGTATAAATTATAACGTCGAGAAAAGTTTATAAACCGTGAGTAAAGTTAACAGGACCGTCGGTAAAAATGATATGCAATTTCTGATGATTATTTTTTGTAGTTTGGTAAATATAATATTTTTAGAGACGATTTGAAAATAATCAGGTCTACTGGATCTACTTAACCATATTGTTTGTATAAATTTATAATTATGATAACTTGTATTCTACTATTTGCAAATGTTATATTTCTATATATATTTATATAATTTTTAGAAACAGTTTAAAATTTTAGAGTTAATATAGAAGGGAATAATTTATGATAACGTGTGTTATGTGTATTGTAATACGCTATAATCTGTGATGTTAATAACGTGTGATAAGTAATGGTAACAACTTAAGTAGTGGTAACCTATAACTCTTGATAAGTAGTGGTAATAATTTACGAGAAATTTGTAAAAATATAAAAAATTTATAAAAAAATTAGAATTATTTTGAAATACACAATATACCATTTTCTAATAATACATACATAATATTAGTACTGTATATATTATTATAAATTATAAATTATTGGAGAATATATGTTAGTTAATATTATTTTAAATTCTCTTATATTAACAATTTAAAAAATTTTAATATTTGTATAGAAAAAAAAAAGAAAAAAGAAAAGTAGAAAAAAGTGTGGAAGGTTGAGAGAAAAAAAGAAAAAATAAAAAAGAGAGATAACTTTTTTTTTGTTATTTTTTAGTATTTTGACAACGGACATTTTTATTAATATGAAAGTGAGAAAAGTTGAGACTAAAAAAAAAAAGAAAGAAAAGGGACACGTGGTAAGTTTATGATATATAGTTGTGGTAAATAGTAAATAGTAAGTTGTTAGTATATGGA
Source organism: Dillenia suffruticosa (assembly GCA_033439265.1). Classification (NCBI taxonomy): domain Eukaryota; kingdom Viridiplantae; phylum Streptophyta; class Magnoliopsida; order Dilleniales; family Dilleniaceae; genus Dillenia; species Dillenia suffruticosa. Next base: position 14,677,964 of record JAVTVX010000011.1, on the reverse strand, counting down.
TGGTAAATAGTAGTAATTTAAGTTTTATTTTAATTTATATTTCAACTATTACATTTTATCATTTTATATTTTCATTAATTTAATTTAATTTAATTTAATTGTATTTGTATTTTTTTTCTTATTTTGTGTTTTTATAGAATTTATATAAACCATTTTATAAATAAGTTGTGATAATTTATAGAATTTATAGAATTTTTAGAATTTTTTAAATTTATGATAAATTGAAATAAAAAAGTTGGTAATTGTGAAAATAAGTGGTAAGTAATGATAAGTTGTGATAAGTTGTGATAAAAATATTGGTAATTGTGATAATAAGTGATAAGTAATGATAAGTTGTGATAAGTTGTGTGATAATAAGTGGTAAGTAATGATAATTTTGAATGAATGATATTATTATATTAGTGCATAATATAAAATGATGGTTATTAATATTAATTTAAATTATAATATATTATTAATTTAATAAATTTATATATTTAATTATAAATATTTACCAAAATATAAAATATTAAATAATTTATCATAATCTGTGGAAGGTAGAGAATAAAAGAAAAAAAAAAGAAAAATGAGACACATGGCAAGCTGTATCATTTCCGTTACTTCCATTTTTATTTAATTGTCTCTTTATTATTTGTTTTAATTTATTTTTTCTAATTTTTTGTTTTTCAAATGATATTTATTTGTGAAAAATTACGTCTGTGAAATTTATCTAAAATTTATTTGTCAATGATAATATAAAAAATCTATATCATCTTCAAATATAATATTCATCTAAACAATTATATATTATATTTAAATACCTGAAATTTGTAAACTGAAAAAAAAAAAAAAGAGAGAACAAAAGGTTGAATGAGAGTGAGATAAGGAAAAAAAAAGGTGGCAGATAAGAAAAAAAAAAGGAGAGTGAAATAGAAAGAAATATCATCCGTATTTTTGAAAAAAAAAAAAAGAAAAAAATTGGAAGATGAAAAATGTGTAATGAAAAAGGGCAGGATAATTGTGTAATAAAAAAATATCCGGAAAAAGAGATTTTAAAATTTTATTTTGAAAATTTGTTTGTTATTAATTTAATTTGAAAAAGTGGTATATCCAAGAAGATAAAATGAAAATGTAAAAAAAATTACAAAAAATTAAGATACATATTCACCATTTTCCAATAATATAATAATATCAATCTTATATTATTATATAATATATATATATATATATATTGCTATATATATTACTATAAATTACAATGAATTTTAATATGATAATTATCGATATTAATTTATATTATAATATATAAAAAAATTAAAAATTTTAAATATTTCATTACAAATTTTACCAAATTTTATTTTATGGGTGAGAGTGGGATAGGAAAAAAAATTGATGAGAGAAAGAGAGAAGAGGAAGAGAAGAGAATGAAAAAAAAAAAAAAAAATGTTGGCAAAGAAAGGGACCGGATTCGAACCTAGGATTGGATATGGCATCAGAAGCTTCAACCATTACACCGCTTGACAGATGTGGCTTGAAGTGGCCTTTGTCTTATATATTTTCTTCCCTTCCTCAATTTTTTGAATTCCCTGCGCGGTTGCAACCGTGCAGCAGCACGGCTGCAACCGCAAGTGCAGGGGCATGCCAGAGCCCCTGCGCGCGCTTACGGCCGTGCCCCCCGCGGCTGCAACCGTGGGCACTACTGTTCATCTTTTTTTTTTTTTTTAAACTTCTTTTTTTATATATTTACCAATTTTTTGCTTTTTTCTTTTACTTTTTTTTTTACCCTTCACCCTTTCATTTTTTTTTTGAACCTTTTTTTTTCTTTTTCTTCTTCTTTTTTATTTTTATTTTTTTTACCTTCACCCTTCCGTTTTTTTAACTTTTTTTTGTTTCTTCTTTTTCTTTTCTTTTTTTTATTTCAGTTTTTTCTTCACCTTTAATTTTCTTTTTTTTTTCATTCTTTTTTTTTTTCTGTTTCAGTATTACAGGTTGCCCTTGTGTAGTGCGCCAAGAGAAATATTGATAATAATACATTAATTATCAATATTAATTATCAATATTATATAATTTTATATAAATTCTAAAAATATTTAATTTACAAATTTAACTTTTTAACATTGAAAAATTGATAACTCTACAATAAAATTATATTCTCGTCAAAATCAATTTTCTAATTTAATCAAATTTCTCTTTTTTGTGAAAAAAATATTTGTTTTTTTATTCTAATCTAATTATTTTTTTACCAAAACAATTAATTCATTTTAGATAATTCAAAACAATAATTTTTTTTTTGCACCACATCACAAATAACAATCAAATTTGATTGCAAAAAAATTTTATCATTTTATTTCAAATTCAAACAACTCAACTTTATAAAAGCTGGTGGCAGAGCAAGTGAGATATGATACGTACATTTAATTTAAAAAATATTACTATAGTTGTTAAATTAATTAGTGATAATGAAAGTATAAAAATATTATAAAAAATTTAAAATTATTTTCAGATACAAATGTACTATTTTCTAATAATATAATAATAACATTCGTAAATTATTACATAATATATACATATTACTATATATATTTCTATAAATTATAAATTATCGTTAAATGGAGAATATATATTAGTAATAATATAAAATCATGATTATTAATATTAATTTATCAATTGTCCTGCATGCCAAAATGATGAAACATATTGGTTGAGTGTATTTGGAATAAATATATTAGTAGAATTATCAACGTTATATAATTTTATATAAATTTTAAAAAAATTTATTTAATATACGAATTTAGTTTTTTAAAATTTTTTAGTGATAACTCCACAAATTCATGCCAAAATCAAAAACAATTCAAACAATGATTTTTGCACCACATCACAAATTGGCGGTTAAATTTGATAAAACTCCAAAATATTTTATCATTTTATTTCAAAATCAAGCGGCAAATTTTGTGAAAATTCCAAAAACATTTTATCATTTTATTTCGGAATCAATATACCCGCAAAAAACTTTTTATTTTTTTGCCCATTTTCCATGAATATTTTTCATTTTACAAATCATGAATATTAATATTAATTTAAATTATAATATATTAATAATTTAAAAATTTTATATATTTAATTACAAATATTTGCCAAAATATATAATATTAATAAAGATAAAAAAGTGTCATGATTTGCATTTTGCATTTTACATTATATATTTACAAAAAAAAGAGAAAATATTGTTTTATCGTGATAACAAATAATAACAACATGTAAGATAATGTATTAATGCATGATAATAAGTGATAACAAATAATAACAATCGGTAACAAATGATAATATATCATAATATAATGCATGATAACAAGTGGTAACAAATAGTAACAACCGATAACAAATAATAACAATCGGTAACAAATGATAATATATCATAATATAATGCATGATAACAAGTGGTAACAAATAATAACAACCGGTAACAAATGATATTCTTATAATAAGTGATACAATTGGTATAAGTGTAGTAAACAATGTTAACAGAAATAAAAATATAAAGAAAATCAAATACAAAAATTATAAAATAAAATTCATGATGTAATAATAATAAAAACAGATAAAACAAGATAAAATTAAACTCACAAAAGTAAAGATACACTATACACCAGTGGGGATAAGTGTATTCATGAAGAAGAGAGTAATAAAAATTTATATGGATCTAATATATCCAATTACATGATAAGTTTTTGAACATGATATGTTTGGCATGTATGATTCATTCACAGATTTACATGATCATTTACAAATTTACAGATAAACCAACTTTTCATGCATTTAATGTGGATGAAAATAAATTTCATGAATTATTTTTAGAATGTCAAAAAACCAATATATCCAAATTGAAGTTCACTATACTAATTTTAAATAATATTACATGTGAAATATTAATGGTTGAAATTAGTGGTATGTGTGTGTGTGTAATATGTAAAAGTTGTGTATATGGAAATTGTGGAGTGTCTATATAAAAGATTAAATTTTTATTTATTGCAAATTATATTTTGTAATTATAAATTGTAATTGAATTTGAAATTCAATTTCTACCGATACAATAGATGTAAAATTTAGTGTTCTTCATTAATTATACCAATATAATTAATTACACAATTACATATAATTACATTATATTATCATATTTTCAAATTATATTCAATAAATTTTCAAAACTATAACACTATATTATATAAATTATTAATTTCATATCATTGCATTATTTAAATTAATAATATTAATAAGTTTATTATCATCGAATAGAATATATATTATTTTTTATTAATCAAATAGATATGATATTAATCAAATATAGTAACTAGTTAGTAAGTATTTGTTAATAAATAGTAAAAATTATAAGTGATTTTTTCAAAACACATATGAAAGACACATGTGAAAAATTAAGAAACGCGGTAATGAAAAAAGAGGCGGGAGAAAAAATGCGGTAATGAAAAAAGAGGCGGGAGAAAAAGCGCGAAGGCGGAGTTTTAAAATTTTGTTTGTAAAAATTATATATTATAAATCATACGTAGGCGAAAGTTCCACAATCAAAATTTCTCTATCCTTTCCTTGAAAGTTCTTCTCTCATATCCCATTTAAACATCTCACTCATACTTTGCAAAGTTTTATCAAAAGTTAATCATGTTTGGTATTTGAAAGGTTTGACGAACGACGGATAAGTATTGTATGAAGAATCACAACAATTCCAAGAAAGAATAAGTTCGGTCGAACAAGCTCAATCATCCAAGATGTTATTCAGGTTTTAAAAATAAACATCTTATTTTTATTTTAATTTGAGATTTAATATTAAAATATCATTTTTAATTTTTTATTTTGGACAGTTGTGAAGAAATATAAACATCAATGCTATCAAGATATTTTGCATTTAGAAAAAGGAAACGCTCTCTGCTTACTTCTCAGGTAATATTTTCATTTACATTCATTATTTATTATTTATAATGATTTCATTATTTTACTATTGAGTTTTAATGAACAGATTGTCACGAGAGATTGTGGATAAAGACGTCTTCAAAAATTGTGATTGTGAATGAAGATATCTTCAGAAACTGTAACGAATATTTTTGGTTTGGACCATCTCAGAAGACATGTAATTGTGAGACATGTAATCTTTTTTATATTTTTTTTGTCTTATATGTATCAATCATTTTAGTTTGTATCAATTACAATTCTTATAATATTTATATTATTTTTATAATTTCTTTATTTTTCAGTATTTTAATTTACCTATCATCTTAAAAAAAAAAAAGAAACCGTCAATGTGATAATCATATGGTAATATTGGTAACGAGCAGTAATTTAGTGATAACAGAAATAATAAATTTTTTTAACATTTATAATAACTGAGAAAAAAAAAGAATAACATTTCTAACCTAATATAATGATAAAAGAGAGAGAGTAACTTTCTGACGCTTGTGTAACCGATGGTACAAAATAGTAACCATGACGATTAGTAACCATGTGGTAATCGACAGTAACATGATAATTGACAGTAACATGTAGTAATCTATAGTAATCTTGTAGTAATCTACAGTAACTTATATTAATATTTTCCAATCGATAAAAACAGAAATTTTTTCTCGCTTGTGGTAACCGATAGTACAAACAGTAATTTATACTAACGTGTAATCGATGATAAAAGATAGTAACATTTCCTAACATATGTGATAACCGATGATAAATGATAGTAACATTTCTTAACAGTTGTGATAACTCACGATAAAAGATAGTAACATTTCCTAACACATGTGATAACCGACAATAAAACCTAATAATTTTTACTGATATTTTGAAACCGATGATAAAAAATAATATTTTTACTAATACTTTTCTAACCGTCATTATAAATCAATCACATGCTCCAACGGTCATCAAAACCGTCAAGATAGATCTATCCCGACTGGTGTATAGCCGACTGAAAACGTATCCGTTGGAGAAAGTTTTGCTGACGGTTTTAGTATGTTTAGCAAACGGTTTTTGTTCGTCTGAAAAATGCATTTGTTTTGTAGTGTAAGATAGAATTGTGTTATGGTCATGAGTGGGAAAATATGAAAATAAACGAATAAAAGATCCTTTCCGAACTAACGTTGCTACTTCCACCTTCTTGGTAAATAGTCAATTTCAAAGCAAGATGACAATGAAAGCTTCGCCGATGCTTCGTTGGTCTAGTGATAAGGGTACTAGTACCACACACCAAAGAATCAGGATTCGAGTCTTAATAATTGCAAAAATGACGTTGGGAGAACACTCTTCCGATTGGGACCCGATAGCAGCACGACCAAAATTAGTAGGATCAAAGCTCCGGATACTCAACGGTAAACTAAGTTCAGGGGACCAAAAAAAAAGAAAAAAAATATAATGAAAGCTTCCGCATCCAATTTGCTCAACTAGTTCCCTTCCTTTATTGCATTAGCCAGCTTTGCTAGGACCAGGTCGGCACCTTGACTTGGGCAACTAGCTCCGCCTCAAAGTCAAGAGTATGTTATAAACTTATAGAGAGAGAGACTGCAATGGCGTACTACAAAAGGACTCAAAGACAAGCCTATGTTATAAACTTATCGAGAGAGAGAGAGAGAGAGAGAGAGAGAGAGAGAAAGAGAGAGAGATGGAAGAGATATTTGGAGAGACTGCAATGGCATACTACAATGGTGGATCTGAAGAGCTGAAACAGAATATAAAAAAGCGCTTTAATGAACTGGACAAAAATGGAGATGGAAGACTCAGCCTGAAAGAATTAAGAAATGCTTACAATGTCAGGAATGAAATTTTCATGAAATATGACAGAGATAATAATGGCGCTCTGGATTTTCAGGAATTCATTACTTTTTATTACGCCAATAAAAGCAGCTGGCGTTGCTGTGATGTGTGTGGAGTTATGTTAATTACATTTTTCACTTGTATCGAATGCTTGGTGGCAGTTCTAATCCGTTCAATCTCTGCTGTGAATGTTACGGTGGTGGGAAGTTCACACACAACCATTCCGTCTTTGTGGATAATCATACTTTACTTGAGAAGCAAAGGTATAAATACTCTTTAAATTTGAAACTAATTTCCTTTAGTATAATCACATGATGATTTCTGTTGAAAAATGTTATACAATATAAAGTTATGTCCTTGAGATTTTTTGTTGAACCTCTTCGCATTTCCAATTTACCATCTGATGGTATCAAATTGTATATTATTGTTAATATAAGACAAAGTTCCCTGAAGAGAGATCCAATGGAATCACTGAGGAAGATTGCAAAAACTTATTACGAAAAAGGGTCCAAAAAAGTCAAGCAATTGGCAACAGAATTCTTCAATTCAATGGACGTCAATGGAGATGAGCAAATTAGTCTGCCCGAGTTCTTGACCTTCATGACGCAGGAAGGGTACTCTCAAATGTCGAACCCCTACTTCTTCGAAGTACTTGACAAGGACGGAACCAAAACCCTAGATTTCGATGAAGTGCTGACGTTGTATTACTTGGTGAGGAGTGGTAGGAGTTTCTCCGGTGGCTGTGGTTGCTTTCTTGATGGAATGTATCTAACTTGTGTTTCTTGCTTTGAAACCAATGATCGTTCTTTCTGTGTTTGCTTCGACTGTTATCGCTACGACGCGTACAATCACGAGCATAGCAATTTCTTGGATAGTTTTGTTTTGCTCGAAATGAAAAGGCAAAAGGCTTTGGAGGCCAAGACGGCTCCAAGCACACCTCAATATACACAATATGAGGTAAGTTTATTATTTTTATAATTATTTTTTTTTTAATTTTTTGGCTTGCAATCAAAATAGGGTAAAAGTCGAATCCGGGAATTTTTTTTTTTGGTTAACACAATGGTTTTGATAGAAGTTTTAATGCTTGTGGGGTAAGATTATTACTTCACAATATGCTTGCATTGCTGAAATTCTTTCATGATTGTTCTTCAACAACTCTTTTTTTTATGTTACACAAAATTCACAAAAATGGGGAAAAAATCCTAAAATCGATGGTTGGCTTTTCTTTAGATGATAAAAAATATTTTTCAGAAAAACAATTATGGGAAATTCATCTCTTCTTGGAAGTTTTGTATACACTCTTCTTTTTAGCTAATATTTTTAAATTTGATAATGGGGACTTAGGGCGATGAATGGGCCTATATCTTTCAATAATTGTCTCTTCTTTGATGCTGTAGAATGCCTGGTCAAGCCCTTCATCGTCGCTTGTTCATTATCAAGGACAAAACATGGTGACTCTCTCTCTCTCTCTCTCTCTCTCTCTCTCTCTCTCTCTCTCTCTCTCTCTCTCTCTCTCTCTCTCTCTCTCTCTCTCTACAATAACCCATATCTGGCATAGAGAAATGTTCTAAAAAAAAGTCAACAAATAATACTGCTGAATTTGGTAATGCGTCACAATAAAATTCACAAAAATGGGGAAAAAAAATCCTAAAATCAATGGTTGGCTTTTCTTTAGATGATAAAAATATTATTCAGATGAACAATTATGGGAAATTCATCTCTTCTAGGAAGTTTTGTATACATTCTTCTTTTTAGCTAATATTTTTAAATTTGATAATGGGGACTTAGGGTGATGAATGGGCCTATATCTTTCAATAATTGTCTCTTCTTTGATGATGTAGAATGCCTGGTCAAGCCCTTCATCGTCGCTTGTTATTTATCAAGGACAAAACATGGTGACTCTCTCTCTCTCTCTCTCTCTCTCTCTCTCTCTCTCTCTCTCTCTCTCTCTCTCTCTACAACAACCCATATCTTGCATAGAGAAATGTTCTAAAAAAAAGTCAATAAATAATACTGCTGAATTTGGTAATGCGTCACAATAGAATACATAGAAAAATCTTCTGACAAATGAAAATTATGGGTCATTCAAAATTCCAAGATTTCGATTCTATTTTATAATCCTACATGATAAGAATAATTTTTTCGGATATATACAAGAGTTCAGTACAGATGCTTCTGCTCAGCATCACTTAAATATGTTTAACATTTTAATTTTTAATTTTTTTTTCATTGAGTATACTTTAAATAATACGTATTGTGATTTGAGGACTTTTATAATTTGAGCAGTGGGAATGATATAGAAATTTTGTTTTGATTTAAGCAGAGTAAAACAAGGATTGCCTTTCAAGCACTCGGTCACGCAATCAATGTTGCATGTTTAGTCGTTAATAGTATTGGTTGCACCATTATGTGAGATCCTGCCATCATTTGTCCTGTGCTACAAGGGTGAATAATCAGTTTCTTCTTCTTCTTCTTCTTCTTCTTCTTCTTTTCTGTTTGGTTGGCTGTGAAATTGTGAGTTCCTACAAGATCTTCAGAAGATGTAATAATTATATTATTATGTTCGATTTCTCGTTTTCACTTGATGGACCATGGTTGTATTCTTCAATTTTAAAGTGCTATCTTTCTGGTGGATGTGGAATTCATGTTCTCTTTGGGGTCACAGTTGAATGCATTCCAAAGGAATTTGAGTAAAAATGTCACTTAGTTGCAGTATAATTTATAAAAAGTAATAAGCCCTTAATGGGTTGAGGATTGAATTCATCTATTTAGGATAAAAAGTCAATGGATAGAATTAATCTTAGAATTATTGAACTTGACACCAAAATCTGAATTTTATTTTATTTTATTTTATTTTTGGAGTTTGTCCGGATTCAAGTTTCATGGTCTTGGCAAAACAAAGTTTGGGTGCTTGTCATATATTCTAAGCTCATATCCTCCTTTGCCTTCCATCATAGTAGTACTTCTCATTCGGAAAGGATTCAAATTAATCTCACAGCGCTTTGTTGAGTTATGCCCAGGTACTTTATCTGAAGCATATAAAAGCGGGCTGGGATGAAATCTGATTTGAGGGTTTTGTTGGGTTTTTAGAAAATAAAAAAAAAATAATAAAAAGGATCTAATATTATTTTTGTACACCCGATGGTGGAGATATGATTAGTCTTATCAATTAGGTTGTAAGAAAATAGAAATGCAAAAAATGAAAATAGATACAAAATGATATGAATAAACGATATTTTATAAAAGTATAAGAAACGAAAATATGAGTAAACGTGTAAATATAATAAATAGTAAGATTTTTATGTAATATTAATTATTTTATAAAAATAATAAAATAACTATATTTTATAATAAAAATCTAAAATAATCAAATATGTTATAATTAATAATAGGATAAATAATATAAAAATAAAAATTATAATGAAATAAATAATTTAATAAATATGAAAATTTGTCTAAATATAAAAAATATAAAAAAAATTTATGTAACTATTAATTAATTTAACTTTTTAAGATATTTTAAAATTATTTCAAAAACGAAAAATATTAATACCGAAAAGTTTACACCGACGAAAGATGAAGAGAAAGCATCACAATTGCCATACTAATTCCCTTTTGGAAGGATGAAATTTCTTGTGGTACGAGAAGGGCATCCACTCGTTTTGCAAGTGTCCGGGCCCTACCTTGATAAGTTGATTTGTGTTTGCCTCTTGAGAAGGCAAATTCTTTTTTTCTTTATGTTGTCTGTGTCTCACGAGTCAAAGAAAAAAAAAACAAGTTTCCGAGCATGGAAGAAAAATCAGAAGAGGATGTGTTTTTTTTTTTTTTTTAGGACAGGCGAATTTTCCACATTATTTTTATTTTTAATCTTACCACTTAGCCTTTTTTTTCTTGATATTTTAAAACCAAAAATTGCATGAGTTCATTGACGAATTTGTAGAAAGATAAATATATAAAAAAAATGTATTTTTAATGTTTTTGAGTAAAAGATTTTTGGATCTCTTCTCTACAAAAAATAAAATAAAATCACTAATTAGTCACGAAATTAGCGACGAAAAAGTGTGTAAAATTCATGGCAAAAATTATTTTTGACGAAAAAATCTGTAGCTAATACGAAATTTTTTTTTTTCAAATTCTGGATAACTAGCTGTAGTCTCAGATGTCCCAAGTAAATGTGGTCGTAGTGAGGAATTGAAAAGGTCTCTTAAGTTTTGGTTTTGATTTTGATATTAAAAGTTTTAAGTTCCAGTTTCAATTTCGTACAGTTTTGACTCTATTTTTGGATATGAAACTAAAAGAATACAAAAATAATAAAAATTGAAAAAAAGAGTAATGATTTAAACTCAATTTTTATTTCTAAAAATATGAGTAATTATGAAAATTGTTTATCAATCTTAAAGCTCTAATATTTTGTTTCTAATATCATAACTTTTCAATATTTAAATTTTTTTTAAAAAAAAAAGTACCGGAGGTTCTCAAATCTTCAAAATGAAGAATCATAACCAAAATTTATAAAACCAATTTCATTTACTGTTTCAATAATTTTTTAAGCCATTTACCACAGTTCAGTTTGATTTGGTTCGACTATAATTGTATTTAATCCTAAAATTATGGAACATAGATAAGAGAGTGCACTTTAACCTAAACCATAGAACCATGGAGGATATTTTTTTTTTTTCAAAATTTTGTGATTTTTATTATTTGCTAGCAGTGGCAATGGTTCCAGGATGTTCCTTACAGCCTATATTATGTCCTACTCGTACATATATTTATAGGGTCTCTGCTCATTTATCAATGTTCCCTACAGCCATAAATAAAAATTTAGTTTTATTTTCTCTAAATCAAAAATTGTAAATCGATAGTTTTAAAATCATGACTATATATATATATATATATATATTAAAGAAGTTAAAAAAAAATTTACATGATTTTGAATTTTCTAGTAAGGTAGCTCAAACTATTCGGTCGTGCAGCGGGAATGGGGCCGACTTGAAAAGACATCCGGTCCAATGATCGAAACTATTGAAAATTAAATATGAACATAAAATGATACGAAAAAATATTAATGTGTAAATATAAAATTCTTAACTATATTTATTAAAAATCATCAAGTTGAGGAAATTTTTCAAAAATTGGGTATGTCTCTTGCTATAATTGAATCGAGTTTAAAATGGGCATTAGAAACTAAACTTGATTTCCTCACCGGTGAAATCACCAATTATGCAAGCAATGGCATCACAATTAATGCAACTTATATTTGCTTTAAAGGACAGATCATATACTTGTACGGTATTAACATGAATACTTGAATAGTTTAGACACTACCTGCTTGTATGTTTAGTTTAGGCAACCACTGAAGAAGTAATGAAAGTTCTCAGGTTTACAAAATTTCCTAGCTTACTGCCTCTTGTCCTCTCTTCCATTTGGTGTAGACCAAGTATTGAATGTACCCTTATTCTCTAAGTTCTAATTAATATCTATTACTTTTACTTTTAGCTTCTAACACCTAACCTCGAAACAATTTTTTCTTTGGAGCATCCCGGGGGCTGGCACCTTGACTTGCTCCGCGTCAAAGTCAAGAGTATGTTACAAACTTAACGCTGTTTCCACGAAGATTACAGAAGCTTTGAACGCAACCGTTGACGTCGAAACACGTGGTGAAAAATTGTATGGGGAAGACCACAAAGTTTTGGGCCCACCTGAGGTGACGGTGGTTGACGCCTTTGGAAAGGCGCTGCCTAGGCTCCAACCAAACAATGAAATCGAAAGCGATACAATCGTAATGAACGGTTCAAAAGTCATTGATCGGGCTATGAACATGGATCGAAATCATAACTAAATTTTTTTTTTTATTTTCTTTAAATCAAAAATTGTAAATTACCTTTTTCAAAATGATGACTATATATATATATTAAAGAAGAAAAAAAATAAACAAATTACGTGATTTTGAATTTTCTAGTAAGGGAGTTCAAACCATTCAGTCATGGAGCAGGAATGGGGCCGACTTGAAAAGACGCCCAGTCCGAAGATCAGAGTCGTCAAAAAATAAAAACGGATACAAAATCATATAAAAAAATAACACTTTATAACAATATAAAAAATAAAAATATGAACATATAAATATTAAAAATATAAGATTATTTATATAAATATTAATTATTTTAATGAAAATAATTAATTTATTATTTATTAAATACAAATATTAATTATTATTTATAATAAATCTTAATTATTATTAATAAAAAATTTAATGAAAATAAATGTTATTAAATGATCAAATAAATAATTATTAATTATAAAATAAATAATATAAAAAATTATAATTATAATTAATTAAATAAATAAATCACTAAATATAAAAAATAAATAAATATAAAAATATAAAAAAATATTTAAATATTAAATAATTTAATATGTTAAGATATTTTAAAGATAAAAAATATTTCAAAAACGAATAAAATTTAAGGTTAAGGAATTTCAATCTATCACAGGATCTAACGTGGCACAGACATCACAAAGATTCCAAGAGCTCTGATCGCAACCGCAACCGTTGGCGTTGAAACATGTGGGAGGTGGTATCAGGGGAAATGATCGGCTACGTTGCACGGAAACGGAAACGAGGCAATATGAATAGATACAAAATGACATTTTTTTAGAATATAAAATATGAAAATGAGATCAAATGTATAAATATAATAAATATAAAAATTTTTATATAAATATTAATTATTTTATGAAAATAATAGAATACTCATTTTTATCATAAAAATATAAAATGATTAAATATGTAATTATTAATTATAAGATAATTAATATAATTAATAAAAATTATAATTAAATAAATAATTCAATAAATATAAAAAAATGTGTAATTATAAAAATTAAAAAAATTATATAAACATAAATTAATTTAATATATTAAAATATTTTGAAAGTATTTTAAAAATAAAACATATTTTTGAAATAGAAAAAAACAAATATTGAGAAATTTTGTGTATCACGGATCACCCAAATATCGTAATTTCTCAATGGCAGTACAGGAAGCCTACAAAGATTTGGGCTCGCCGGAAGTGACACCTATTTGGGAAATCGAAACCTATCTAATCGTGACGCCGGTTCAAAATTTATTCATCCGTTTATGATTCGTGGACCAAATCATTTCTAAAATCAAGATACCGGTTCAAAAATTATTTATCCGTTTATAATACGTGGACCAAAATCATTTCAACAAGTTTTGTTGATGAGGAGTGGTAGGGGCTTCTGCGGTGGCTGTGGTTGCTTTCTTGATGGAATGTATCTAACTTGTGTTTCTTGCTTTGAAACCAATGCTTTTTCTGTGTTTGCTTCGACTGTTATCGCTATAACGCGTACAATCACGAGCATTGCAATTTCTTGGATAACTTTGCTTTGCTTGAAATGAAAAGGCAGGAGGCTTTGGAGGCCAAGACGGCTCCAAAAGCGCACCTCAATATACACAATATGAGCTAAGCTTTATTCTTTTTCTAATTTTTTTTTTTAATTTTTTGGCTTGCAATCAAAATAGGGTAAAAGTCAAATCCTGGAATTTTTTTTTTTTTTGGGTTAACACAATGGTTTAGATAGAAGTTTAAATGCTTGTGGGGTAAGATTATTACTTACTTCACAAGATGCTTGCATTGCTGAAATTCTTTCATGATTGTTCTTCAACAACTCTTTTCTTTTATGTTACACAAAATTCACAAAAATGGAAAAAAAACCCTAAAATCAATGGTTGGCTTTTCTTTAGATGATAAAAAATATTATTCAGATGAACAATTATGGGAAATTCATCTCTTCTTGGAAGTTTTGTATACACTCTTCTTTTTAGCTAATATTTTTAAATTTGATAATGGGGACTTAGGGTGCTGAATTGGCCTATATCTTTCAATAATTGTCTCTTCTTTGATGCTGTGGAACGCCAGGTCAAGCCCTTCATCGTCTCTTGTTATTTATCAAGAACAAAAAACGGTGACTCTCTCTCTCTCTCTACAATAACCCATATCTTGGATGGAGAAATGTTATAAATAAATAAATAATACTACAGAATTTGGTAATGCGTCACAATGGAATACATGGAAAAATCTTCTAACATCGTGTGAATGAAAATGATGGGTCATTCGAAATTCCAAGATTTTTGTTGAATTTTTATAATCCTAAATTATAAAAATAATATTTTGGGATATGTACAAGAGTTCAGTACAAATGCTTCTGCTTATCATCACTTAAATATGTTTAACGTTTGAATTTGATTTTTTTTTTTTTCATTGAGTGTACTTTAAATTATACGTATTGTGATTTGAAGACTTTTTTAATTTGAACAGTAGGAATGATATAAAAAAGATTGTCTTGATTTAAGCAGAGTTCAGCAAGCATTTTACTTAAAGCACTCGAGCCTGCATCCAGTCTGGCATCTTTCGCTAATAGTGTTGGTTGCACCATTATGTGAGATCCTGCCATCATTTGTCCTGTGCTACAATGGACCATCATTTCTCGTTTTCAGTTCATGGACCATCGTTGTATCCTTCAATTTTAAAGTGCTGTCTTCCTGGTGGATGTGGAATTCATGTTCTCTTTGGGGTCAGTGTTGAATGCATTCCAAAGGAATTTGAGTAAAAATGTCACTTAGTTGCAGTATAATTTATTTAAAAAGTAATAAGCCCTTAATTTCAAAATGGGTTGAGGGTTGAATTCATTTATTTAGGATAAAAGCTCAATGGATGGAAGTAATCTTAGAATTAATGGAACTTGACACCAAAATCTGAATTTTATTTTATTTTATTTTATGTTGATTTTTTGGAGTTCGTAAGGATTCAAGTTTCAAGGGTTTAGGCATAGCAAAGTTGGGTGCTTGTCCATTCTAAGGTCAAATCCTCCTTTGCCTTCCATCATAGTACTTCCCATTCGGAAAGGATTCTAATTAATCTCACAGCGCTTTGTTGAGTTATACCCAGGTACTTTATCTGAAGCATATAAAAGCGGGCTGGGACGAAATTTGATTTGAGGGTTTTGTTTGGTTTTTATGAAAAAGAAAAAAGAAAAAAGGGATCTAATGTTATTTTTGTATACCGGAAGGTGGAGATTTGATCAATCTTATCGGTTGGTTTGTAAGGAAATAGAAATGAAAAAACAAAAATTGATATGAAATAATATAAAGATATGACACTTTGAAAGAGTATTGGAAATTGAAATGTGGACAAATACGTAAATATAAAAAATATTAAGATTTTTATGTAATATTAATTATTTCATAAAAATAATATAATAGTTATATTTTATAATAAAAATATAAAATGATCAAATATATAATTAATAATTATAAGGTAAATGATATAAAAAAATAAAAATTATAATTAAATAAATAAATAATTCAGTAAATATTAAAAAATATATAAATATAAATATTTTTAAATAAATATTAATTAATTTAATGTATTAAAATATTTGAAAAACTTTTAAAAAAATCGAGAAGTTTCCGTCAATGAAAGATGGAAACAAAGCGTCACAATTGCCATATTGATTCCCTTTTGGAAGGATGAAATTTCTTTTTTTTTTTTTTTTGGTAGGTGAAGGATGAAATTTCTTGTGGTACGAGAAAGACAGCCGTTCGTTTTGTTAGTGTCCATGCATGGAAGAAAAATCAGAAGAGGACGTGTTTTATTGACAGGCGAATTTTCCACATTATTTTTATTTTTAATTTTACCACTAAGCCTTTTTTCTTGATATTTTAAAACCAAAAAGTGCATAAAGTAAAAAATAAATATTTTTCATAAAATGTATATTTTTGAATTTATAGAAAGACAATTATTAAAAAGATGTATTTTTAATGATTTTGAGTGGAATTTTTTTAAAATTATATTTTTAAAAGATTTTTGAATCTCTTGATTACAAACCTAGCGATAATTGATCACATATCCCTTCAAAAAAAGGTTTTTAGGATCAAAACTACTGTATTCTTCCTCGAGTGGTCAACGTGTTTCGACCGTGTTTTTGGGGCACAGATGAGTGTAGATATCATGAATGTGAGTTGTAAGATAACGGCTCTCTTCGATAAAGATCTCTTTCTTTTCCCCTATTTCTCATTTTGCTCAGTTCCGTACTCGGACGTCACTGATGGGAACGACCCTTAACTCTTACGACTTTTCTTCCTAAAAAAATATTGTATTCTTCCTCGAGTGGTCGACGTTCTTCGACCGTGTCTTTGGGGCACAGTTGAACGTAGATATCATGAATGAGGTGTAAGATAATGGGCCTCTTCAACAAAGACCTCTTTCTTTTTCCGTATTTCTCATTTTGCTCAGTCCCGTACTCGCACTTCAATGATGGGAACAACAACTGTTACCACTTTTCTTGATCCTCAACTTACTTCTTTTACTTATACTAACCATTCTCTTGTCTCTTTTACTGTTTTACTTAACATCTTAGTAGAACAAACCTAATAGTCAACACTAGATTTCTATCAAAACACTAAGGCTACCACTAAACCTAGCATGCCCGTGCACACTCATGAATAAGATATAAATTTGAAAACATGAAAACGAGATGCAATAAAAAAATAATTCTTTAGAGTTGTGCAAACCTAGGTCCTTATGTTAAACAATCTAAGATCCTTCATTAGTGATCCTTTAGCCAAGGGAGACGAAAGCAGCTGTCTTCCAGACCTTATTGTCAATGGAAGTGGAATTTGGAAGGTAGTTCCTTTGTTTTTCCCTATGGTGTTTCCCTATGGTGTTCTTCAATCCATTTCAGTTGCTCCCCTTAATAGGTTCCAAACTAGAGAAGACACCCCTCATCGGAACTTAAGTAAGAGTGGTTATTTCGTGAATGTTGAGGCTTATATCCATGCCCTTGGCATTAGTAAACAGAGATCTCCTATGGAGAAACAGAGGTGGAATTTGATTTGGACGACCAAAGTGCTCTATAGATTTAAGTTCTTTCTTTGGTCATGTGTATTAAAGAAGTTAGCTAGTAATGACCTTTTCCAAAGAGCTGGTATATGCATTCCTCCAATTTGCCTGCTTAGCAATATGGCGGATGAAAATCCTATTCACCTATTCAGAAATTGCATCCTTTCAAAACAAGTTTGGATTTGTCCTTTTTTTTTTTTTTTTTTTTTTACTAGAGCAACTAGTATTATAGTTTCACCCGATTAATTCTGTCCGAGTATTGTGAAATCTATTAAAAAGTTGACTCTTTTAAATCTTTTTTCTCTATTTTCAGAATTTAAACTCAAGTTCTCTATTCAAAAGAGTAGATTATTCGATCACTTAATAAATGTGTTTTGTTTAGGCTTTGTTCCATCCCCAGTCCCGGCTGATTCTTTCTTGTCAACTCATCGAATAAATGAGCGTGGATTGGGATGGCTGGGCCCACCTCCCACAGCTTATCCATGGTTGACGGCCCGACTAAAACTCAAAAATTTTAATTAAAAAATTACGAGCGGAAGCTCACTTGTTTAGGGCAAAAATCTTTTAATCCCAACCCGCAGATCTTTAATATTTGGGTCCCAAGCTTGTAACCAAAACGAAGCACTTACATGTTGGTGCCAACAACCTTTTTCTTTTTCTTTTTTTTCTTTCTATTCCTTTTGAGCAGAAAAGGGAGAGGATTAGTACCCGATAATTACTGCTTTTTTTTTTCCTTCTTATTTTTCCTCCATCTGTGTTTTTTTAATAAAAACTGTAAATATCTAGTAATCACATCACGTTCAATTAAATATAGTTCAAGCCGAGTTAGACTTTTTAAGGACGAAACTCGTTTGATATCTATTTTTACTATATATAATAGATTTTATTTAAATGATATTAGTTTTTGATCATTGAACTAATCGGACATTAATTACTCAATAAGTAAATCTAAGCACGAGTCGAGCTATCCAACAAACTAGTCAATTTTTGGAGGTGTTCGCCTAGTTTAGGTCCTAATAACTAATTGAGCCCAGTTTGTCTAGGCCCATGTTGTGACATGGATATAAGTATGGTAAATTATTATTTTTTGTTTGCAGTGGGTGAATTTTGGATGCAAATAGAAAAATTTCTATTCCTCGCCGGACAAAATTAAAAATTTATTTTAGTACAGACGAAATATATAATATAGGGGTAATGGGGGCAGACGTCATAATTTTCTGAAAATAAACACATTCTAAAATATTCTAATGGCATTTTTGGGACATTTACCGCATATTCATATTTTTCGGAGGTATTTGTAAAGATTTTAGGAGTATTTTTCCTGCAATGTCCTTAAAAATAAACACATAAATTTTAGGGTTCTTGGATCTCGGAACCATAGTTTTAAAGCTTTTATTGATGTCTAGTGTGAGTTAATACTTAAAAATGGGTTTTACAGTGTTCGAATCAGATTAGTCAAATAAATCCTAGATATCGATAACGAAAACAAAAATAAATTGATGTCCTGTAGTTGTATCAAGAACGGAATGCTAAAATGGTTTAATAAATTCATCAGTCCATATGTCAGCTATCACACATTCTATGCTTGCTGCACAATGCCCGCACCTCTGAGCGCACGCAAAGGATATTTATGTCCCTAAGCACACAAATGAATAAATAAAGACTTTTTTTAAATATAAAAACCAATAGTAAATTTCAGAAACTTTGTTTTATATATATTAATTTCTTAATTTATTGAGATTTTATTCTAATGAAACTTAAGAAAATTTTATTTTTATTTTATCTTATAGTATATTTTTATTATAAAAAAATTAGATGAAAATTGTTAGATAGAAACAACAAATGTATTTAGAGCAACATTTGTTTCACTCATCATTAAATTTTCATTTTAAATTACAATTAATATTTGTATTCAACATTTGTTACACTAATATCTTTCAAATAAAATTTTGAATTCGGAATTTATTTATAATCAAGTCAACATGATTATCGAATACTGATGGATTATATATATATATATAACAAATTTATCATGGATCTCATCCAAGTGATGAGCTACCACACAATATTCTTATAATCGCAAAAAATTCTCGGTATCAATTTCAATCCATTCATTAAACAAATGGACTTAGATTTTAACAAAGTTAAGCTTCTTCAAAGTTTAATGATAAGGTTCCTTAATCACAAATGATAATAGAAATTGATAATCCAGGTATTGTTTAAAAAAAATGTTAAAATTTCATGATCACCAAAATAGGAAAAATTTTAAATTCAAGGATGAAAAATTCTATGGTCTTTCGGATTCAGCTGGTGCGCCCTCTTATTGCAATAGGCTCAAATTCTGGTTAATTAGTTGGAATCTTAGATGTCCCAAGTTCATGTTCAGAGGAACTGAAACTATCTCTTAAGTCCTGGTTTCGATCTTGATCCTAAAATTTTGAGTTTCGGTTCCAGTTCCAAACAATTTCAATTCTAATTTTGGATATGAAACTAAAAAATAGATAAATAATAAATAATAAAAATTGAAAAAAAAAAAGAGCAATGGTTTAAACTCAATTTTTATTTCTAAAAATATGAATAATTATAAAAATTGTTTATCAGTCTTAACTCTCTACTATTTTGTTTATAATATTATAACTTTTCAATATTTAATTTAAAAAAAAAAAGGTACCAGTGGTTCTCAATTCTTCAAATGAAGAACCATAACAAGAATTTATAAAAACGATTGTGATTACTGCTTTAATTGTTTTCTAAACCATTGTCTATGGTTCAGTTTGATTTGGATCAGAGCATAGATTAGAGAGTGCACTTTAACCTAAACCATTGAACTTTGGAGGGTGGTATTTTTTTTTTTTTTCAAAATTTTGTGATTTTTATTATTTTGCTAGCGGTGGCAATGATTCCACAATTTTCCCCACAGCTATATTATGCCTCACTGGTATATATATTTAGGGGGTCTTATCTCATCTCAAAAAGTCCAAATATAATTACTTGATAAGAAATTAAGATAGAATTATGTTACGATGATGATTGGAAAAATATTAGAATAAATAACTAAAGATCCTTTCTTAAACTATGTTGCTACTTCCACCTTCTTGGTTAATAGTCATTTTCAAGCCCTTAAAGAGACGGTCTGGTGAGTATATTTTCTCTTTTATTTCTGTGATTCGAGATTTAAATCACATTAAAATAAAAAAATAGTCAATATCAAGATAACAATTTGAATTATTTCTCAATTTGCTCCGTTTAAGAAGGTTCCAAACTTTTTTAGGAGTACTCTATTCTCTTAATCAGAAATCTCGAATTTGAGTTTTAAAAATAGAAAAAAAATTTTTAGGAGATCCAACATCTAAAATAGGTCCCACAATACTCGAACCGCATTAATCAACTAAAATCTGGACACGGGTAATGAAAAAAAAAAAACCCAAAATTCAAAAGATTCCATTCATGTTCCCTGGTGTAAGATGGAGAAATTAAATGAAGAAAGTTTAATTAAAATATAAAAGATAAAAAACCATTAACAATAGATTATTTTCCTTAATATTGCATTTAGAATTAACAATAATATTGATATTGTATTTTTTATTCCAATCGTAGAAATTTTGAAAACAATATTCAAGAAAGAGTTTTTTGAAATCGATTTTCTAAAATTTGCATTCAAATCAACTTGAATTACTTTTTAATTGATTTACGTTTAATGTTACTCTTCACAAAAATTATACATTTTTATATAAAGATCACTTTTTAAGAAAAAAAATTTCTATGTGCATTTTTACAAAAATAAGATTTTTAAAAATTAATAAAGTGAAATCAACATGATAGAAACTATATATTAAGAACTGATAAGCGATCAAAAACTAAAAGAAAAAAATTATGCACCAAAGCTAAAGTTGACTTTTTTATTTAAGTTTTATTTTCTTTTTTTGTAGAAATACAGTTTTAAACTTTATAATCTGTTTTGAGAGTAAGAATTAGGCAGAAATGATGTGTAAAACCCTCCAGAAAAACTAAATAAAATTAAATTAAATTAAAAATAATAGGAGGAAAATAAAAAATAAAAAATAAAAATTGAGTTGTGATTGAGGTAATAAATTTGTATTACAAATTTAAGTTTGCATGGTCATATTTATCCTAAATTTATAAATTAATTCTTAAATTTTAAAATATAATAATTAAGTCTTTAAATTTCAAAATTCGTAACATGATTAGTCCTGATGCTAACTGACTCTTAAATGCTAACTTGGATTAATATAGCAGAAGGTGTGGAGGGATATTTTTTTATTTGGCCTCTAACATCAGTGTAATCGCTAACATGTAAATTTTTACTGTCAAATAATTTTTTTATTTTCTGACATGTTTTCCTCCTGCAACACAAGAAGTTTCGTCTTTTTCAACCCATTCATACCCCCTTCCCTTTAAAACCTGATTCTCTTTCCTCACAAAATTTAATCTCTCTCTTAAACAAAGACAGAGACCTTTGTTTTTTCAAACATTAATGGCTTCTTCCACTCTCCGTCTTCTTCTATTCCTCACCATCATCCTCCCCCCAACCTTCTCTCTTTCCACAAACCCCATTTTCTCCCTCTAACCCACTCTCTCTCTCTTCCACTCTCCGTCTTCTTCTATTCCTCACCATCATCCTCCCCCCCAACCTTCTCTCTTTCCACAAACCCCACTTTCTCCCTCTAGCCCATTCACTCTCCAAAACCCCAACCTTCTGTTCCTTAATTCTTCAAAATTTCATGCTTGGGTCTGCGCATACCACTCTTGGAGAGCCAATTGAGGTTGCTGGGTTTGGAAAATGCATTCTCTCTCTTCCCAATCAAAGAGAAGAAATCTCAAATGGCATTCTCACTTTTGGAAAAAATCTAGGATAATTTTTTTAGAAGTGGAAATAGACAAAAACAAAGAGAAGAAAAAGGGAAAATCCCGAATAGGGTTTTTGAGTTGAAGGATTTGGTGGAGGAATCTCCATTGTCCATTTCCAAAATGCCAGATTTGCTTCCAAAGATCATGACAGTCCGATGTGCGGCAGATAGTCCAAGGAACTCAGAGGGGCTAAAGGTAGCTGAATTGGTTAGAAGAAAATCAATTTTTGGTGCTGTTGATGAGGTGGAGGAGGAGGAAGATGAGGGTTCAATCTGTTAAGTTTTGGATTTTGCTAAAGATCAATTGAGTCAAGAGTGAGGATTTTTTCTCTCTCAATTCACTCTTTGGTTATTAAGATCAGGACCCTTCTCTCTCTCTCCCATGGAAGACGATTGAGATTTACAAGTAGTGGTTAGAGGCTAAACCACCATCTCAGAGAAGCTCCACCGTGACACCACTACCGTTGTTGCCAATAGTAAGCTTTAGTCTATCCCGATTAAAGCTCGATTCTAATTATTTTCAGAGCCTCTTGATGATTAGAGATTGTTCTTTTGCTCTTTCATGAACAAAACTTGTTTTTGCTACTTTGAAGGAGTTCATGATCAGAGACGGAGAGGAATGACAATGATTAACAATTAAATGCAATTATGGGTCAAAAACGTATTACAAGGTTTTAATCAAGGCCAAGACAAAGAAATAAGACAGATTTAAACATTAATCTAAAGAAAAGAAGTTCATTGTCGGTGGGTAAAGCTTTGGTGTCCTTCGATAATGGCGGTCTCCGTGGAGGGTTCAAAATTGGGATGAAGAAGGGTTTTTTGATATTTGATATTTGATGTAGTAATTTTTGTGGTTTAATTTAAGTTAAAAAAAAATTTAGAAAGATTGATAGAGAGAAAGAGAAAGAGCTATGACACATTCTGTTGACAAAAATGGAGGAAGAGGACGTGGATTTCACACACAGAAGAGAGAGATAACGCAGTGCCGATTGATTTTCGTGGTTTAAATAATATTAATATTTAATTTATAAAGATAAAAATAAAATAAAAAAATATTATTTCTATCATTGAAATAAAACTTAACTGTCCTCAGCATATTTGTGACATGGCATTACAAGGTATTTGGAGTGATGACTTGGCATGCCATGTAAACATTTTTCTAACGTGGCAACTTTGTATCCGGTTGTTGACGTGTCAGCTGACATATCAACAATTACCCCCAATACCGGAAGCCAAATAAGAAAGTATCCCTCTATATCATCTGTCATGTTAATTCAAGTCGTATTTAATGACCAGATTGGCATCTTTAGTAACAGAAGGATTAATTATATTACGAATTTTGAAATTTAGATATTTAGTCGTTACGTTTTGAAATTTAGAGATTAATTTGTAAATTTGGGATAAATCTTTTAAGGAGTTGGTATGTAATTTTCCCGAGCAAATGACCGAAACACCATACTTTCTGACACTGTGATTGGCTTGGGCACCAATGAAGAATTAATGAAAGTTCTCAAGTTTATAAAATTTCCTAGTTTACTTCCTCTTGTCCTCTACTCCATTTGGTGTGAGACCAAGTATTGAGTGTACTCTTATCCTCTAAGTTCTAATGATATCTTATATGTAACACCAAGTCAGAAAAAAAAAAAATATATATTAGAAACTCGACCATTGGTGAGTCAGATGAGTCGAAATTGAGGAAACGAGAATCTATAACGAAGTTTTGTAAATTATGTGATATATATTTGGAAGGGAAAAATTGAAAATCCCTGATTTGGCATTTATTTGATATTAAATGTTGATAATCTGATTTAGGTTGATCTTTTGGAGACTCGAGCGGTCAGATCCCTTTTTGGCTTGTCAGTAGGGAGTGACTTCCCTTCCGTAGAACTGTGAGTGGGACTTTAACATTCGCTATTGATTGAAAATCATATTTCAAAAATACTTTTAAATGATATATTTCTGCAAATGTATGATTGTTAGAACTTTCAAATATTTGATAAAATATTTTGTGATCTTTGGAGTGTCTTAAATTCTGATTTTATTGATATGCATCCATGAGTTTTGATAATTGAATATTGTGCCATAATTTCGACATATTTATATGTTTTAATACTTCCACTGCATTGGCACATAGTTTTAAATGGATTTACTTACATATTTGGGCTGTATGCCCGACCGACTTTATGATATTATGCATTTGGGCTGTATGCCCGACCGACTTTATGATATTATGCATTTGGGCTGTATGCCCGGCCGACGTTATGATATTATGCATGGGGCTATATGCCCGGCCGACTTGGTGATGGGATGCATGGGGCTACGTGCCCGGCCGATATGATATTGTGATCCGTAGCTACGAAAGACATCTGGTAGAGGCACCCCTTGTGCCTGGATACGTTTCGGCCGGAGGTATCCACCAGATCGTCGTGTGTATGGATGCCCCAGGTTGACCCTCATTGGAGAGGACGTTGAGCATGGCTCCGTCTAGCACCAGGCGAGAGCACCATACACGGCCGACTAGTTATATGTACATTATTATTATTTGCAGGTTAGTTGGGGTAGTCTGTGGCCAACATTGGGGCAGAGAGCCATTATTTAATACTTGTATTTTGAAAACCCCCAATGCGCCGTCCTTGGTCGAGGTAGACCATTGTCGGGAATATTTCATTAGCCGGCTCTTCACGACATTGATGTAAATATTGGATGCATATCTTGCTTTATGATGTGTGCGTATTATATATGATTTTGAAATAACATGATCGGTTTGCACACTGTGGATATTTTCTTATGCTTTGACACTCCAAGTTCACTCTAGATATTGATAGTATGATGTCAATCCCCTCACTTACTGAGTATACTCCCATAGATACTCACCCCTCACTTTCTTTCCTACAGGATTAGTGTTGGACCGAGGAAATTTCACTGGGTTTGGGTATGGATGTTTTACATCTCTTCCGCTACGATAATTGGTGATATTATTATATATTGGAGATTTTAGTTTGACCAATGTATTTATATAAATTTTTTTGGGATGACTGTATAAATTATGGACATTTATTCTTGAAACTCTCGTATTGATTTATTTCATTGCATTGAGACATTTGTAAATATTTAAAAATAATTTGGGAATTTATTTTCAATATGCATAGAATTTAAGTCCGCTCGATATGACGGCTGCTCATACTCTAGTTGGGCATGACAGTAGAGGTCTGTTGCTAGGACTGCTAAAAACTTTATAACCTTGCGTTGTTCTGGATATTGGCTGTGGTATTTGTTGATTTTGGAGAGATCGGGATGACCAATTGTTTATTTTTACAGGATAAATGTCATATACAGGTGAAATTATACATGGGAAACCTTCGATTTATGGGGAGGTTCTGTCCGATTTTCTGTAAAAATACAGTCGACATTCAGGAATAACGGGGCGACTGTTCACGATCCCGATTCGAGGTTTAACATTATATTTTTACTTTTTAACCTCTATACCCAATCAAACCCGGAAACAATTTTTTCTTTGGATCATCCCGGGTTCTGGCACCTTGACTTGGGTAACTAGCTCCGCGTTAAAGTCAAGAATATAACCTATCGAGAGAGAGAGAGAGAGAGATGGAGGAGGTTTTTAGAGAGACTGCAATGGCGAACTACGATGGAGGATCTGAAGAGCTGAAACAGGATATAAAGAAGCGCTTTAATGAAGTGGACACAGATGGAGAGGGAAGACTCAGCCTGCAAGAATTACGAAATGCTTACACACGTTGGGATGAAGTTTTCATGAGATGTGACAGAGATAATAATGGCACTCTGAATTTTCAGGAATTTATTACTTTTTTTTTTTTTTTTTTGGTTTTCAATTTATTACTTTTTATTACGCCACTGAAAGCAGGTTGCATTGTTGTGATGGTGTGGAGTTATATTAACTACATTTTTCACTTGTGCCCAATGCTTTGGTGGCAGTTCTTCATTCGATCTCTACTGGGAATGTTAAGGTGGTAGGAAGTTCACACACAACCATTCTGACTTGTGGATAATCTTCTTTGTATGAGATGCAAAGCTACAAATACTCTCTAAATTTGAAACTAATTTCCTTAAGTTTAATTGGTTTTGAGGAAAATGGTTTTTAATCACATGATGATTTCTATTGAAAAATTTTATATTAATATAAATTAATTTCTGGTTTTTAATCACCAGAAATTGCTATCTTTCTGGTGGATGTGGAATTCAAGTTATCTTTGGGGTCACAGTTGAATGCATTCCAAAGGAATTTGAGTAAAAATGTAACTTAGTTGCAATATAATTTATTCAACAAGTAATAAGCCCTTAATTTCAAAATGGGTTGAGGATTGAATTCAATTATTTAGGATAAAAACTCAACGGATGGAAGCAATCGTAGAATTAAGGGAATTTGACGCCGAAATCTGAATTTTATTTTATATTTTTTCAGTTTGTCCGGATCATCAGACATAGCAAAGTCATTATTTACGAAGTCAAACCTATCTCAATCAAAGAATTTGTCATCCCAACTCTATTTCGCTAAAATTGGACCCTCTGCCCTGGTTGGCATACCTTGAAAAAGAGGGATCTTCTCTGAGAAACCCGAGTTTGGTTTCAGCAAGTGGATTGACAAAGGACCAGAGGGGATTTTGGATCTTGGGTTTTTCAACAAATTTTGGGCGGTCATCATCCTCAAAGATTGAAATTTGGGCTTCGAGAGGAGGTGGCTGTGGACTTGGGGATAAAAAATGTGCTCATGAAAATAAAATGCCCCGTCATTCTCAATAAGCCGTGCATTGCACAGGCTATAACTGGTATAATCATAATTCACCACTGCACCGACCAGCAGTCTGCCTAATAGCACGTGATACTAAATTCTTACTCTTATCTCAGTTTTGGACGTGGTGCCGGGAGTTTTTCTTTGGAATCTTAATTTTAAAACTTAAAAATAAAAAATTATGCTGAGAGATACTCTCTAAATAAGATTTTCTATAAATATTTGAATCGAATTAATCAAAACATAAATCTGAATAATAATAATAATAAAATAATAATAATTCACAAGTGCACTCTCCACCAGATAACGAAATAAGAGTGACGATAATACCTTCTTGTATATATTTTCTTTTTTTATTCTGTTTCTTAGCGGAGGAAGACGAGGGATGGCACGGAAACGATAGACTTAATAAAGAAAGACCAAGAACTTTGAAGTCTTTAACAACCCTTCACCCTGGAAATGGGCTCTACTAAGTCCCCCTAAAAATGTGCACAGTGATTGAACCCAAAATGATGCGAAATGAAGACATTTCCCCCCTCACTGCTATCAAACTTTGTTAAAAATGTATATTTTATTGAGTATATTGAAACTTTCTCTTTCACGTCTGGTTATCCTTTCTTTCCAAATTCAACTTATTTCCAAATTCAAATTAATAAAACACAGGAACAAAAGGGGCATTTGCTTTTTTTTTTGTTTTAATTAATTATATTAAAATTTAACAAAAACCCCATATGAAGGTTATATTGATATGTACAAAAGAGGCAAAATCAAAATTCTTGTGCTATGTATGAGACTCTAATATTAATCCTCAATACCGACTAAATGCTCTGCCCAAACTCGTTAGATAAGTTAACCTCAAAGGCACGAGATATTTTATCTTGGGCTTCTACAAGCATCTATGAGAACGCGGACAATGACCCAAGGATGAGAGTATGGTGACCATTTCTAAGCAAATTAATGGTCGAGATCAAATATTAAATATTTTACAAAAACGCCTGCTCAGCTTCTTGTATATTAAATATGTTTTTTTTTTTGGGGGGGGGGGATTTTTGTGCACATCAACCGGTGCGTTGACTGAATAAAAATGACCAGCGCAATCCCATCTATCGATTTGCTTAGGTCTATTTTTGGGGACTGTGATTCAATGGCGATAATTAGATTCAATCCAAAATGATGTGAAAAGAAGACGATTTATATGATAATCAAATTGGTACGTGGGGTGATCAATATCACAAAGATAAAGCATTACATACAGTCTTTATGGCCACCTCACTTACTCTAAACCCATTTATTGGTGTATTATTTCTCTCAATTTGTTGATAGAGAAGAAAGAGATAAGCAATGACCAAACTAGATCAATGAAAGCGGACCAAGGTTTTTAATGGTTAGCTAAGCACACCTAATATAGCGCCTCTATTTTTATTACAATGGAGGAAAGCCATGTGCCCCATTGACCCAAAAAGCATCCTTTCAGTAATTTTTTATTAAGAAAGATTGCAATGTGAAAATGATAATTCCATATTGAAGATCTCATGATCTATATATGATCCAGTTTTACATATTACATATTAGTACTGAACCAATGAATAGAAATTACGGTTCACTTCTTGAGTTAGGGATGGCGTTATTTATTAAAAAGTGTCATTGGAAGGGAAGATAAGGCAAAGTATGGGTACCCCACAAAACTGGTTAGGCATTATAAATATGAAACTTGTATTCAACATAATTTTTAATATTTCATTGATCAAAATTAATGATAGATCAAATAAACTAAATCTTATACAGTAGTTTCCATCGGTAAACTAAATAATTTCTTTATAATTTTCTTTACTTTATAATTCCATCAGTAAACTAATATTCCACTTTCTAATATTGATTAATATGTTGAATTTAATTGAATTCCTCCATGAATTATATAATCCATGTGCCATTATTCAATTTGGAGAACTATTGGAGTCTATCCCCCACCTAGGCCAACTCTTGGATCACAGGGAATTAATGTAATATCAATAGAAAAATTATGAAATTTGAAATGCATTCTATATCAACGAGTTTACATTGCTTTGCAATGTGAGCGTCAAATGATGACAGTGAATATTGGGAATTAAATGAAAAATTACCAGAAAAAAAAAATTTAAGTGACAGTCATGTCCCACCTACCAAATATGGAAACCACGAGGGGCAGTCGTGCAAGGGCGAACATGTCATATTCACTATATAACCTACCTGACATTAGGCGTGCAAAGCCTTTTTTAAGCTGAGAGGCACTACATAGTTTGTCAAACCCTCTGCAAAACAAGCATGGACAGGCTGCGCAAAATCGCCATGGACTACTATGAGCTCGCGCCTGACAGAGTGCAGGAGTTAGCACAAGAATTCTATGAAGCAATGGACTACGATGGTGATGGAAAGATCAGTCCTAAAGAGTTCATGGCATTCATGAGGGAGCAAGGTTTCGAGCAATATAGAGACCATGATTTCTTCGAAGAGCTGGACAGGAAAGGACGTGGCCGTCTAGATTTCAAAGATGTCATGACTCTATACTATATTGTGAAAAGTGGGAGGCCCTTCTGTGAAGGGTGTGGAGAATTTGTTACCAGCATGTATTTTACCTGCGTTCGTTGCTTTCAGAACTCCAGCACACCTTTCTCTCTCTGTCCTGCTTGTTACATAAATGATGACTTTGACCACAAGCACCGCTTCTTCCTTGATAACTATACCATGCTTGAAACTCAGAGGATTGAAAACTTGGTTGCAAGACAGGAAAGCCAATATGAGGTAAATTAAGCTTTGTCATGGTGGTTACTTGATTATATTTATCTTCATCAATCTTAATGAAAATAAATGTCTGAAGCAGCAAGCCCCTTCAAGGTCAAGTTCAAGATCAAGCTCATCCTATTCTCAATCCCGTGAAATTGTCCCAGCATCCCAAGGATCGAGCAAAAAACAGGTAATTGCTATGTCTTATTGCTAATTTCTTGATGGCCACTGGATTTAACCCACACACAGGACCCAAGAATCGAAATGTTCTCTGGTAATCAAAATACTAGAGCATTATGAAGAGTTGTTTAAAATTTGGGAGAACTGGTTGCCCATCTTGCTAGAAACATCTTAACTGGTCATGTGTTTGATGAGAGGAACCATTGTAATTGTTAGGCCTTTTCCACTGTTTCTTCATCTTGACATGAAAAAGTCACCCTCCCCACAGAGAGATAAACAATAAGATTGTGTTGCATTATTACAGTTCTCATAATATAAGAAAACGTAGCTAAATCTTTTTCAAACACACTAAGAAATTAGGCTTGGATATCTTGATTCCTCTTCTTCTTCTTCTTTATTTTTTCTCCAGGAATTAGATTGAATATGTGTATGTCCATGATCTATATATTCCCTCTTTCACAAATCACCACATAGCATATACAGCTTAATAGAATACTCTTCCCTGCCCCCCCCCACCAAGAAAAAAAAAGAAAAATAAATAACTTTTATTAACCAATGCCTGCTTGGTAATTTGGGTGTAAATAGTCAATCTAATTGAACTTGTTTGTATGATATCAGAACCTGGAGTACTCGTTCAAAGCATTAGATGCAGCTCTCAAAGTGGCAACCATTGCTTCCACAACCGGGACTTGTACCATCTGCTGAGACATCTCAAATAATTTAGCATCTATTCTCCATTAAGCAGAAGTTGAAATGTGAATCAGCATGGTTGTTTTCCATGTGGCATAAGCTCGTTCTATCTTTTGGTGTATGTGTCTTTCTATGTCATCATTTGAATTCTAGTTTGTTAAAACTATTAGAATTGGAGTTTACTGTCTTCTGTAGCTTCGTGGTTGGAAAATAAATCAGTTGTTGATTAAATTGCTTTCCATATTCTGAATAATCTGTGGCTTGAAAATTTCTTCTTGCGTTAATATAGATAGAACTTCTATTGCATTAATATAGATAGAACTTCTATAAGTCCACAGAGAGAGAGAGAGAGAGAGATCAGAAACGAAATCATGGAAGCCATGGAAACATGTTATGCAAGTTAAAACAAATTGAGATTACCCAAATAGGACCCTAACCAAGAACTTCCATGGTCGTATGTTATGCAAATTTAGATTCTTAAATAGAAGAGCAAAGTTAGTGATACGCATCACAAAATAAAATAAAATACTAGCCACTTTGCAATCATAACTTTTCCTACTAGTACTCTTAATCCATTTCAACTATTCCCTTCAGTAGGTTAATTATTTAAAAATATTGAAAACATAGAAAATCTCAATTATTATTTCTTCTCGATTGCTCATTATTTAATTGGATTTGCTCCTCAATTATTCTCTCTCTCTCTCTCGCCTTTCTAGATTCAACTTATTTTAATATACAGTAGATTTTATTGTATAAATGCTTCGAATAGAATTCGTCTTGTTTATCTGGGGATATATTCAACAAATTGGTCAAGTACCAAATTTGGAGAACTTAGCTTCCCAGCCTTTTTTTCTTTAGTTAAGACTTTTTAATTTAAGAGGTGTAAAACAAAAAAATTAATAAAACACAGGAACAAAGGGGGGCTATTTGCTTTTTTTTTTTTTCTTTTCATTAATTTTTTTAATTAATCATATTAAAATTTAACAAAAAGCCGATATGAAGGTCATATTAATATATACTAAAAAACCCAAAATCAAAATTCTTGTGCTATGTATAATTAAGACCCCAATATTATCCTCAATACCCACTAAATGCTCTGCCCAAACAAACTCGATAGATGAAAAACTTATGTTAATAATTTTGGTTACAAATTGATGTAATTCAAATTTGTATAAAAAAATAAATTTTATTATTGAAAAACTTTGTATAACTTATATCCATAATAATAATAATAATAATAATAATAGAAATGATAATAATAAAGAATTTTACAAAAAAAACGCCTGTGCAGCTTCTTGGATATTAAATATTTTCTGGGGTATTTTGTGCACATCAACCGGGGTAGGTTGTGGGCTGACTTAATAAAAAAAGACCAGTGCAATGGCATCTATCGATTTGCTTATTCATAATTTGGATCATTGTACCGGAGGGGAATTGTCTTCTTTTCTCATCGTTTAATCCCCTTCAACCTCATCTCTTCATGATTGGATGGGGGAGAGACTAGGGGATGGTTGACTTAATAAAGAAAGACCAAGAACTTCGAAGTCTTTAACAACCCTTCATGGCATCTACTAAGTCCCCCATAAAAATGTGCACACAGCGATTGGATCCAGAATGATGTGAAATGAAGACATTTCCCCTTCACTGCTCTGAAACTTTATTAAAATTGTATATTTTATTAATCATATTGAAACTCTCTCTTTCACGTCTGAATATCATTCTTTCTAGATTCAACTTATTTTAATATGCAGTGGCTTTTATTGTATAAATGTCATGAAAAGATTTCGTCTTGATCATCTGGGTATATATTCAGCAAATTGGTCAACTACCTAATTTGGAGAACTTTTATATAAAACACAGGAACAAAGGGGGCTATTTGCTCTTTTTTTTTTAATTACCTTTTTTAATTAATTATTTTTTATATATATTACCAATCGATATTCGGAATCATATTTCAAATAATTCAGTTCGGAACTTACAATATCTATTTAAGGGGACTACCCTTCCAAATCAATAGTTGAACTCATGATCTTGATTAAGAGATCTAACGTTATATCCTACTAGATCAACTGACCTTTGATTTTAATTAATTATATTAAAATTTAACAAAAACCTTATGTGGAGGTTATATTAATACATAAAAAAAAAAAAGCCAAAATCAAAATTCTTGTGCTAGGTATAAGACCCTAATATTATCCTCAATACCCACTAAATGGTTTGCCCAAAGTCGGTAGATGAATTAATTACATGACACTATTTGTAACATAACCCTTGCCCTTTAAAATTTACTCAAACTTATGTTAATAATTTTGGTTACAAATTGATGTAATTCATAATTGAATAAAAAAAATTAAATTTATTATTGAACAACCTTGTATAACTTATATCCAAAATAATAATAATAATAATAATAAAGAATTTTACAAAAACGCCTGTGTAGCTTCTTGGATACTAATTTTTTTTTTTTTTATCACGTCAACCAGGGTAGGTTGTGGATTGACTTAATAAAAAAAGACCAGTGCAATGGCCTCTATCGATTTGCTTAGATCTATTTTTGATGACTGTTATTCAACGGCAATAAGTTGATTTAATCAAAAATGCTGTGAATAGAAGACAATTCCCCTCCAGTACAATGATCCAAAATGATGTGATTCAATGACAGTTCCCCTTCAGCACTTGAAGTTTCACAACTATGAACTCGAAACGGAGGACAATTTGTTACTTTCATGGGATGTATGAAGCATCTTTAGGACAATCGCATTGATGTGTTTATGGAGAAATTAAACATGGATCTAGCACGAAATAGGTATTGCTTGGCATAATGAGTATATGTCACGGGCTCACGGACAATCAACTTAATAGAATGGGATGTAAGTTTTTTTAATCAAATTTAAAATTTTAAAATAAAAAATAAAAAAAAAAATTATACTGGGAGAATCATTTCTAAATAAAATTCTATAGATCTGAATTACTCATAATAAGATTGAAAAAAAATTACTATATGTCACGGACTTCACGTACAAGTTCACATCTTCAGCCAAATTATTTATTTATTTTGGATACTTTAATAAGTCTGCGTTGAATATAATGGTTAGTGGGCAGACGAAGGCTGACTAGAAGGGGAGATAATGGCAAAGTAGGCACCCCACAAAAGAAGGTAGGAGTTATAAAAATTATACTTGTATACAACATAATTTTTAATGTTCCCTTACTCAAATCAATCGCAGATCAAATAAACTAAATCTTATGCAATAATTTCTATTCGCAAGTTAAATAATTTTTTTTTAAATTTATTTGAAAAACATTTTGACTGATTCAAATTTTTTTTCAGTTCCAAAGTTTTTAAATTTTACTAATTTTTGCTAATATTGATTAATATGTTGAATTTAATTGAAATCTTCCATCAATTATCTAATCCATGTGCCATTATTCAATTCGGAGAACTATTGGAGTCTATCCCCACCTAGGCCAATTCTTGGAACACAATGAATTGGTGTAATTTCAATAGAAAAATTATTAAATTTGAA
Source organism: Dillenia suffruticosa (assembly GCA_033439265.1). Lineage (NCBI taxonomy): Eukaryota > Viridiplantae > Streptophyta > Magnoliopsida > Dilleniales > Dilleniaceae > Dillenia > Dillenia suffruticosa. The sequence continues at coordinate 14,643,466 of JAVTVX010000011.1, read as the reverse complement.
ATGCATCCTTTGTCAACGAGTTTACGTTTCTTTACAATATGGGCTTCAAATGGTGACGGTGAATATTGGGAATTAAATGAAAAATTAAAAAAAAAAATAAGTGACAATCATGTCCAAACCTACCAAATATTGAAACCACACCGGGTAGGCATGCAACGGCGAACGTATCATATTCACTATATAACCTACATGACTTTAGGCAATACAGGAGGAAGAACAAATTAATTAAAACTCGGTTCATTCAGTTGTAAAGCCTTTTCTAAGCAGAGAGGAACTAAGTTTGTCAAACCATTTGCAAAGCAAGCATGGACAGGCTGCGCAAAATTGCCATGGACTACTATGACCTCGCGCCTGACAGAGTGAAGGAGTTGGCAGAAGAATTCTATGAAGCAATGGACTACGATGGTGATGGAAAGATCAGTCCTAGAGAGTTCATGGCATTCATGAGGGAGCAAGGTTTCGAGCAATATAGAGACCATGATTTCTTCGAAGAGCTGGACAGGAAAGGACGTGGCCGTCTAGATTTCAAAGATGTCATGACTCTATTCTATATTGTGAAAAGTGGGAGGCCCTTCTGTGAAGGGTGTGGAGAATTAGTTACCAGCATGTATTTTACCTGCGTTCGTTGCTTTCAGAACTCCAGCACACCTTTCTCACTCTGTCCTGCCTGTTACATAAATGATGACTTTGACCACAACCACCGCTTCTTCCTTGATAACTATACCATGCTTGAAACTCAGAGGATTGAAAACTTGGTTGCAAGACAGGAAAGCCAATATGAGGTAAATTAAGCTTTGTCATGGTGGTTACTTGATTGTATTTATCTTCATCAATCTTAATGAAAATATATGTCTGATACAGCAAGCCCCTTCAAGGTCAAGTTCGAGATCAAGCTCATCCTATTCTCAATCCCGTGAAATTGTCCCAGTATCCCAAGGATCCACATCCTACTCTCAATCCCGGGAAATTGTCCCAGTATCCCAAGGATCCGGCAAAAAACAGGTTATTGATATGTCTTATTGCTAATTTCTTGATGGCCACTGGATTTAACCCACACACACAGGACCTAAGAATCGATATGTTCTCTAGTAATCAAATTACTAAAGCATTATGAAGAGTTGTTTAAAATTTGGGAGAACTGGTTGCCCATCTTGCTAGAAACATCTTTTTAACTGGTCATGTGTTTGATGAGAGGAACCATTGTAATTGTTAGGCCTTTTCCACTGTTTCTTCATCCTGACATGAAAAAGTCACCCTCCCCACAGAGAGATAAGCAATAAGATTGTGTTGCATTATTACAGTTCTCATAATATAAGAAAACGTAGCTAAATCTTTTTCAAACACACTAAGAAATTAGGCTTGGATATCTTGATTCCTCTTCTTCTTCTTCTTTATTTTTTCTCCAGGAATTAGATTGAATATGTGTATGTCCATGATCTATATATTCCCTCTTTCACAAATCACCACATAGCATATGCAGCTTAATAGAATACTCTTCCCTGCCCCCCCCCCCCCACCAAGAAAAAAAAAGAAAAATAAATAACTTTTATTAACCAATGCCTGCTTGGTAATTTGGGTGTAAATAGTCAATCTAATTGAACTTGTTTGTGATATATCAGAAACTGGAGTACACGTTCAAAGCATTAGATGCAGCTCTCAAGGTGACAACCATTGTTTCCACATTCGGGGCTTGTACCATCTGCTGAGACATCTCAAATAATTTAGCATCTATTCTCCATTAAGCAGAAGTTGAAATGTGAATCAGCATGGTTGTTTTCCATGTGGCATAAGCTCGTTCTATCTTTTGGTGTATGTGTCTTTCTATGTCATCATTTGAATTCTAGTTTGTTAAAACTATTAGAATTGGAGTTTACTGTCTTCTGTAGCTTCGTGGTTGGAAAATAAATTAGTTGTTGATTAAATTGCTTTCCATATTCTGAATAAATCTGTGGCTTGAAAATTTCTTCTTGCGTTAATATAGATAGAACTTCTATTGCATTAATATAGATAGAACTTCTATAAGTCCACAGAGAGAGAGAGAGAGAGAGAGAACAAACTAGACAGAAACGAAATCATGGAAGCCATGGAAACATGTTTTGCAAGTTAAAACAAATTGGGATTACCCAAATAGGACCCTAACCAGAACTTTCATGGTAGTATGTTATGCAAATTTAGATTCTTAAATAGAAGAGCAAAGTTAGTGATACGCATCACAAAATAAAATAAAATACTAGGCACTTTGCAATCATAGCTTTCCACGTAGAACCAGAGGAATTTGGAATTTCAAGTATCTATGTACCAAAAGGGGAATGACTCATCATGATGCAGGAAAATGAATGTGAGACTGCTGGATAATACCATTGAACGCTCCAAGTTTATGCTATCCCAATTCCCAGCATAGATGCCGCAAACAAGTGTTCCCATCAGTGTTTGGGAAGGGAAACTCTATTAGTTTTTGGAATGATTCCTAGGTAGGTAAACATACTCTAAGATCCTTCATTTGTTGTCCTTTAGGCGAGGGAGAGGAGAGCAACTGTCTTCATGACCTCATTGTCAATGGGTAATGGAACTTAGAAGGTACTTTGTTTTTCCTAACAGTACTCTTAATCCATTTCAACCATTCCCTTTGGTAGGTTCCAAACCAAAGAACACACCCCTTATTGGAACTTGAGTGAGAGTGGCAATTTCGTGAATGCTGATGTTCCATTCATTTGGTATTAGTAGACAGAGATCTCATATGGAGAAAGTTGGAATTGGATTTGGAAGTACAAAATACAGCATTGATTTAAGTTCTTTCTTTGGTTGTGTTAAAAAAGCTAGCCACTAAAGACCTCATTAGAGCTAGTATGCGCATTTCTCATTTGGCGGATGAAAATCCTATTCACCTATTCTAAATTATATCTTTTCAAAACAAGTTTGGCTCTGTTCTACTCCCCCAGTCTCAACTGATTCTTTCTTCTCAACATACCATGACCTCTGGCTTGAGAAGAAATGTTTTAGCTTTCCCCTTCCCTATGGTTTACCCCTGAATACCTTTTTTTTTTTTGTTTATACTCAATTTTATGGGCCTTTAGATATAAAATCATTTTTGACTCTACCCTTTGTCCATCTCATGCTAACTGCTTCCGATATTGCACAGTTTAGAGCCAAAATATACGTGACCATTTATGGTAGAACCAAGTCTGTTTCACCCAAACATACTATTCTTCGTAAATGGGATCCTTCCTCTTTGGTTGGCATACCATGAACATAGATGGATCTTCTCTGGGCAACTCGAATTTGGCAGGAGCAGGTGGAATGATAAAGGACCATAGGGGATTTTGGATCATGGGTTTTTTGACAAATTTGCAGTGGGCGTCATCCTCAAAGGATAAAATTTGGGCCTCGGAGAGAAGGTCCATAAACTACGTGATCATCCGATTTGACTCTACAACAACTACAGGATTTGACCAACATTTGTTGGCGTAGGTGGGATGACACATTCATCTCTTAACTAGATCAAAAGTTCAACTCCTTCTGGGCATAGAAAAAACAATGTTGAGAGACCCGTCCCCACAAAGTGGACCCTGCAGCAGTCGATTCAGATTAGTCAAAGCGAAACTTCGGATACTGAGAGGTGGCCAAACCATGGTACTAAAAAAAAAAAACTACAGGATTGATGAACGTTGAAACATCTTATAAAAAATTCTCTTCAATTATTGGTGATCATAGATTGTTAATGAGGATGTTGTGAATTTTTGAAATGATAGGTCTAAAATATTTAGCAATATATCGACAAAATATCACCCAAAGAAATTACTTATGACACAAATACGATTACTAGACAAATAAATTAGTTTCACAAAACAATTTGGGACACTACAAACAGCCAGCAATGATCAAGCTACTAACTTCAAAACATTACCTTACAAATCCAAGGACTTGGGAACTTATCTCACACTCCAGTTGTGAGGATGCATGCCTATCTATAGTGGACAAGGTTGGTAGTAGATGTTTCTAAATACAAACAGTTTATATGACCATGGTTGGTTGTAGATGTTTCTAAACACAAAGATTTTTATGTGTCCACGGTAATGTGTGGTTCAATCTAGAAGTCACTACGTATTAGTTAGGCATACTAATCTATTCTAGATCATTCTAGAGTAGTCGTTTGACTTTAATAGAGATGTAAGAGATTTCAAGTACAACAGATCGACCTTGAAGCAAACTTTTGTACGGATGGCTTTGCTAAATTAGGAAGAGGAACCTCAATCATATCTATTTATAAGGTCTCTTACGCAATAGCCTCAAATTAGATTGGATTTCCCATGCACCACTCTCTCTCTCTTCGATTCTTGGCATCTTGCTGTGAGACTTGTGTCTTTTGATCTTGCCATTCACCATGTGCAAGTTTGATCCATTAGATTGTATAGAATCTTTTTCTTTCACATATCTTTATCACTTTTTCTAGATTAACTTATTTTAATCAATGTCTTTTATTTTATAAATGTCACGAAACATATTTGTCTTGCTTATTTTTTTTTTTTTTTTTTACCTTTTTTTAATTAATTATATTAAAATTTAGCAAAAAGCCCCTGTGGAGGTTATACTAATATGTACAGAAAAGACATATAAACTATCAGTATTTGATAATCACATTAGCTTAACTAAATCCGTTTCGAATCAAATTCCACTTTACATTACAGAATTGCTGCACGATATAGGTTTCAAATAATAATGGTGAAGAATTAAATAAAAAATAAAGATAAAAAATTAAGTGAAAGCTATGTCCCACTTACCAAATATTGAAACCCAAGGTGTAGGCTCGCCCTCACACTATATAACCTACGTCACGTTAGGCCATACAGGAAGAAGAACTAGTTAAAACTCTGCTCAAGACTTTAAAGCAGAGAGAAACTGCATAATTTGTCAAACTCTGTGCAAAACAAGCATGGACAGGCTGGACAAGCTGCGTGGAATCGCCATGGACTACTATGACCTCGCACCTGACAGAGTGAAGGACTTGGCAGAAGAATTCTATGAAGCAATGGACTACGATGGTGATGGAAAAATCAGTCCTAGAGAGTTCATGACATTCATGAGGGAGCAAGGTTACGAGCAATATAGAGATCGAGATTTCTTCGAAGATCTAGATAGGAAAAGGCGAGGCCGTCTAGATTTCAAGGATGTCATGACTCTGTACTATATTATGAAAAGTGGGAGGCCCTTCTGTGAAGGGTGTGGAGAACTAATTACTAGCATGTATTTTACCTGTGTTCGTTGCTTTCAGAACTCAAGCATGCCTTTCTCTCTCTGTCCTGGTTGTTACCTAAATAATCGCTACAGGCACATGCACCGACTCTTCCTCGATAACTATACCATGCTCGAAACACAGAGGAGGCAAAACTTGTCTGCAAGAAAAGCAAGCCAATATCAGGTAAATTAGGCTTCGACATTATGGTTACTAATTGGATTATATTTATCTTATCAGTCTTAATGGAAATATTTGACTGATGCAGCAAGCCCCTTCAATGCCAAATCCCAGGCCAAGCTCATCCAATTCTCAATCTGGTGGAACTGTCCCTGTAGCCCAAGGATCCAGCAAAAATAAGGTAATTGCTATGTCTAATTGCTAATTTCTTAATGGCCAGTAGATTTAACCAACACAGAGAGAGGACCAAAGAATCAATTTGTTTTCTAGTAATCAAATTAAATTACTAGAGCATTACAAAGCATTGGTTAAAACTTGGGATAACTGATCGCCAATCTTGCGGCAAGCATCTTCTTAACTATTCATGTGTTTGATGAGAGGAACCAATGTAGTTGTTAGGCCTTTTTTGGTTTTCCACTATTTCTTCATCCTGATGAGAAAAAAGAACCCTCCCCCCAAAGAGAGCTAACAAGATCTTGTTGCATAATTTCAATTCTCATAATATAAGAAAAAGTAACCTAATATTTTTCAACTCTATTACGAAATTAGGCTTTGATATTTTGATTCCTTTTCTGGGTTTTTTTCTTTTGGCTCCAGGAATTGAATAGAATATATGCAAGTCCATGATCGATGTATGCCTTTTGTCACAAATCAACACATAACACGTGAAGCTTAGGAACTTTGGTGTAAATGGTCAATTTAATTGAACTTGTTTGTGTGATAGCAGAACCTGGAGTATTTGCTCTTACAATCCCCAGTGTAGAGGTTGCAATCAAATGTTCTCACTTATTTACATGATTTTAGCATAAGTTGAAGGAAGAGCACATGCATTATACACAGCAACTATTTGATGGCTTCTTGTCCAAGAGTGTAGCTCTTGTTTGTCATGTTCAAGAGTTAATGTGATCGATATAGGGGTGTACCATTTGCATTAGCTCATTTAAAAACCAAAAAGTTTAAATTTTACCCATTACCTTCCTCCTTTTCAACAGTCTCATTAACACATACTGCAAAATGACTAAAAAAAATTAACCTCAATGTTTCAGAACCAATCAACCCTCCTCGGCTTTCCATCCAACCTCTCTAGGATTTTGGACTCGAGCCTTCTTGGTTAGTAACATTTTCCGGGCAGTGTTCAATATTTGTCAAAAGGAAGCAAATCTTGAGTTAAGGAGTCAAAAGTTTCGGAGACAAAAGACCCGAGCCTTCTTGGTTAGTAACACTTTCCGGGCAATGTTCAATATTTGTCAAAAGAAAGCAAATCTTGAGTTAAGGAGTCAAAAGTTTCGGAGACAAAAAATAAAGTTATGTTCCCCAATCCAAAATAACCATCTCCACGCACTTCACTTTATCCTCCTCATTCCCTTGTTTCTTCTTTCACTTTTGCAAAGCATTAGAAACGCGCATAAGGTATATTTGCATACTGATCATACCCAAAGGAATCAAATTCCCTCTTCTTTTCCTTTCCACATTAGCAACCTTAGGCATTATTTTTTAGCATATAGGTAAATTCATCATATATGTACAATAATCCATAAATTATACATACAAAATATATATGTTCAAAAAATCCTGGGTGGCGTAAAAACCCCTTACTACAATCTTTAAGAAAAGTGGATGGACCTTTTTAATAACTTGGAAATTTGAGCTCTCAAATTATTACAATGGTAACCAGCATTATGAAGCATTGGTATCTTGCTACATGCATCTTCTTAACCGGTCATGTGTTTGATGAGAGGAACCATTGTTGTTGATAGGCCTTTTCTGGTCTTCCACCATTTCATCATCCTGACATGAAAAAAGACACCCTCCCCCAAGTGTGTGTGTGTGAGAGAGAGAGAGAGAGAAGACCTGAGAATCAAAATATTATCTATTAGTCAAATTAGGAGAGCATTATGAAGCATCGGATAACATTTGGGAGAACTGGTTGCCAGTCTAACTGGTCATTGTGTTCGATGAGAGGAACCATTGTAGTTGTTAGGCCTTTTCTGGTCTTCTGCTATTTCTTCATCCTGACATGAAAAAGACCCCTCTGCCTAAACAGAAAGAGAGAGAGAGAATAAGATTGTGTTGCATAATTACAACTCTCATAATATAAGAAAAAGTAGCTAAATCTCTTCCAAATTCATTAAGAAATTAGGCTAGAGTATTTTGATTTCTTTTTTATTTTTTTTTGCTACGGGAATTAGATTGAATATATGTATGTCCATGATCTATATATCCCCTTAGTCACAAATCACCACATAGCATGTTCAGCTTAACAGAACACTCTTCGCTGCCACCAAAAAGAAAAATAATAAATAATTTAATAACCAACGCCTGCTTGGGAATTTTTGTGCGAATGGTCAATCTAATTGAACTTGTTTGATTGATATCAGAAGCTGGAGTACGCATTCAAAGCTTTGGATGCAGCTCTCAATGTGGCAACCGTTGCTTCCAATGCCGCTGTGGCTTGTACCATCTGCTGAGACATCTCTAATCATTTAGTATCTATTCTCCATAGCTTCTAAAGCAGAAGTTGAAATGTCAATCACCATGGCTGTTCCCAAAGTGGCACAACCAATGGCACCTTCAACAGAAAATATTAGACTAAATTGAGAAGAAAGTTTGTTTTAGCTTTTTGGTGTATTTGTCTTTCAATGTCCTTATTTGAATTCTAATTTGTAACAAACTACTAGATTTCGAGTTTTCTTTCTTCTTTAGAATTGTTGTTGGAAAATTATCGATGGTTGATAAATTGCTTTCAATAATCTGTGGCTTAAAAATTTTTTCATCCACTAACTTCTATAGAACTTCTATAAATCATGGCAAGGGGTAATGAAGAACTAGCTCATGACTATACCATAAGAATAAACAAAACTCAATCTAGTAATGTAGAGAAATACCCAAAGGTATAAGACTATTAATGTCTCGGAAAATGATTTCACGATTAAGTTAGATAAGGCAACATAGGATAGCATTTAAAACCTCACTAGGAATGTCCTCATATGGGTGACTCTATGGTACAACATATCATCTTTAGATGAGTTTTCAGATTTTTTTTTTTTTTTATTATTTAAGTTCTCTATTTTAGTTCTTAGTTCAAGTTTTATTTTTTTAATTTTTATTTTAATTTAATCTTAAGATTTTATCATACTCAACAAAATTTGAACTTGTTTAGAAATTAGACTTTAATTTCTAAATTGTTTCTTTTATTTGAATTTAATTTGTTTTACGATTCTTTTCATCCATATTGAATTAGTCTTAGATCTTATTTTTCTTTTAATTTAAATATGCATAGTCGATCAATTCGGGTTTTAATTTTTGTATTCACTTACGTTTCTTAATTAATCTTGTTCTTCGAATTATTTATTTCAATTAGGTTAGAATAATCAAAATCTCTCAACCTTTTTTTTTCCTCTCAAAATAAGGTATAAATATACAAAATTAATTAGTAAAAATAATCTTCGTGGAATGATGCTTCACTCGCACACGATTTGTGGACTTGCATTTTCGTATCAATTTCAAACCCAAACCTATCAATAGCCATGTCTTAATATTCGATTAAGTCGAATACATAGATCTCAGCAAGGAAAAAGAAACTAACCACTGTCAATGAATACGTACATTAATTATACTGCCATGGAATTGGAAGGGAACAGGGAACCTGATTTTGGTGGAGAGGTGAAAGATCTCATTAGGATCCACAAGACTTCAATGTTGATCCTAACTGAGACTAAGTTGGGGGGGGGGGGTCCGGGAGCTTCAGACATGCAGGGTGGCTTGGGATATAGCCAGTACCATAAAGTGAATACAATAAATTATGCCCCCGGGGGGTCTATGGCGGTTTAATTAGAAGCCGGGTTTTGCTATTTGACATGGCCATCAAATTAGAGTTATCACAAGAAATGAGTTGTGAAGTTAAAGTAATTTCAAGGACTTTGGCTTTGTGAGAATTACGGGAGGCCGATGTTAGTGTGAACCAAAATTTTCTTCTCCAGTTGGGGATTTCAATTATATTATTGATGGTTTCAAAAAATTTTGGGGGAATATTGATATCTAAAAGAGGGTTTGATGCTTATAAGATTTGAAGGGAGAAATACAATATGGTGGACCTGGGTTCAATGTGTTCAAAGTAAACATTGATCAGTCTTGGGGTGGGGTAACACGGGGTGGGTACACTTATTTTTGAAACTTTTGTCCATAACTTGCCTGAACCATATCCGATCATATATGGCTTTAGAGCCCTCATGTTAGTGGCGGTCAAAAATTTGATCTACAAATTTGTTTAAATAAAGAGATGCATCATTTCTTAAAGAAGATATGTGATTCTAAAGTAGTTGGAGCCCAAATCTTGAAGACATGCCCTCCATAGAAGGGATCAAAAGGGGCTTCTTCGAACAGAAACCATTCAAAGCTCCCAGCTCTAATGGTGTCCCACTTGTTTTTCTTCCAAAAGTGTTTTGTTTTTTTATTGCCCTGATCCTTAAAACAAACACCCTAACACTGCCGGTCAATATAGATCCATAAGTCTATGTAATGCGATCTATAAGACCATCTCCAAAATTATAATGAATAGGATTCGTCCAGCCATTCCCAAATTGATTAATCCGTCCAACTCAGCTTTGTTCCTTTATCTTCAAGGTTAAAAAGGGGGTGTGGGATTTATGACCATTAGAGTTGACTTAGAAAAGATTTATGACAAAGTGGAATGGAATTTCATAAGAGTTGTTCTATCTTGGTTTAATTTTCCTAGCAACTTATTAAATTTGGTGCTTTCTTGCATCTCTTCTACATTTTACTGCCCTATAATAAATGTTTAAATCTCAAGCAGCAGGAGGTACCCATCTAGAGGTATAACACAAGGAGACCCTCTATCTCCATATATCTTCATCCTGTGTTTGGAGTATCTAGCCCCATCTCTAGATAAAGCTTGCACTCAAAGGATTTGGAAACCCCTAAAGATCAAGAGCAGTCCCTTTTAAATTTCTGATATATTCTTGGCAGATCACATTACCTCTTTGAGCAGAGGAGGAACAATATTTCATTATAAATGAAAGTTTAAACTCATTTTATCAAAAATCCGGCCAGACAATAAATATTTATAAATTCAAAGTCTATTTCTAAAAAAATGTGGAGAACCATCAGCAACCAAGCTTGATCAGTTGCTTGGGAATCCCCAAAACATCCACCTTTGGTAACTATTTGGGATATCCTCTAGGAAAAAAGAGGAATGACCACCCCTGTTTTTGTTTGTTGATAAAGTCAATTCTAAGCTCTGTGGAAGTGAAATTGTCTTTCTTTTGCTGGAGTGAGTCCAGTGCAATCAATGAATGCTGCATCCCATATTATTATGTCCAATGTTCTCTCCTTTTATCCAAAACCTTGGAAAAACTTGATTAAATAACCAGGCATTCCATATGGGGTTTGACAAGGGAAAAAAGGAAAAAGCACTTGGTTGAATGGGATAAGACCATTGAACCTAAATGGTTGGAGGTCTAAGAGCTCCTTGCATTAGAACTAGAAACAAAGCCGCCTTTATAAAGAACGATTGGAAGCTTATAAGCTGGAATGGTTCTAAATGGGTTGAATGGATTTCTCACAAATATTTCCATAATGGGGACTGCGATCAACCAGAAATGGACAAACATGGCTCCAGATGTGGCCTGAATCTTAGACAACAGTTTGTTGCTCCGTAGGGTGGAAACTCCTAAGTTTGTTGCTCCGTAGGGTGGAAACTCCTATTAGTGTTTGGAAAGATGCATGGGTAGGTAAACATACTCTAAGATCCTTAGTTAGTGGTCCTTCAGTGAGGGGAGAGGATAGTAACTGTCTTCGAGACCCTATTGCCAATTGGAAATGGAACTTGGAAGGTATTTCCTTTGTTTTTTCCTAATATTATTCGTTAATCCATTTCAGTTGTTAATTCATTTCAGTTGTTCTCTTTAATAGGTTCCAGACTAAATAAGACACCTGTAATTAGAACTTAAGAGCGAGTGGTAATCTCATGAATGATGATGCTTATATGCATGCCCTTGGCATTAGTAAACAGAGATATATGGAGAAAAGGGAGTTGGAATTGGATTTAGAAGTCTTAAGTACACTGTAGATTTAAGTTCTTTCTTTGCTTATTGGTTAAAGAAGCTTGCTACTAAAGCCTTCTTATTAGAGCTAGCATCCGCATTTCTCCGGTCTTGCCTGCTTTGCAAATTGACGGATGAAAATCCTATTCACCTATTCAAAAATTGCACCTTTTCAAAACAAGTTTGGCTTTGTTCTATTTCTCCAGTCATAGTTGATTATTTCTTTCTCAACAAACGAAGAAGTGTTTTAGCTTCCCCTCTTATCTTCCTTATTGTTTCCCTTTGAGTAGCTTTTTCATTTATACTTTATTAACTTTATAGGACATCAGAAATAAAAACGTTTTTAACTCTACTTTTGTCTTTTTCATACCAACTATTTCTTAAAGCCAAAGATTTGTCACCATTTATGGTAGAACCAAGTCTGCTTCACCCCAAACATACTGTGGACCCTCCCAGTTTTGGTTGGCATACCTTGAACATAGATGGATCTGCTCTGGGCAACCCGAGTTTGGCGGGAGCAGGTGGAGTGATAAAGGACCATAGTGGATTTTGGATCGTGGGTTGGGTGGGCGTCATCCTCGAAGGTAGAAATTTGGGCTTTGAGAGAAGGTCTTCAAGTGGCTGTGGACTTGGCCATAAAAGAAGTGATCATCCAATCTAACTCCACAGCAACTATAGGATGATGAATGTTGAACATTTCGCAAAAAATTCTCTTAATTTATTGATGTTTGATGAGGAGTTTTGAGGGATTTCAAGTATAACATTTCTACCCGAAGCAAACTTTTGTACCGATGGCTTTGCTAGATTGGGAAGCTTTATGCAAGCTTTATGCATTTTGATGTTTTTTCTACTTCTACTTTGTAGTATCGCTGTCCTCCTTCAGGAGAGTTTGTGCCTACCATTATGCTTGTGAGATAGGGATGTAGGTGATAGTTGACTTAATAAAGGAAGACCAAGAACTCTGAAGTTTTAACAACCCTTCACAATAGGAATGGTCTCTATCAAGTCCGCCTAAATATCCATTTTTGGGTCCCTCATCCAAAAGCCTAAAATTAGATTCAAACAAACGAAGTGAAAACAAGACATTTCCCCTTACTACAATGAACATGCTCAAATTAATTAGGTAGAAAAATATTATATAGTATGAATATTGATAATATAGGAAATCTCAATTATTTCTTCTGATGTATAAAATGCTAAAAAATCAAACCCATGATAACTCAAACTATATACATGGGCAAAGTTAGTATACATCTTCTCAGTTGCTCATTCTTTAATTGGATTTGTTCTCTAGCTGTAAAGTAGATAAAAAGATCTTTCTTTTTCTTTTTATTTTTCCCTTTCCTAAAAAACAAACATTGTAAACTCTCTCTCTCTCTCTCTCTCTCTCCCCCCGGCTAAAAAACATTGTAAAATTGTGATCATGCTAGATACATGCGGTGAGTAGAAATTGTGTTCTAGAAATGGGTCACGGGGGCATCTTCTCTATTACAATTTGAGTAGAATGTTTCAAGTTTGTACCTCTATAAATAGGGAAGAAAGGCCCCTCCATTTGTGTGCCCAAAACTTGTGCTAATGTGGAAAAAAATAGAGAGTAAACGTTGTGTGTTTAGTAGGTGCAGAAGAGATGAAAAAAAAAAGAAGAAAAGAGAGAGAGGGAGAGTGTGTGTGTGAGTGAGTGAGTGAAACATTACTGAGCGAAATTTGTATGACTTATATGATAAGTAGGTGGTGTTAGTGAGTGGTCTGTGTAGTTCTTGACGGGGCAAAGTTAAGAACAGTAAAAGAGAATCTGCCACCAAAAGGGGCACAGCATCTCTAACCCCCCTAGCCATGAACAGCTGCCTGCGAGTTTAGAGGCAACCAACACTCCTTCAGCTCCCTCTCCCTCGAACCTAGTGGTTTCTGGACTGTGATGTCCATTATCAATCGGTTGACAATTTCGGCAACGACACTTCTCATGTCGCATTCATGGGGGCTGGTTGGATTTGGCTCGTGCATGGATATGCCTCTGTCGAAGACCTGCTGTCTGATTCCATTTTGAAGCCCTCTTTTGAGGCTCTTTGCTCATGTAGACCAATTTCATTTGGCCTAGCCAAAATTACATCCATCATTCAGGTTTTGGTTTGTAATAATGTTGAACCCTTCACAATAATTATTAAAAATATAAAATTAAAATCTAATGACTTAATGTTTACATGTTTCTTAGTTTTATGCTTAACACATGTCAAACAACAGTATAGAATGCAAATAATATAAACAAATTGGGTAAAAAAATAATAAAAATTATACCCATGATGTAATGGTAATGCGACGCCAATACTAATTCCAGGGTGAGTCATCCCTCTAGAAAGCAAAGGGTTTTCCATCGAAACTCTCTGTAATTACCAGTTATTTTAAGCAAACAATTTGAATATATTTAGGTTTTATGGATGAATTCATCAAATGACAAATTGCATAGCTTTTGAATTTAACAAGTCTCGCGATCATTTGATCATTGATTCCTTTATTATTTTAAACGATTAATTTCACTATTAATCATTAATTTTGAACTTTTAATATTTTTACTACTATAATCCGTCGCTAATACTTTTATATATTGTTTTCTATCACCGACTGATTAACGATGGATATTTTAGCGATAAAAATATTTCCGTCGCTAATCCGTCGTTGATAATTAACACCGGATTTCGTCAGTAAAAATTAACAGGGTAATTTTTATCTATGAATTTAGTAACGAAAATTTTTCGTTGTTGATACTCTTTAGCAATCAAATCTTTACTTTTAACAACAGATATTTCCGTCACTAAAAGTAAATTTTCTAATAGTGTTTTTCAATTACTAGTTTACAAGTTAAGCACCGTGAAGCTACATTCTCCTATTAAAGCGAAGTATTAAGAAAGTTTTGCCATTTCACATGTTATTTTACGGTAACCGGAGAGTAGATTATTTTCTTAAATTTTGTATAAAAAATCTTAATCTGACACTGTTTTTCTTAATTTATCCTTAATTTGTTATATTTTATTTGTAATATTTTTTTAATTAAAATAAAATTATTTACTTGAAAATACAAAATTTTACAAAAGGAGGTAAATTTTTTTAAAGGTTAAGATTACTTTTATATAAAAAAAATTCAAATCAACAAAGTCCAGTTAATATTTAAAATACAGGTAACAAGTTCTCAAGTAATTTTCCAGCCTCCGAGAATTCCTGTATATTCAAAGCGCCAAAGGGCGCTACCATTCGTTTCTTTTCGGGCATCCTCTGTGATCGATCCATATTTTTGGATCCCATTTTTTTTTTTTTTTCATTTAACATTTTGCACTTTTTAGATCTTTTTTTATTCTTCGTCTTTTTTACATCATATTTTTTTTATTCAAAATTTTATACTTTTTAAACCCTTTTTCTTGCTTATATCCTTCGTCTTTTTCGGACTACACTTTGTATTTTTTTATTCAACACCTTCCATTTTTTTATCCTTTTTTTTTTCTTAACTCTTTCGTCTTTTTGAAATGTAGATTTTTTCCCTTTGTTTTTTGGCCTCATGGATGATAATCCATTTATTCCATATCACAATTTTTTTCTATTCGAATCTTTACTCTTTTTATTTTTTTAACCTAATATTTTTTCTCTCTTAAGTCTTTCGTCTTTTTGAAACATAAGTTTTTCTTATTTTTTTGGTCTCATGGATAGTCGTTTCTTTATTTTTATAACACAATTTTTTATTTTATTATACAGATTCTTACTCTTTTTAATTTTTAACCCGTTTTTTTTCGGTTCATTTTTTTTAGATATAGGTTTTCCCCCTTTTTTAGCCCAACTTGTCCATTTCAAGTCTTTTTCGCACAATTTTTTTAAACTTTAATCCTTTGTCTTTTTTCGATATAGGTTTTTTTCTTTTTTTTTTATTCTCACAAATGGTCATTCTTTTATTTTTAAATCATAGTTTCTTATTTTTTCTCATTCAAATCTTTGTTTTTCTTTTATTTTTTGTCATTTTTTCTCTTGAATCCTTCTTTTTTAGTATAGGTTTTTCTTGTTTTTTGAATTCCAGGAATGATCATTCCTTTATTTTTATTCTTCTTTTATTCTATTTATTACTCTTTTCTACCTAGTTCGTTGATTGTTTACTAGAATTCTAGTGATTAGACTTTTATTTTTCTTATTGTTGATATACATTATATTTTTTATTGATTTAAATAATAATTTAATTTAAATATCAAGTTAATTATAAATTTAATAAATATTTATGTAATAAAAAAAAAAACAATTCATGTTTTATGAACACCAGATACATTAGCACGGGTCAATAACTAGTTTTCCATAAACCATAAAAATCATGTTTTTGGAAGATAAAAGGTCAGCGCCGTGTAGGTGTATGTGGAGCTGCATAGCACTAGATTGCTGCCTCGGACTCCAGAAACATTTCTCCGTCATTAACGTCGTCCTGTCCGTCTTCAAAAAGTCTTCTCTCTCTCTCTTTCTCTCTCATGCGAAATGAAATGACAAATTACTTCTTTTCTGAACACCTTTTGTGGCGGGAACTAGAGAGCAGAGCTCTCAAAGTTGGAGACTCTTCAGAACCCTAGAAATTCTTATTCACCCCAAACACGAGCAGGTTATGCAGTAAAGAGGGTAAAAATCTGTAGAGCAAGATTTGAGGAGAGGAGACACCACTGCCCCCACTATGTATTGGGTTGCATCGAAGTCGCTTTTCATCTCGCTTCCTCGGTTTCGTTCTCTCTCTCTTCTGCTTCGTTCTCCTTACAGTTTTCGTCCCTTTACTTCGTCGCCACCCAATCTGTAATCTCTCTCTCCCTGTCTCTCTTTCTCTCTCGATTTGATCCATTAATTTCGTAGTTGTATGCTATCAAGAACATAATTTGCCAAAAAATTAAAATCAAATTGGGTTTCGCAGTGCAATATAATAGAAAACACTAAAGCCATGTAGATTATAATTGTATGTTTGGACTGTGGAGCCTTAATTAAGTAGTGTCATTCTGTTTGGTGTTATTTATTTATACTTGTTGTTTTGGAAATTCAGACATGTATTTCAAATTTCATAGCTCCATTCGATAATGTGGGGCATAGTTTAGATGCAACAACTATTGGGTTGCATAACTCGCACAATTCATTGTTACATGGCCACTTTACACCCTTTTATAAAGAAATTTTGTGATACTTTCCGAAACCCAATGTTTCTATGTCACCTCAAAATAAAGATCAGAAGAGGAAGAGGTGTTTCTCGAACGCCCCCTAGATGTACTCAAAAAGTAAAGTTTCATTGGTTATAATGTTGTAAAATGTAAATGGGTGCTTTTTCTAATTTCGGATAAATATGTGCTATATCAGATTCAGCATTTTCAATTATTGATCTTTTTTTGGGGATCTATTCAGTTCCATTTCAATATATGCACAAGCTTATATTGTGTGTACCCTGTTTAAACTTTATTGTGCATTACTAAGGCATGCACGTGGAAGAAGAGGCACATAAAAAAGGCATATGAAAATTTTGGTATTTCGCAGTTTGTAGCATTGTTGAGTACATCCTTGTAGTATTATATTATTGTACTTGTTAATTTGTTATAAAATTGGTCATCTAAAATGTTGTTGGACATTCCCTTGAAAGTTGCATAATCCTTTGAGCAAAAGAATCTTTAATTTCATTTGCTATAGAAATGTCTGCATATGTCTGTATTCTGTGAGATGCTTAAATATATGTCAGAGAAGATCAAAACATTGACCAAATCACAGTGAGTGATGAAGTACAATGCAGTGATTTTTAAAGAAGTCAGAAAATAAGTGCTATTGGGCCTTCTGTTGAGACACTTTTGTAACATGAAATGAGTCACCATTATCTTTGATTAGGCAGTGCCTTCATGAGGTGCTCCGGTTTTATCCTTCAAGTTTACAGCCATTGCACTGGATTTAGGAAAACTGAGACTCAGATTAGGAGATAGATAAAGAAATAATCCATAAAAGTGATCCATTTCTGAACTACACTTTATATTTTTTGGTGTTGATACTGGATGTAGCATCTAATGCCACAAAATTTTTAAACTCTGCAGCAGTGGTAAATTGGGCAAGCAGATATATTGTTTCAAAGAAAGAAAGGTTTTAAAAGGAAGCCTCAAAGCAAACCGAAAAGTTAAAGAATGGAAAAATGCTTCAGATGAAAAGGATCTTTCACACCTGTTGTGGTGGAAAGAGGTGTGTTAACAGTGCTCTGGTTAGTTTTGTTATGAAAAACCTGTCTCTTTCCTAGTTGCTGACTATTTCAGGTGTAGCATTTCTACGGATCTTCAATGTAGATATATGATGTTCGTATCATTTAATTTTTATATTTTCTTGTAGAGGATGGAAATATGCAGAAAACCTTCCACTATCCAACTGGTTAAGAGGCTATTGTTTACAAATTTGCTGGGATTGGATGTCAATTTGAAAAATGGGAGGTTAGAAAATTTCCATCGTTTCTGCCAGTTCCTTTTGCTACATGTCATCGGCTCATTCAGCACTCTTGGATTAGCATAACAATTTCTCTCTTATTGTGAAAGCTATCACTATTTTGTAGGTGGATTTTGGTTGCTGAAATGTCTGCATAAAATTATTTCAGAAGTGTTGCCCCTTTTAAATCCTGATTTCCTGTTTACTTCTCTATTTCTGCATTATTGCGGAAGAGGCATACCTGTTGTACTATTGTGTTTGAATATCATACATTTGGTTCTCTATTCAAATTGGGGTGAGTTGATTGATTCTCTATTCAAATTAGGGTGAGTTGATTGAATGTCATACATTTGGCTCTCTATTCAAATGGATAAAAACCTTGTTAAAGTGTGTCTACTTTTTGGTCATCCTTCAACTAAATTTGTCAAGTACACAAAAATGTCCAAATTCTACAATCACTGGGACTCCCCCCTTCAAATTGTCCTAATAGTGAAGATTATCTTCTCCCCCCCCATGCATTTGCGAGAATGAGTTCTTTGTTGCTGTTATTTGGGGGGTGGGTCGGGCAGGTGACGCATGCGTATCCAGTAGAAAACAAATGTTTTGTTGATTTTAAGCATGATGTTAATGACTTGTAGTTTAAAAGAAGGAACACTCAATTGGGAAATGCTGCAGTTCAAGTCGCAATTTCCACGTGAAGTTTTACTCTGCAGGGTATGTCATTTGTTTTTACTTCATGTAGAGCATTCTCATTTGTAGGTTCTGTTTCAACAAGAATGATGCTGTACTACCTTTTGGTAAAGTTTCTTGTCTTAAATTTCAACTACATAATATTTTAGTAGCAACCTTTTCTTCCCTGACTTTTCAGGTTGGGGACTTTTATGAAGCGATTGGGATCGATGCTTGTGTTCTTGTTGAGTATGCCGGTCTGAATCCTTTTGGTGGGTTGCGTACTGACAGCATCCCAAGAGCAGGCTGCCCTGTCATGGTAGTCAATTTACGCAACTTTTGTTTACTTAGTTTTGAGAGCTAACTGAATTCTGCAACTATTGTTCTTAAGCTATTGCTGGTCATACTCCATCTTGAAAAATTCTATGCGTAATAATGAAGTATCTAAATGGGTTTTGCTGTATGTGTTGGCTTTTCTTGTGATGATTAACATAGTTATTGGGTACGTTTATTGATTAAATGTAGGACTTTTCCTTTTCCTTATTCATGCCTGTTGTTTGGGGGAATCCTAAATTGTGGACCTAAGAAAATTTGAGTTGTTATGAGATCATTGTGTGTCCTAGTATCATGTGGAAATTGTCTTCTGTCTGTTGAACAGAAAAGGCTACTGGTAAAATACTATGCAAGTATATCTGTTCTTTATTCTATATTGATGTTTACAGAATCCAGTCCTTCACCATTTGATTTGTAGTTGATATTTAGGCTTGTTCCTTGTATCGTTCAATTTGTTGAATCTTCCGCACAAACTTTCCATAGATTTATTTTCATATATTCATATTTTCTTTTACTTTTTTTTCTCTAACGTAATCTTCTTGCAGAATTTGCGACAAACTTTAGATGACTTGACATGCAATGGGTTTTCGGTGGTAAGTGAAGCAAATGTGACTTTATAGTCATTAAATTTTATCCATGTAATATAGTCTGGTTTAAAATGTTCATTTTTCAGTTCCATGCATGAGAAGTTTGCGATTCTATAGCTCTTTTTATTGCATTCACCCACTAAGATGTCCACCAGAAAATCCCTGCATGTTGCTCTTGCTATGTTGCATGTCCAGAGGATGTAACTGGGCATCAGTTAAAAGTGTGGTTAAAAAAAAAATGGAATTGTCAGTTGTATAGGTGTTCCTTTGGGTATTAATCCTCTGGGATCTTGTGGTAAAAACAAATACTTGGTCTTGAGACCTGTGAATCTGTTTGTAGTTTTGATAGGGGAAAGCTCAAGGCGCTGATTGTTTAATTGTGGCCTTTTTCCTAAAATTTTTAGATGTTAGAACTTTTTTTCAGAGTTTTTGGTGTGTTTTACCAATGGGGCGGTGGGTTAAAACATGAATTCCACATTCACGACTGTTAGTCCTTAGAAGCCTCATTCTTTGAAAGTAAAAAATTTTAAAACCTTTAGCCTTACCACTGTTTCTATCACTGTTGCTAAGGTTCTAGAATTATCTTTGTCAAGTGCTTTACTAACTATTTATCATAGTCAGAGTGTTTTTATTTGGGGTTTGCACTTTGGTGGCTAATGAGGTTGTTGACTGTGTTAAGAAGAATGATGAGGGACTTGTTTTAAAATTAGATTTGAAAGGGATTATGATAGGGTTAGTTGGGATTTAATGACACAGAGAATAAGAGCGTTGGACTTATATGGAGAAGGGGGATGAGAGAATGTCTTAGTTTGGCCATCTTTTCTGTTATTATTAGTGGGGAGCCTAAAATTTATGGACTTCTTGTTGGATGATGGGTTGAGAGAGGGTGTCCTCTTTCCTCATTTTTCATTCCTGTTGTTAATCCTTTGGGTAGAATAATAGAGAGGGCTGTACTGCCAATATATTTTCCTGCCTTAGGGTGAGGTTTGATGAGCTTTGTGTTTCTTATTTGCAGTTTGCCAATGATATCGTTATGTTTCTCAGAGAGGATAGAGATGTTTTTTAAGATGCGATTACTCTTCACAACATTTTCTTCGAAAGTCTCTGAGTTTCAAATCAAAATGTTTGAGAGTGCGCATCTTGAATAAGTTGTCCGCTCTCAGTAGTTGTGAGAAGCAGGATTTGCCTCTCGCTTAGTTAGGGTTCATTGGGGGTAAATTTAGGACTGCTTCCTTTAGGGATCTGGTTGTAACTAGCATTGAGGGTGGATGGTTGAAAGGGAGATGCTGAATCCCGTCTTTGCTACATGTGATAATCAATGGGTCAGTATTAGAGGTGCCTCTCATTTATTCTTGAAAAAGTTTTAGAGAATTTGGTGGACATAAACATGCTTCTTGACTTTGCAGATGTATTCTTGTTGCTATTACTTGGTGTATCTGAAGGTAGAAAAATGCTAGGATTTTCAGAAATCAAAATATTCGCTCCTTTTTCCTTTCAGACCAGATTCTGTTCAATGCTTCTCTTTGGGCTATGCTTCAGTTTATGGTGATTACAGGCATGAGGGTTTGAACTTATTAGTTTTCGCTTTGGATTTTAGTTTTCTTTTTAACTCTTTAGGAGTTCTTATTTTTGAGATCCTTTACACTCTTTTTTCTATCTAAATAGTTTATTTTCGTTGGCCAAAAAAAAGCAACAAACGCTTGGTCTTTTCTTGGTCTTGTATTGCATGTTCGACTTTACATTCTTTATTCTGGAACTTGTTTGTTGTGCCTGTATTTTGGTACTGCACTCACTTGTCCATTTGCTTGTTTATTTGGTTTGTCCCCTCTAAAGACAAGTTTTATACATTTTTTTGTAGTGTATTGTGGAGGAGGTTCAGGGTCCAACTCTTGCTCGTTCTCGCAAAGGTCGTTTTATATCTGGGTAATTACAGTGGGAAATTAGTAGTCTTAATTATTTTGTGATGCTTATGAGTAAATGTTTCTGGTCTGTGCATTTCTTTTTGTTATTTAGTTATTTTTTCTTTACAGACAAGTTTTAAAGGCCGTTTCTAGTGTGTACATGATTTTTCTTTATTTAAATTTGTAGTGTACCCTGCCAGAAGTATTCTGTCAAGATTAATATGGTAAAACTTAATAAGAAAAATAGAATAAGAATATCCCAGCAGGAGATACACCTTTCTTATTAAAATTGCAATTAGGAAAGGTATCTGAGCTTCATTGAAGAAATTTTAACTAGTCTTTTCAATTATGAACGTCATGTTTTCATTTGCTAGATAGGCACCATGGGGATTACATATGCTTTTTCATTTTTAATCGGGAATTATGGAGATTATCTATCCTTGTTATGTCATCCAGAGGTTCAATCATTTATAATATAGTGAAAGACATTAGTTAATCATTTTCTCAGGTACCAAAAGTGTCATGCTATGCTTGTTCTTCATTTTTATGAGTTGATCTTCGCATCTGTTTTATTGTCTGGAGCTACACAGTGGAATAATGTTCCTTATGAGGGCCGACAAGAAAGATAGTTTAATGAATTCCAAAAGAATGTGTTCCTTATGACTGTTTTAATGAGGACCTGACCCTAAAACATGAGTCTTACATTTTTTATAGGCCTTAACAACAAAATTAAGACAACTTCCTTCGCTTCTTGTTATCTGATGATCAGAAGTTGCTTAACTGAAGCTATAGATGGAAATGGTTTTGAAGATCTTGGGGATTGTTTGTTGAGTATAGTGTAGTTTAATTGTATAGGGCTTGCATTCATTTATTGATTTCTGACAGCTTCATTTAACCTTACTAAATAAATATCGGAAAAGTGAGATATTTTCTGAGCTGACATTCAATTATTCAGGCATGCACACCCAGGTAGCCCTTATGTGTTTGGACTTGTTGGAGTTGATCACGATCTCGATTTTCCAGAACCAATGCCTGTAGTTGGTATGATTCATGCCTCATTGTGCTGTGTAATTGTGTCTGAAATGAAAAAAATTATCTTGGTTTTATCTCAATTTTATGCTTAGTTTTGTTGCATCTGTCTGCATTCATGCCATTTTTTCCCCTTTTTTTAATACTTTTACGCTCTCACAGACACTGCCACATTATTTTACATTTGAGTCATTGGGGCATTACAACTGTAATAGTATTTGAACAATAAATATAAAGTTGAAGATGTGGAGGACTAAGAGCTAGAGCATGTCACATGGCCTTTTGTCATGCATGGATATAAAACTGGGTTGTTGTCTTGTGCTGCTGCCTTTAGATATGTGTATTTTTTGGTTTATGCCTGTAGTTAAAGCTTAAAATCAATGTGTTCTTTTATTCTTTTATGAGTATTTCTTTTTTTATTATTCTTGATTTCTTTCAATGGGCACTGAGGTGAAATAGGTTGAACCCCCTGATCTACTAGTGGTCAATGGTGCCTTTCTAATGTTGCAGGCTTAATAAGATGAGAACTTTTAGATCTATTGAACACTTTTAAGGTTGCTCTTTATTGATCAAATTTATGTCCAAAATCCTAACCCTGGTTTGAAATCTGATTCTAATGAAACTTTGAGAGGAATGAACTGCTCTATGTATGGTAAGCAGGAGCTGATGAGTTTGCTTTGACCATTATGCATTACTTCTGTGTTGCTTTTTCCCTATGTTATGCTTCTTAATATTAGACCTTTTTTAAGTTAGAAGTATCACTTGACCTTTTACAATAGTTGCCCCTTTTGTGCTTATAGGAATCTCTCGCTCTGCAAAGGGGTATTCCCTTAGTGCAGTTCTGGAGACTATGAAGACGTACTCGGAAGAGGATGGTCTGACCGAAGAGGCTTTAGTCGCCAAGCTTCGCACTTGTCGATACCATCATTTATATCTGCACACATCTCTCAGACATAATTCTTCAGGTTTATATGTATTCATGTTGATTGCAGAACTTTATGATTAATTTTATGCTGTCTTCTGCTTTTTGCTAGAATGGGAATCTTGGGCTCAAATTCTACTTAGGTTAGGCCACCAGGCGCTTAACTGCTGTAATTTTCTGTTGTTAGTTTCTTATGCTTTTTGTTTTGCTTGTCAAAAGTATGGGAAACTTTGTTTTGGTGGTGAAGTTGCTTGCATCTATGCTTGAGTTCTTGGGTTGAGTTTTTAATTGCAATCAATTATGATGAGTAAATATAAGAGAATAGAAATTGAGATACAATTTGAGAGGGGCTTTAGATCACACTGAATTATGACCTACTCTTGTATTTGGATTTAAGGGCAAAATGTCGATACCATATTTGATAGGAAAACATGCAAATGCAATACAAATATATCCTTAAACATGCTACTCTTTCTCATCTTAATAAAAGTATCTGGTTGCCAGGACATTGCATTTGGAGCACCATGTCATCTTTTTCAACTATAAGATTCTCCCTCTTCTCAGCGGAAGGCAATATCGAATAACACATGGGATGCTGCCTATTTATTTAAAATTATTTACACAATCACCGCATATATGATTCCTTACCAAAGGGGGAATCTTGAGTAAAAATGTGTGAACACGTATAAAAAAGTTTACACCCTTCCCCTGCTACGAAATTCTTGCCAAGCCATTCAAAGGGAAATAAATAGCAAGGGTAATCTGCTTTAGACATGTACATCCCATAATTCATCTAAAACTGCCTGACCAGGGTGATTATTATCTTTTTCTGCTGAATACTAAATCAGATGAAACTAATTCTATTAAAAAGGATAGTTACTTGTTGGGGATGAGAATATCAAATTGAGATTGGCATTCTTCTACATTGTTGCACTTCATATCTTAGATCTGAAAGGCTGTAGTTTGCTAAAATCTTTTATTTTGTTTTTTCCTTTAATTTCTTCTGTAATGATTGCTTACAATGATACTGTTTATGCAACCTACTAATTTTTCTTCTAAAGCCTGGTGGACCATATATACCTCCCTAAACAATCAAATGGCAAGTAGATTTGTACGGAAACCATACTTGGTGAACTTTTTTACTGTGTGTACAATACATTCTTTTCCCTGGTTGCGAAAGTATGTGTTTCCATTATAATAGAGTCATCTTATTAGGGACGTGTCGATGGGGAGAATTTGGTGAAGGAGGGCTATTATGGGGTGAATGTAGTGGAAGGCATTTTGAATGGTTTGAAGGATCTCCTGTCACTGAGCTTTTATCTAAGGTCGTATTCTAGATGAGCTTCTGCTCAATAATTTAATTTTGACTTCCTCTGTACCATTTTCTCATGCAAAGATAGATCAAATCCAGGTAAAAGAGCTCTATGGCCTTGATGACAAGGTTACATTCAGAAATGTGAGTGTTACTTCAGAAGGAAAGCCACGCCCATTATACCTTGGAACAGCCACCCAGATTGGTTAGTTTACATATTTATCTTTCTGCCTTACACACACTGTGCGTGTGTGCACTTGTGTTTTTATAAGCTTCTTGACTCAATATTTAAGTTTCTAGTGGTCCCATCTGTGCTATTTTTGAGTCATCCACTGCTTAAATTCAGGTGCTATACCAACAGAAGGAATACCATGTTTGTTGAAGGTGTTGCTGCCATCAAATTGTACTGGTCTACCTGTTTTGTAAGTGCAACCTTGGCCTTACATGGTTTTTTTTTTTTTTCAATCTTAAAAAAGCTGATTCTGTCTTGCTGGTCCTCTGTTTGGCTTTTGGTAATTCTTGACATATGTAAGTTAATTAGATAAATCTTTATTCTTTTTCTTGTTCTAACTGATAGGGAAAATTTAAGAGCATTCACTTGATACAGTTACATAAGAGTCATGAAAGCTTGCCCGAGTCTGCAGCCAGGCACAAATAAAGAACTATTTTCTATTAAAGCAGATAATCTATTTGTTGCTGAGTTGCTTTTGTATTTGAAGAAAAGTTTTGTATAGATTTACAAGTGTTTCAGTTGTCTTGGCGCATGGCAGCATCGAGATTGATCTTAGATTTGTTGTTTGTTAATCTTTCAGGTACATTCGCGATCTACTTCTGAATCCTCCTGCCTATGTGACAGCATCCAAAATACAGGGTATGTGGTGCTATGAAACAATTTTTGGACTTGGTTTTAAGTGTGGGCTTCCTTGGTAAACATGTTGGCACGGAAGAATTTCATGGAAAATTCTGGTTTTGTAGTGCTAAAATTTTTTCTGAAGTTCAGTAATGTACTGAAATTTCCAGTTGAGCTATGTAGTAGTACTTATTCTGTGGCATAGGATTTAAAACCTGAAAGTGTCAAGCGAATTGTTTCTTATATTGTAAGGGTAAGCTTTTTACTTGTAAAGTTTTGGTAATAAATGTTAAATTATATACAAGGAGTGTGTTGAAAAGACTTGAGAAACTTGAGAGAAAACTTGTAGACTTGTACCTTTTCGGATAGCAATTGCCAAATCAATCTGGTTTTCAGGCACATCTATGGTAGGAGAAACTGATGAGGTAGGACATGATTCTTGAGATGCTGCAGCTGCCTGTGACACAGGAACGGAAACTTATGATTGGTGTTGATATGGGGGAAGAGGTTGTGGAAATGGTTGAGGACAATGTACTTTAGGAGCTTCCCTATGAGATGGAGATGATTCAGGAGAATTTTATTGAGAGGGTGATGATGGTACGTGTATTGGAGATAGAAGAGGTGGAGCAAAAATTGGAACAAGTATGATCTCAGAAATAGACTTAGACTAGACTGAAGATGGAGAAAAATATGGATTCTTCTCAAAGAATGTGACATCTGCGCACACATAGTAACGATTTGTGGTTGATGAATAACATCAATATCCTTCAGTGGTCTGGAATTCCCTAGAAGGACACATTTAATAGCATGTGCACAAAGTTTGCCCAATTCGGTAGAGAGACCATGAACAAAGCAAGTACAACCAAAGACACGGGGAGAAATATGAAATAGTGGATCATTAGGAAACAATATGGAACGAGGAACATTATTGTTGAGGGAAGAGGAAGGCATGCGATTTATTAAAATAACAATCAGCTAAAACAACATCCCCCAAAAATGAGCACGAGCATTTGCATGTAACGAGTGAGTGCAAGCTGATTCTATTAAGTGTCAATATGCTCAGCAATTCCATTTTGTTGACTTGTGTGAGGGCAAGTGGATTGATGTGGAATGCCATGAGAATAGAAAAAGGAAGAGAAAACAGTTGAAGAGTATTTTGTTTACATTATCACTATGAAGTTCTCTGATGGTCTTGCGGAATTGATTTTTAATTTGTGCATAGAAAGATATAAAGGTATAAAATAACTCAGAATGTTCTGTTCATAAAAAATTCCCAAATGCACCGAGAAAATTCATCATA
The DNA here is from genome assembly GCA_033439265.1 of Dillenia suffruticosa. Classification (NCBI taxonomy): domain Eukaryota; kingdom Viridiplantae; phylum Streptophyta; class Magnoliopsida; order Dilleniales; family Dilleniaceae; genus Dillenia; species Dillenia suffruticosa. The sequence continues at coordinate 14,616,647 of JAVTVX010000011.1, read as the reverse complement.
AAATATGACAAAGTACTTAAAACCCAAAGGAGTAGTGACCTCATATGTCAGAACGAGTAAAAGAAAGAGGAGACTTGGTCTGATTTTTGTCTTGTCTTGGAAAGTGGCTTGAACATGCTTTCCAAGTTGATATGACTCGCAAGCGAATGTTTTTAATTTCACTTGGATGACCTAGATGTTGATGAAGAAGATTAGGAGATTCAGAGGAACCACATGCCGTAGAAGCAGTTTGTTGGAGTCAGTGGTCCTTGTGATTCATGTCCTACAACAATCATTCAGCCCTTCCTATGATCCTTAATAACAAAAGGATCAGCTGTGAAAGTTACAGAACAGTTGAGATTGTGAGTAAGCTGACTTAGAGAGGTAAATTAATGAGACATCCAGGGATAAATAAAGCTGAATTGAGAGACATGGATGGAGTAGGTGAGACATGACCAACTCCCTCAACATCCAGGAATAAATAAAGCTGAATTGTGTGTGTTAGGGATGATCTTGCATCACATTTGCCTGCAGTACAATTTTCATAATTCCTTTCGTGTTCCCTTTGTTATTTCTATGTTAGGGAGCATATAAACCTTCATTTATGTATTTTTTAAGATTGATGGAGAACCTGTGACTTAAAACTTATGCCCAATTATATGGTGCTTGCTTATATTGGGTGGCTTGGTTTTTGTTTTATGTCTCAAGGTGTTTTGATGCCTCTTTGCTTTGAATGGTGCTTCTGGGCACGCTTTAAAAGAACTGTGTTCAGGAAGATGGTCTAGGAGACTGCCGGAGTTTTTAGAAGCATGACAGCTGGCCACAAGATTGGGTGTAATCTTTGAGAATTTTTGGTTAATGTGTTGAGAGTGAAGGTGAATTAATGTTGGGGCAAGACAATTGTGTTCTATTTATTTGAAAGAGAGAGTTTAACTGAAGGATTTGAAAACCAAATGAAACAACCAAGGACTAGTTAAAAATAAAAAAAAATAAAATAAAAAAATCTAGATACAGCAGCATTACAAAGGAGGCGAAAGAGCTGGATGAAAACTAAATGGCAAGGTCCTCAGGCAAGCACTGAAAAGGTAATGAGGACTTTTTAACCTAGTCAAATGTCCTGTACTGTTGTTACACTCACTCCAACATCAACCATGGGTTGCCCTCTCTCTTGCAAAGGCGATGCTTATTCACCATCCAAACCCACAATTGGTGAACCTTTTCCTTGTACAGTGTTGCAAAAATTTCCAAATTCACAATTGATTTATGCAGATTTAACAGGCACCCAGTGGTGCAGAAGAGAAAGAACTAGGTTTACCGAGACCCTATTTTAGTCACAATGCAATAAAGGGACACTCTCCTTTGTAAAGGGCAATGTTTATTCATCATCATAATAATCATTTGCAATTAACCCAACAATTGATTTACATAGATTTAACAGGCACCCAGTGGAAATGAAGATGATAAAGAGCTAGATTTAATGAGATCCCACTGCAAAGATTTTGCTCTCCTTGCCAATGCAGTGCTAATTGACTATCTTAATTTCTCTTTGCAAATTATCCCGAGATAGAATCCAACCTCAATCTTGCCTCAAGCAAGGTGACCTCAGATGGAAAGAAAGAGCTCCAGGAAATTCCTCAACTCTTCTATAGTATGGAGATCCAAGAGTTTTTGGGCTTATTGTGTCAAAATCCCTGAACCTGTAATGTTTAATGTCAAAGGGAGAACTCTGTTTAAGTCTTTAACAGTGCTGAGGCAATCTGACTCTTGACTCTTTTTCTGTGTTGGCGGTGGATGATTTGAGTTGGTTGTTGGATATGGGTTTGAGATTATAGTTTGAAAATTTTGATGGAGACACAACAGCAAATGCCATAAAAAGGAAAAATGGATATCATTGAAATAAAACACTTATGTTTTAGATTTGTTTCCGCATGGTTGTTATGGGAGGGTTCTGTTCTTTACCTTTAGTTCTTTTCTGGCCTTTATCCATGGTCCTGCTTATAATGATACATTTTGCTCAATATGATTTTGCGGGTGATGATTGGCTTCTGGTGGAAAATGTTGCCCATGTGATTGTTTAGTTACTGAAGTTCACAATTTCCAGAAGTCCACTTTCTCATTTATCATTTCATGCATGTAAAGAGTAACTCTCCTTTTTCCTATTGAATCTTCAATTATTGAATTACTTATTTTCTCTATTTTTTTATGCTACTTACCTACCTTTTTTTTTTCCTCGACTAATATACTGATATGCATTTCTTTTAACAGCAATCTGCAAACTCATGAGCAATGTAACATGTTCAATTCCAGAGTTCACTTGTGTTTCTCCTGCGAAGGTTGCATTTTGAATTGCCTTATTAATCTCGTGAAAATAAGTAGCTCAGCATATTTTATTTGGGCATTTCAATCTGTTTGTCCTATGTGATACATGCGTACTGGATGAAGTTGTTGTGGTCTCTGATTTGTTTCAGGCTTTGTTAATCTGCTAGATGATCCGGCATTTACATATGAATTTGGAATCAGTACCATATGCACCAGTGCATTGATAATCTAATGCCCTTCGAGTAAATGTTTCTGGAGCATCCTTTAGATGAGTGTCTTTTGTTGGCGTGATTTGAAATTTCTTGGAACTTGCTGTACTCTATTTTCCTAGATCTACTTCTCTGCAGAAACAATAGAATCAATTCGCTGATTGAAATTCTTTTTCCTTTTGGTGGAAGGTTTTTTCATATTTTCAGAGTTGCTTATTTGTAGTCTCAGATTGTGAAAGACCAATCAGAGTTCCAAATATCTGATTTTACTGTCAGGCAGAGAAACATCTGCTCCATGCGTTAAATTGATACCATTGGTATATAAAAGATACTAATCGAAGATACCGAGGAGCCATCATTCGAGTATAAAATAATTCATTCATCAAGAAGAAAAAAAAAATTGCTCCAAGGGAGCAAATGTCTGGATGCAATTCTTTACTTCGAAAGACATCTTTCTTTACTTCAAAAAATCCTCATCACCTTCAAAGGCCCTTCAATTATACTTTGTTGACAGTGGTAGGGAAAAAAAAGGTATGGAATAGTGGAAAGACTCAAACAAATGTGCATCTTCCTAGCCAATACACCAACTTATTCGTCTTCAAGCCAGAAATTGTCGTTCGAGTTGGAGCAGTATCTTTTAGCAGATGTCAGTATACGATATTATCTTGCTGTAGCACTTCTTTCGTGATTTGGAAATTGTCTTTCCACCCTCTGGTGTATGCATTGATGGTCTTAGGTTTCTTTGTTCAGAATTTACCTTGCATGGTGATGGCTTATTTGTTTGTTCACTTTTCTCTTGTCAGTCTCATTTTTTTAAAATATATATATTTTTTCATTGCAGCTTGTGAAATTGCTTGAGCTGAGGGAAGTAAATCACATTGAGTTTTGCAGAATAAAAAATGTGGCTGATGAAGTCCTGCAGATGCATAGAAGTTCTGAACTCAGTGAAATCCTGAAATTGTTGATGGATCCTACATGGGTAGCAACTGGGCTGAAAATTGATTTTGAGACACTGGTAAGCTATTATGTGGTCTGATATGTTTCCGACATTATTTTGTTCCTCAAACTGACTAGAGTTTTGTTTTTTTTCCTTTTTGCTGGATTGCCTCCATTGTATCGGAGAGCTAATTACTCAAATAAATTCTCTCTCTCCCTCTACTCACACACATGCATGCAATCATATCTGCTTGCTCTGGGTGGGTGTGTGTGTGTGGGAGTGCTTGCTTTTGTGTATACTTTGTACCGGAAAGAAAGGAACAAATAACAATGACAAGCATAATGGATCTAGGAGGGGCTGTATGTTAATTCTTGCTTCAACATACATCCCTATTAGTTGTGGAGAGAATTTGGATTTGAATACTTGTAATATATCCCACGAACAGCTCTTGTTCCCAGAGTAGCCTCTGCTCTGGAACTATTGCTAATCAACTACATTGGATCATGCTTTTCATGTTCCTTATATCTGCTGTGTTAAAGCAATCCTATATTATCTGCTTTCAAAATTTTGTTGGAGAGAATGATTTTGAGCTATAAAATATATGCTTTAAATTATGATTTTGCATTGATCTATGGTTCATGCATGTAATTTTTTTTTTTTTTAGGTGAATGAATGTGAATGGATTTCATGCAGAATTGGGGAAATAATCTCTCTATTTGGTGAAAGTGATCAGAAAATAAGTTCTTACCCTCCCATCCCAAGTGACTTTTTTGAAGACATGGAGTCTTCTTGGAAAGGTCGTGTAAAGCGGATCCATTTAGAAGAAGCTTTTGCAGAAGTGGAGAGGGCTGCAGAGGCTTTATGTTCTGCGGTAGGTTTCAAACTCAATTTACTTGATATCACATTTTTTATCCTGCTAGAATTTTTTTTTTCATTAGTTTTTGCCTATAAAACTGCTGGTTTCAATTAGATTTTTTTCACTTCTTTTATTAGTTTTGAAATCTTATGGCATTTTTGAACTTGCCCTGTCAATAGCTTTTGTAAAACTGAATTACTTGAATGAGAGAACATGTACAGTTCTTAGAAGATACTGGAAAACCTAAAAGCCAAAGATTTTGTGGAACTACTGTAGCAATGAATGGTCATTCAGTGACTTGAAGTTGATGCTCCAGAAGATTGTACAAAGGATGTTTTGGTTTTCGTAAATGCAAGAATGTAAGGAGATGAATGGTTGGCTCGTTTTTATCATTAAATGACAATATTGGCAACTGCTACTGCTTTGATTACACTTGGAAGCGTCTTTCTTCTTAGATAGATGTGTTATGAAAATCAAGGTTGGAGGGCTGTGTTAGAGAAATATGCAGTGTCTGACCCCAATGTTGTATTGCATGGGTAGGCTTCGCGAAATAGTTGGTGCCAATATAGCTTCATGAGGGAATAAGTTATTTGTTAGGGCTAGGTATTTGGTATCTGATGATATTATACATAATGGATTTGTGGTAGTTGTTCTATGTCCTGTGTTCAGGACTTAGTAGTTGCAAAATAGATTATTGGGAGCTAAAGAGAAAACCTATTGTAATAGATTATTGACTTGATGGAATTCTTCACAAATTCCTTTTGAGGGCAAAGGATTAAGTTCCAATTTTCCTTTTTCCCCAAACACGAAAGTGAGATGTCATTTTCCACAAAGTGGGGCTCTGTGGAAAATCTAAAATGAAATGTCCTTGGATATCAAAAGGAAAATTCTGTTAAGATAGTGAAAAGAGGGGTCCTGGACCATACTTTTTTTTTTTTTTTTTTGGGGGGGGGGGAACTGTAGTGGATAACAAATTCTTTGGTTTCAGAGCATAAAGCCCTTTTAATGTACTTGGTGATGCTTTTGTGTGCACCTTTCATGACTCTTCTTTGTACATGGGTTTTAGTGTTCCGTTAGTGTTATTATACCTTTCCCTGCAAAAGGAATTGAAAAAGAAAAAAAAAAAAAGTGTTCTTTTGAAGTGTTGAACACTCCTGTAGATTACAGAAGATTTCGTCCCTATTGTCTCAAGAATACGAGCTACTACAGCTCCATTGGGAGGTCCCAAGGGAGACATATTATATGCTCGGGAACATGAAGCTGTTTGGTTCAAGGGAAGACGTTTTGTACCAACTGTATGGGCTGGTACCCCAGGGGAAGAACAAATCAAACAGTTGAGACCTGCTTTAGATTCAAAAGGAAGAAAGATTGGAGAAGAATGGTTTACCACCTTGAAAGTGGAGGAGGCAATAAGAAGGTGTGTTCTGCTTATACCTAAGGGAAATTCACTCTGATGAATCCTATTACTATACTTCTCTTTGTGATATATGATCATTATTCCATTCTGGTCCGGTGACAGGTACCATGACGCAGGTGCAAAGGCAAAGGCAAAGGTTTTGGAATTGTTGAGGGGGCTTTCTGCCGAGTTACAAGTGAAAACTAATATTCTTGTATTTGCCTCAATGCTGCTTGTCATTGCAAAGGCTTTATTTGCTCATGTGAGGTGGGTTATCCGTCCTTAAAGATTAGAGATATATTGGTGTTCATCATCCATCAAATTTCGTTGCATAATTACATTAAATTACTGTGTATGATTTGACAATTTGTTTATGCTTTGGCCTTGAATGTTTTCTTAGTTGTGGATTGCATTAGCTTTCCAATCATAAGCAGTGGGAAGGGACTTGAAGTCTATGGTGGTTGTGCATTTGGTTGACAATTAGCAATGAGATTGAAGGTTTGACTTTAGAGCATTATTTGAGGCAAAAAGGAGGGGGCAGTGAATGCCATCAACTAATCGAATGAGTACAGACTGAGCAAAGGGCATAAAATCTGTGTCCTTCTACTCAAATTGTTATTTGTCTTTCCTTTTCTTTTGAGTGTGTATGTGATGGGGAGGGGGTGGCTTGCTGGATTGTATGCTACTTTGTTAATGCCATGGAAAATTTCTAATACCTGTGACCTTGATCCTATTTAGTGATATCTATTTGTTGATATAGTTGCCAACTGCATAAGCTCCCACTCTTGTGCAGGGTTGCTGCATAAAACCTTGCTTTTAACTGAAAGTCATCAGTACAGGAGGACATAACATGACTTAGATATTTAGAAATGCTGGAATTAGTATAGGATGGACAATATAAAACCTGTCGATCTAGATCAGGATGGACAATATAAAACCCGTCGATCTAGATAACATTTTCAGGCTCTTTTGTCTACGATAGCCAAACAGTTATATTGATTTGATGGGTTTGACAATTGGTTGGGTAATTTGGATAATGGGTGCCAAACAGTTTATTTATTTGAGGGGTTTTACAATTGGTTGGGGCAATTTGGATAATGGGAATTCTTCTACTTGTTTCTCTTTTTTCTCCCCCCTCCTGGTTTTCCCTGTATCTGCTTCTTGCTCTCTCTTCACTCACTCGTTCTGAATATTGCTCATGTTAATGTTGCGCTTAAAAGAGCTTTTTGGAAGAGTCTTCTCGGGTTCCTCGTCAAGGGAACTACAAAAAGAAACTCACACAAAGCTTTTAGATCCTTTTATCTAATTTTTTCTGGATGTATCGCATGGCTTAGTATTTCTACTGGGTGTTGCTATTGCACCTCCGTGAAGTAACCCTTGAGTTATGAGGAGGCAGTATAAATCGTCTAATTTCGAACTTGCAAAAGCTTGTGGTAATCAGCCGTTTGGGATGTAGACAAATCCCTGCATTTCTTACTGCACTGGTTGTTGGTTGGACATGGCCTGCTGGCACTGCCCATCATGTGGAGAGAACAACTTTATATCAATGGTTAAAGTAACAATTAATGAATTTTGTCCATTGGCTGAGGTGATGAAGATCTTTCTTGCTCCTTTTTAATGGAGTGTTATCATGTTTCGGGTTGGTGGCAAGCTGCTTGTTGCGTAGAAAGAAATGAAAGCTTGCCGTTACCATGTCTGGATTGCTGTCTGTTTAACATTCATCGTCTGAGACCTTGTCTTTCTAACTGTTCATTATTGCTTCTCATTTCTGCCTGACCTTGTGAATTCTGATCAAGGCATTTGTTTTTTGATTGTAGTGAAGGAAGGAGGAGAAAATGGATCTTTCCCACTCTATCGGAGTTTAGTAGGTTGGAGGTACTGTACATCAAGTCAATTTATGCTCAAGTTTATTTTGGAAATACCTTTTAGTGGCAATGTAAATCCGTGAGGTCTTTTCACCTTAGATATATTTTATTTAGTGTACCCCATGTTTAATATTAAGGGAACATTTATGTATGGTATCTCATAGTGAGTGATGCATTTACCCTATCACATATGCATTTGGATGTTGCATGGTGTGTTGTAACCATGAATTCAGTTGAACTCTTTTTGTGCTTTGAGTTCAGTTGGGTGTGATCCTGGTTACAATATGAGAAGAAAACATTCACTTTGGTACTTGGGAGATGAAAAATGACCTTGATCATTTCCTTGACTCTTCATGATGTGCAAAATCATACCAGGAACTTGAAAGAATCTAAAGCTTGTTGATCAATCAACAGAGTAACAGTGTGGAATGAGTCAAAATGATCAATATTGGTTGTATTTATCACATTCCACTAGACATCGGGTTAATGCCTACAGATGATCCCAGTCCTATTTTACTGTATAATTCTTGCTTCATTTCTTTAGTTCTCTCTTGTATTGTGGGTGGTTTCAGTGCTGCTCCTACCTAGACTAATCTCTGAAGCACGGACATAGTTCAACAGACAAACACAACCGGAGATGTATGGTGATGTGGCATCAAAATAATGCTATTGTTATATAGTCTTGGTTTTGTTCCCATTAGGACCAAATTTGGGTTGCCTGTGTTGTGATGCTAGGACACTGCATCAGTGTCTGTGGTCTTGCATTCAGTGAACAATTCCATTTTTTTTTCCTTGGGGGGCAGGGGCCAACAGGGTCAACAGTGTCACACTACTTTGTGACTGCTTTTGCTTCTGGATTTGCTTCCAATTGGGGCAAATCCACACCCTTTTCATAAATAGAGTGAGAACATTCTATTTCTATTCTTTTGTTTTTGTAAATTAGAAGAGTTGTTTGTATCTTTAAATATTTCTAACTTAGTGAATTATTAATTTCTACTTCTCTGAAGTAATTATTAATGAAATTGTTTAACATTATTTATCTTTGGAAAATTGAAGAATTGGACATGCCATAGTGTGTCAAACAGGTATAGGGTATCAGTTTTGAGATATCTCTAATATCTACATGGTTAGCATTATTCATGCTTCGTCGAAAAATGTTTGTGACATCCTCTGCTAATGTTGAAAATTTCTTGTCCCTGCTGAAGTTCTCATAAATTTATCCTATCTTCTATTGCTTAAAGTTATTTAACTTTGCTTTTCAAACTTCTGTAAGAAACAATCCCAGTGCCATTCTATGTTTGTTTTTACATGCACATAAAACTCTCTCTCTCTCTCTCTCTCTCTCTCTCTCTCTCTCTCTCTCTCTCTCTCTCTCTCTCTCTCTCGCAAACACACACTTATTTTGTTCTTTCTCCCGGACAAGTAAATCCAGATATCCTAAATTTAATATGTTTATGCCAAGGGGGTTTCCAGTTGGCTTTCCAATGTGTAGTTTCATGTAGTTAAATATTCCCTTACTATATGACCTGTGGGACCTGTGGTTGATATCTACATGCACATAAAACTCTCTCTCTCTCTCTCTCTCTCTCTCTCTCTCTCGAACACACTTATTTTGTTCTTTCTCCTGGACAAGTAAGGCCAGATATCCTAAATTAAACATGTTTATGCCAAGGGGGTTTCCAGTTAAATATTCCCTTACTATATGACCTGTGGGACCTGTGGTTGATATCTACATGCACATAAAACTCTCTCTCTCTCTCTCTCTCTCTCCCCCCCTCCCTCCCTCCCCCCCCCCTCTCTCTCTCTCTCTCTCGTGAACACACTTATTTTGTTCTTTCTCCCGGACAAGTAAGACCAGATATCCTAAATTAAATATGTTTATGCCAAGGGGGTTTCCAGTTGGCTTTCCAAGGTGTAGGTTCATGTAGTTAAATATTCCCTTACTATATGACCTGTGGTTGGTATCTAACACTGTTTCTGTACTGCGTTTCTTGTTGATACATTTCTTAGAATGGACGAATTTCTGCATCATTTCTGATAAATTCAAGTGTCCGGATCAAACTGATATTGTATTTTTTTTCTAGGAGGCCATCATTGTTATTGTTTATCATTGTGAGAACCTTATTGTTTTTACACATTTATGGCATTCGACTGATTATCATACCAAATGCAGGACACTAAACCATCTAATGGAATTAACGGGATGAAGATAGTAGGTTTATCACCATATTGGTTTGACGTAGCACAAGGCAGTGCAGTACATAACACAGTTGATATGCAATCACTATTTCTTTTGACGGGACCAAACGGGGGTGGTAAATCAAGTTTGCTAAGATCAATTGGTGCAGCTGCATTACTAGCAATATGTGGATTAATGGTGCCTGCTGAGTCGGCATTGATTCCCCATTTTGATTCAATCATGCTTCACATGAAATCTTACGACAGCCCAGCAGATGGAAAAAGTTCATTTCAGGTGAGTGGTGTTTTATGGTTTTGAGCTGTTTTTGGTTTCAGGATATTTACTACAGCTGGCATATTTGGATGATATATTTAGAGTTAGTATGATCTTGACTAAATTGTGGTAACGGTGTTGGACAATGCAACGGTGATGGATATGGCAGTGGCTGTTATATATGCAATAATTTAATGTTATGGCGAGTCACTTTTAAGAATGTTACGTGAAGCTCCATCTAAACTTAAACTAATTGTGCATAACAGCCGTGCCAGTCTGCTTGAGGTCTGTCAAAAAATTTGAAGATTGTTAATTGCATATGATGGTTGAATTTGGATTTTGCTCATTTTAGTAATGTCAATTTGGAAAATCTCATAGGTATGCAAGCACAATAAGATGATTGTCCTCCCATGTTTGAATATCTTGACATAGTTCTTTACCTGTTCCCTTATCCACAATTTGACACAATTCATAATGCATAATCCTTGTATAATATTCTTTCTGATTTCTACTAAATTTCAGATTGAAATGTCTGAGATTCGTTCCATAGTCACTGGAGCCACCTCAAGAAGTCTTGTGCTTGTTGATGAAATTTGCCGAGGAACGGAAACCGCAAAAGGGACATGCATAGCTGCCAGCATTATTGAAACTCTTGATACTATTGGTTGCCTGGGTATTGTGTCGACCCACTTGCATGGAATTTTCAGTTTACCACTGAGCACAAAGCGTATTGTGTACAAAGCAATGGGAACAGAATTTCTCAAGGGACAAACAAAACCAACATGGAAGTTAAGGGATGGTATTTGCAGAGAAAGTCTAGCTTTTGAAACAGCACAGAGGGAAGGAATGCCAGTTGATATAATTCAACGAGCTGAGCAACTTTACCTCGCAACATATGCAAGGGATATGTCATCGGGGGACAATCAGAAAAAATCAGTGTGTGATGCAGCGGATGGTGCTGTAATTGGTTCTGATGAGGCCTGTCAACGGTTGAGCAGTATTGGAAGAGTTGCCATTTCCTCAAGGAATGGATCAGAAAGCGAAATGGAGGCCTTAGGGAAGGACATTGAGAGGGCTGTGACCATGATTTGTCAGAATCAGCTTATCCAGCTGCACAAAGAGAAAGGCACATCAGAACTTGCCGAGGTAAACTGCGTCTTTGTACGTGCTAGAGAAATGCCACCTCCATCGACAATAGGTTCTTCATGCCTTTACATAATGGTCAGGCCTGACAAGAGACTGTATGTCGGCCAGGTAATTTTTCTCTCAACTTATTTGTTGACCAGCTATGTGCTTTTCCAAAATTAAATGAAATGACATTTGTCTAATCAAACTAAGGACCATTGTTTGTGTGCAAAATAATCTCACTTGGATCATGAGTGTGAGACTGATTGATACTGGAGCCGCCCATTTTTATATTCATCATTGTGTTAAAACCTAATGTCCTATTTGTTGCAGACTGATGATCTTGAGGGCAGAATACGCACACATCGATCCAAAGAAATGCAGAATGCTTCATTTCTTTATTTCATTGTCCCGGGGAAGAGCATGGCATGCCAACTTGAAACTCTTCTAATCAATCAGCTTCCAAGTCAAGGCTTCGAACTTGCCAATGTGGCTGATGGTAAGCATCGGAACTTTGGTACGTCTGCTTTAACCTTTGAAAGCAGCATGGCTGCTCTCCATCAATGAAACCTTTGCTGTACATCATCCGGCCGCAAGTCATTGTGAGAGAACCAGTAATTAAACTATGTTATTATATGATGGTGATATCAATATGCAAGTAAATGTGGGCGTGGCTGCAGCAATTTTGTTTTTTTAATGTATGCTGCTCCATGCTGATCAAGTAACTTATATTCCATTGGTGAAATTCAATGTTTTGTTTTTTGCTGTTTTTCCTTTTTCCTTTTTCTTTTTTTAATTTTTGTGCTTTATCCAGCACACAACAAGAAGAAATCTCTGCAGAAGAAAAACAACTATCATTCTTCTTGAATCCGAAATGCAAATTAGGTTTTTAAGGGTATTTATTGACAATATTGCCCATTATTGAGTTCTTAATAATAATAGTAGACAGCATTGAGATTTTAGGTGAAATAGAAAACAATAATAATAATTCTGTTCCCATTGCTTTGTACACAATACGTTTTGTGCTCAGTGGTAAACTGAAAATTCGATCCAAGTGGGTCGACACAATACCCAGGCCTCCAATGGTAGCAAGAGTTTCAATAATGCTGGCGGCTATGCATGTCCCTTTTGCGGTTTCTTTTTTTTTTTTTTGTCCCTGACCTTCATGTATCTATAGTTTCGTTTTGACTAATCCGGATCGACCTGACTGTCGGGCCTCCTATCGTGGTTTCTGTTCCTCGGCAAATTTCATCAACAAGCACAAGACTTATTAAGTTCTTAATAATAATAAAAAAAAAATAATAATAATAGTAGTAATAGTAGAAGACGGCGTAGAGGATTTAAATGAAATAGAAAATGGCATTCGATATTAAAATTTACAAATATAATGACTTTTTTGGGAGAAATTTTATGTTTTTGACAAATTTTATTTCTCTGTCTATATGTTTTTTTATTAATTTGAAAATATTATAAATAAAATAAAATATCATAATTTAAAAAAAAAATTATGTGCAAGTATTGCTTTCAAAATTTAAGGACCTTATTTGCTGCAGAAGTCACACTTTACATGGTGAAAAAAATATATATACACATATATATATATATATATATGTGGTGTTAGGTTAGCCCTTTAGACGTAGTTCCCAGGGGATAGTCTAATGGTACAAATCCCTTTTTTCCAATCTGATGATTCTAAGTTCAAATCCTTGTACGACAAACCAAAAAAAAAAAAAAAACCCTTTAGATGTAACCCTCTCCATGGGCTGGTCTGGGCTGGGCTGGGCTGGAAATTAAAACTTTGAAGTGGGCCTTCTAAAAGCCTATTTACGCAACAGGCCTTCCAATTTCTGCATTTTTGTCGGTCCAAAAACAACTTCTCTCTCCTCTTTTTCCTCTCTTTCTAACGTTGGTCTGAAGCGTCAGGTTCTGGAAATCTAGTGATCGGAAAAATTGGGATGGATGAAGTTGCAGAGGAAGTAGAGAGGGTGAAGAAAGCGAGGGAGGAGACCGTAAATCAAACGAAAGAGCACATAAGATCGATTGAGGAGTATGGGAAGAAGTCAGGTTCAGGTAGGGTTGGTGAGGAGAAGAATTCGCTTCAGAGATTGAATGGTTTGGCACAGGATGGATTGGCTTTGCTTGAATCGTTTCAGTTCGAGCTCGATCTTTTGGCTCCTCAATTGCCCTCTCCCGACGATGTTCAGTCCGCTCAGTCTCTTCTCGAGTCTTGGAAAAAGGAGTCTCAGAGGTATTAACAAATCTCTCTCTCTCTCTCTCTCTCTCTCTCTCTCGTGCCCTTACCTGCTTTTATGATAATCATAATTTGGGAGGCGAAAATTGGGGATATAATTTCATAATTTTAGAATCTTTTTTCAAGATTTTATTTGGACTGAAAATTTTCAGAGTCAAATATTGGAAAAATTGTTGGAAAGAAAGGGTGTTATTGGAAAAACGTTGTGTGGGAATGAATATATAGGACCTCAATATTCAGAATAACTAGTTTTTTCAAGCAATGCTTCATTTCCAATGTTTGAGAATTTGGTTTGGATTATTGAATATATTGTTTAATGGATTACATAATTTAATGGATAATGCAATTAAAGTTCCTGAAATTTATTATATGTATAAGAATAATCCTTTTTTGGGGGTGGTGGGGGGGAGGTTCCTTTGGACTTTTGGCTTCAAGAAAAATTGTAGAAGTGGTTTTAATGGCCATATTTGGTAAAGTTGGTTGTATTGTGTATTCTTAGTAGTTATCTTTGTATGCTCATAGTTTTATCTGATTGATTCAGGTTGAGGTTGAATTTGAGGAATGCTAATTTACAAGCAAAAGCTAACATGAGGAAAGCTGCTCAGGAGGAGGTAATGGTCATTCAAGAGACTACTGCCTACATGCATGTTTATGCTAACAATAAGCCTTTTTCTTTTCTGAGATGAGTTTTTAATAATAGTGGTCTGTGATTAGACTTTTATATTGTGAGAGGTTGTTTGATTGCAGAGAGAACTTCTCTTGGGGGGTGGCAGAGAGTCAACAATTCGCAGGCACAATTTACAGTATGTATCATCTCTGTTATTTCTCTTCATAACAATGAGATCTGGTGCGATCAGTCCTCTTCTGTACTGGATAAGGGTTTATTAGCTTTTTTCTTTTTAATGAAATTAACGGTTTATATTATCCTCTTAGGACAAAGGCTGGAATGACGTCTGCAGCAGAAAGTATTACAGAGAGCCTTCGCCGGACAAGGCAACTTATGGTTCAGGTGGGTAGTCATGTTTCTTCATCTTTTCGCTTCATTGACTTTCTCACCTTTCTGAATACTTATGTAAATTTCTATTTTTTTATTATCTCACTACATTATTATGTATTTTTGTAGGAGGTAGAAAGAAGTACAAGCACACTAATGACTTTTGGTAGGCTTCTCTTATTTCTGTTTAGGCTTGTGTACTAGCAGATTTCTGCTTTTCACCTAATAGTCTGCCTGAAATACCACTTTAATAGCTTTATTTTGAGAGTTTTGTGTCTTATAGTCATGTACGCGGTTGAAATTTGTAGAGGAATCAACTTCTGTGTTAAAGAAGGCAGAAGGTGAATATAAGGGGCACCGCTCATTGTTGATGCGAACTCGCAATCTACTTTCCACAATGCAACGCCAAGATGTCCTTGACAGGTACTAATTACCAACAGATGGTTATTTTCTTATACTACAGTTGCCCCTACTTGCAAAGGCTTATGCTATTATTTTATCTGGACAGGTTGATTCTCATTGTCGGATTTGCTTTGTTCTCCTGCGCTGTTCTGTATGTCGTTTCGAAACGTATTGGGATTCTCACGTTGCAGAGGAAGGTCACAGCAGCTATAAAGGCTGGTATGGTTGGACAAGGTGCAACGCAACCTGGTCCAGCTGGAGATGGCTTAAATCTCGCCAAGCTTGGCAAAAATGCAGTTCCCAAGGTGGAGGTGCCACCGTTAGAACCTATTGTGCATGAGGAACTCTAAAACCTTGTCTACTGACTAATGGTTGTATTGGGGAGTGTTGATCTTTCTCTTGGTGCCCTTTTATAGCTTGGTTCATAGAAAAGGTGATATCTTCAATTTTCCTCCCTTGTGTTTTCTTTTGTGAAATTGTTACTATTTTGCTATTTATGGGAGTTTAAAAAAAGAAATATACAAAGTTCAGTTTCCAAATTCATATTCTGGGTTCCAAGTTTCTAACTACCATATGCAATAGAAATTGGATGCATACATCTGCTAAAAACCAAGGGGATGTTTAAGTCCTTGTGAAGAGGTTTGGTAAATCTGGAACTAACTGATCTTACAAACGTGATATTGAGTCAGTGTCTCATTTGGATCATAGGGCATATGACAAATCTTCTATTTTGTAAACTGTCTACAGATGCAGTGTCTCTGTTGAAGACCAGAAGACCAATTTGTGTATCCTGGGTTGGGAAAACTGATGTGCTTGTTCCAATAACCAGAAATATCTTGTGGGTTATTCTTGTGAGGAGATATGCCTGCATTTTCATCCAATACGGATGTATTGGCTGTTCTTTATCAAATATTCTTATGTCTTCTGGTCATGTCCCTCTATTTGCCCTCCCCCATCCTCTTAGACTTGGACCTTTTCATACATGCGAGGCCAATGCAAAGCAAATTAATAACAACTGCTATGTGTATGGACTTCAACCTTAGGCAAACCATACTTGGAATTGTGTTGTACATTGCCAATCCTTTGACATTCGTCGTGGTGGTAATATGATGATCATTTTGAAACACTTATGGTTCAGTAAGGCATGATGAAATTCTTATTCATTATTAGACTGTTGGGCCAAAAATCCTTCTTTTTTCTTATGTTGGATAGCTCTTCCTAAAAGTTTAATTTGAGACAGATTCATGCAATATGACTTTTCAACACAATTTCAACAGAAATCTATGCCCATTGTTTAATGCAATAGTCCTGCTTTCCTTCTTCATTTGGATTGTAAATGTCAAGATTGATGTAAGAAGCAAGCAAGAATAGCTCATGGAGCAGATCCTCTGGCATTGCAAGATGTATTTGTTTCTCTTCTTTCCTTTTCCCCTTATTACTCCAACAGATGAAACTCTTTGCGCCTGTTTGTCCCACAGCAAGCTTCTTGTTCAGGCAACATTTGTGGTCGAAACTGGCCAATGGAAAAAGGCTTGGAGGAATGTTTTGCCAGAGTGCTGGATGAAAAGAGTTACCAAGCTATTCTGACCTCATCAAATTAATAAATTGAACCAAGTAGTGCGTGACTATGCTTTCACAAAATACCCCTAGCATTGTTTTTGGGTATTCTGTATGCACAATTTGGTCGATAAAGTTAGTACAGGTAATATGCACTTCTCAAATGACCAAGAGATTCGATCATGAGTTTCCTATTAAGGTTTTGCCTTTGCTTGCATCCCACCTCAATCTAGTTACTGCGGTGATGGCTGGAACATGCGGGAAGCCTCATGCCAACTGCATGAGGTGTGAAAAATAAAATAAGGTTTGTAACCTTGTTGGCCCCACAAGGTGCCCACGTGAGGCCTTGCTCAAGTCACAAACTTTTGCGATACGGGGTACCATTGGGGAGCGGGGGATGTACCATTAAGAGCGACGTTGTTGTTATGTACTTAGGTTCTATCCTCCACCTCGGTGACCCCACAGAACCTACAAAGAGAAGGGGCAGAAAGAGAAAGAAGCACTGGTGTATTAAAACGGTTCATGCAGAAGAAGAGGAAGCTATATCAAACAAGCATCAACACATTAAGGGTGATCACCATTGGTGTAAATCACCATCATTACTACTACAGGGAGACTAAGCATTAAAACTACATATCACATTTGAGAAAACCAGATTACTTTGAATCCGATTGGACTGCAGTGGATCTTGGGCCAGCCACCTCAAAGTGCATGTTGGCAAAAAGGCATAAAAGAAAATTGCTCTGCAGATGTCATCCATGAAAAAATAACAGTACTTGTATTGTTTCATGAAAAAATAAAGGTAAAGAATACACGTGGTTTTCAGATCAAAATTTTAACAATGAGTACATTACTTTCATCAATCGGATGAATTTTGATTTCAAGTTAGCTCAATGGCTAGAATGTGAAGCTCAAGAAGTCACAGCAAAACAATAACAAAGCAATCTATATAGTTCAATCTTTTTGAACTCCAGAGAGCTCCTCTGAAGCCATATAGCTCAACCATTTGTTGCCAGTCATCATCGTGTATAAAATGATCCGAGGAAGGGAGCTCTAATAAACATCTGACTGCATGTCACTGTTAACTCCAAGTTTAGACTCGATACATCTGCAGATACTATCTTCAGTAGTGTCTTTGGTGAAGCACCACAAAGCGAACTTGAATTTGAGTTAGAGATTTAACAGATAATTTAGCCGGGATGCTTCACTTAATGACGATAAGGCAATATTTTCATTTTCTGGAAAGAAAAAAAGAATGATTAGAACTTAGGGTAAAGAAGATTAATATTGACAAAAGTAGAAAATAGGGAACCATATACTTACCATCAGCTTCTGGCATTCAATTTTTCCAACAGGATCTTGTTTAGAAGCCCTGGATTTGCCTTACCCTTTGATTCTTTCATCACCTAAGTATAGCGAGAGCATTGGTAGTTAACATCTAAGGAGCATGACTGAAAACAACACATCCCAAATTTGTAACCCACGCTTACCTGACCAGCAAAGTAGCCTTGCAATTTAGTTTTACCTCCACGATACTGCTCCAGCTGCTTTGGATTCTCCAAGATTACCTTATCAACCATTCTTTCTATCTCAGCAGGATCAACTATCTGGTATAATAAATCAAATTCTCCATGTGAATTTTTATTACTTACAGCGTATAAACATATAAACATGGAAGCACTTATCCCAACTTCTAAACCAATGATGGGCAATAATGATGTTAGCTAGTTTAGCTTATAAAGACTCTTGAGGTGGTATCAAATGTTCTTAGATCAAATTTTGTTGGTACCAATCTTACGAAGGGATGCAGTTTAAGAGAAGGAGAGCTAACCCAGCCCCCATTGTGGGGCTCAATCACCTTTGGACCTAAATAAGGGGGGGCAATATACAAGGTTTAAATATCAATGCTACGCACTTTGAGAAAAGGAGTGCAAAGCGAGCAAAACTCACTTTTTTCTATTAATAAGTTCAATTCGCTCAAGCTCTGAATTTAGTAATGAGATAAATTTTAGGAACTAGTACTGCAAGCATGCAAATAGTATATAGACGCATCCTAGTGTTGCCTTGCAATATTATATACTTGTAATTCAACAATAACAATATGAACCTTAATCCTAATAATTGGGTCGACCATTTGAGAAACAAATACGGAGATGATTAAAAAAAATTATATATGTTGGTTTAATATGTACGGATTCTTCTATGTCACCCATTTCTATCCAACACTATCTTCTCGTCTAAATCCTTAACTATCATATCTTTAAGGATAACTTGCATCCAAATTTTCAGTAGTCTACCTCAACATTTTACTAAATCTCCTATATTTAAGTTCTCGATTCTCCTAACCGGTACGTTTTTGGATCTTCTCTGCACATGCGCAAATCACCCCAAATGACATTCTCGCATTTTATCCATAATTAAATTAACTCTCAATTTATTACGAATCTCTTCATTTCTAATTCTATCTCTTCTATTATGCCACACATCCACCTAAATATCTTCATTTCTACTACAACCATTTTTTGTTCTTCTTATTGTTTAATAGCTCAACACTCAATACCATACAATAGTGTAAGTCTTACCGTGATTCCATAGAACTTTCCTTTCAAATGCAGTGGTATCGTACGATCGCAAATAACTCTGAATGCGTTTCTCCATTTCATCAAACCCGCTTGAATCCTATGATTCACATCCTCATATATATTGCCATCATTTTAAATGATAGAATCAAGATATCTAAATCGTTCACTTTTTGATACATCTTATCCATCTAATCTAATCGTTTATTCATCATTCTGATAAATGTCGTTAAATTTATATCTCATATACTCAGTTTTCGATCTATCCAATCTAAACCATTTGGATTCGAGTGTGACCCTCCATAACTCTAATTTATCACTAATACCTTCTCTAGTTTTATTAACCAACACTATATCATCTGCAAAAAACATACACCATGGTATTTCATCTTGGATATTTTTTGTGATTTCGTCTATCACTATTGCAAAGAGGATGGAACTTAATGTCGAACCTTGATAGAGCCCAATGTTAATGGGAAAACTATCGCTCAAACCCCCGCAAGTTTTTATATTCGTTACAAGTCTCTTATACATATCTCTAATAAGATTAATGTATTTCAAGGGAATCCCTTTCTTCATGAGCGCCCACCACAATACGTCTTTAAGAACCCTAGCATATGCTTTTTCTAGGTCAATGATATGGATACAAATATTTTCTCATTCGAAGCACCATTGCAAACCATTTTAAAGATAATACTAAGCCCAAACAGAGATATCTGTTTGTTAAAACTAAGATTAAAGCGGATGAACAAACGTTGTTTTATATTCAGCATTTAAATGAACACTTACCTGAACCAAATCCTTTGCTTTTATCAGTCCTTTTACGGTTCCTCCTTTAGCTATTAGCTCAAACAGAATCTGCAAATTACAGCCCCACAAGCAATTATATCAGCAGTGCTCAGAATATAATAAATGCAACAAAAAGAAAAAGGAACTTCTCTTGTGCCGCTGCAGCTTGAACTAAAGCTTCTCAGCCATATTAAAAGGTCTAATGATGATAAATCACTTCGTTGATTCAAGTCTAACTAAGGCCATACCAAATTCAGTAGTCTAGAGTTCCATAAAAGTAGGTCATGCACTAGAGAATGGCCTTCTTTTTGCAGTAGGATGTTACATCCATAAAATTATAGAAACAAAGATGCCTTGGGAAATCCCAGTTTTCCACTCAAGCATCACCTCATTTATGTGCGCAACAAATGCTTCTCAATTTTCACTAGTGCAGAGCTCATGTTATCATGACTGCAACCACAAGGAACTGAGAAGGAGAATGTTGACTGTGATGAGGTTATGGAAGCTCCATTCAGGGGAATCTATTTAAGGGAGAATTGAAATGGCATAAAATTCATAGTCCTCCTATTTAGGATAATGTTCTGGAGCAGTAGGATAATAGCTGTCAAGAGGCAACAAAGTTATGATACAAGGTAACTAAAGATATAATTGGAACAAGAAATTACCTCTTTGCCAATTTTTCCACTGATAGTTCCACCTTTTATGGAAGCAATCAATTCAGCCAGTTCCTGAGAGGTCAATTTAATTTCATCAATGGACAATTTCTCATTTTTGAGATACGCAGAAATGTCCCCCATTATCCAATTGGCAGCCAGCTTCACTTCAGCACCCCTTGAAATAGTCTCATCAAAAAACTCTGCAACCTGGCACATACAGGAAAATTCCATCATAGAGTTCCATCAACTGCATGAAAGATTCTTCTTGGTTCCCCATGGGACAAGAACAAATTAGATTAATGCTATTGGTGTAGACTTTTGATCATTATTGATGCCTCTGCTGAAAATTCCATCATAGAGTTCCATCAACTGCTAAGGGGAGGTTTTGTTTTTTTTGAAAGTTTAGGGGTCTATTTGTATTTGGCCCCAAGTTCACGGGGTATTTTTCCATTTTTCCCAATTAAAACTGATACAAAAGATGATGAACTTGACTTACATTTACGTCATTGGCGAGGAAAAGGACATCTTGCATGCTCAAACCAATCTTCTCATACCTACGCCGCTTCATGTCAGGAAGTTCAGGTAGAGAATTACAGATTCTATCAACATATTCTCCAGAAAGAACCACTTCAGGAAGGTCTGGCTCAGGGAAATAGCGATAATCAGAAAGCCCTTCCTTTTTCCTCATTGTGACTGTTTTCTAAGCAATATAAGAATAGGAAATTAGTCAAAGAAGTAGCATCTTAAATTATCCAAATCATCTAAAATCATATATGTTAAATGGATTACAAACATTTTAACCACAACCTGAGCACCCTCTTCCCACAGACGAGTTTCCTGTACAATCTCATCAGCCTTGCCCTCATTATAGAGAGCCGCCTGCCTTGTTATCTCAAAGTCAATGGCCCTATTTATGGATGAAAAAGAATTCAAATTTTTTATCTCAACCTGCAAAAACAGGATGGATATAATATATCAGCAGCAAGAAAACACAAATAACTATGCACATGAGAACAATTTCCAGAATAAAGAAAAAGGATTGAATACCATTTATTGTCTTTAGATTAACTGCCTTGATATATCCCCTCAAGTAAATTAGAATGAAAACAACCACTCAACATCAAAACTAGTATCTCGCAATCAAACTTAGCAGCAACTAACAAAGCACCAGCTCAGTCATAATATTCATTTTTAATTTGATCAAGGATCTGAAAGCTTTTGTTTGATAAATAAAGCCCATCCAAATCCCAAACACGTAGTTACTTGAGGCTCTCCTGCCATCCTAGAAATGGCAATATTAGTAAGACATCCCTGTGCATCTATATCTTGCTTTACCTTGTTTTCTTTGATCAGCTCTGTATCTTAATCAACTAACTGCATAGACATTAGGTTCATTCTCTTTGGTTCTCAAAGACATGTTCATTCCCTTGGTTCTCAAATGCTAGCTCAAGCCTCCTCCGGTTGGCGAGATAACTAACAAGGTGATTAATGAGTAACAACACCTTGAAAGGAATATTTGAATTTGATTCTTGGAAGGACTAGAGTTTAGTTTATGGACTTTGAGAAAAAGAGCCCATGTCAGTCAATATTGTTTGCATATAACAGAAGAAAAAAATAATCTGAACATGTATACCTTTGTCCCAAACTTCTCTTGACCAATTGGTCGAACCGAAACATTTACATCGCAACGAAGTGACCCTTCTTGCATATTACCATTACTTACTCCTAGATAGCGAACCACCCTCTGTATTTCTGCTCCATATTCTGCAGCCTCAATGCCAGTTCTCATGTCAGGTTCAGAGACAATCTCAAGCAATGGAACGCCTGCTCTATTCAAGTCAACCTGTAGAAAAAAGAAATAACAATAACAAACTTACACTTTTTTTCCAAGTGAAACAACTGACTTTTGTTGGAACAACAGGAACATTTTTCAAAATGACAAACTATTAATTATGCAACTCATAGCAAACAACAACAACAAAAACAAAAAACTAGACCTAAATTCCAAATTTTGGGATCAGCCATGAAAGACAAATATTGAAAAAATAAAAAATAAAAATAAAAATGTGTTGATTTAGTTGGTGCTGCAAATTTTCCTATACCACTCATTCCTATTGAAAACCATCTCCTCAACTAAACTCTTAACTATCATATGTTTACGAAAAACTTATATCCAAGTTTTCAACGATCTAATTCTACGTTTTACTAAATCTCCTATATTTAAATTCTCGGTCCTCCTAACAGGTGCATCTTTGGATTTTCGTTGCATATGTCCAATCCATCTTAGACGATATTCTCGCATTTTATCGACAACTGAACTAACTCTCAGCTTATTATGCATCTCTTCCTTTCTAATTCTATCTTTTCTAGTTTTGCCACAAATCCACCTAAACTTTCTCATTTCAGTTACAGCCATTTTATACTCTTGTTGTTGTTTAATAACCCAATACTCAATGCCATACAACAGTGCAGATCTTACTACAATTCTATAAAACTTTCCCTTTTAATGCAATGACATCATAGCATCATCACAAATTAAGCCACTACTTTATGGACTTATATACTTAAGCCTTGTTTTGACAAATAATTTGATTCCTAGTAATTGAGTCCTAACACAAGCCAATGTAACCAGTAAAGATGATGTAATTTGAACATTTAGCCATGCAAGCACAATATAAATGGAAGTTGGGAAAAGTGATTACCTGAGAGTGACTCCCATTTCCCGAATGAAGCAGCTTCCCTGCATCCTCTTCCATATGAACTCTGGTGATGCCAAACCTCCTATGCCCACCACCAAACTCAACCGGAAGATCTACATCAATGTGGCCCCCACTTGCAATTGGAATATCAAACTGAGATATCTGGTACCCTTTTGGCAAGTCAGGGTAGAAATACTGTTTCCTATCAAACTTTGAGTTCAATGATATTCTGCAATTTAGTGCGAGACCAACTTTCACCGCATACTCAATAACCTTTTTGTTCAAAACTGGCAAAGCCCCAGGAAGACCCATACAAACTGGGCACACGCTGTTGTTTGGTTGAGACCCATAATTGTAAGGACAACTACAAAAAGCCTTGCTTAGAGTGCTAAGTTGTACATGAGTTTCTATTCCAATAATAGGCTCATAGTCTTGCAAAATCTTATCAAGTGTTTTGGCCTGAGTTTTTGGTGAAATCTTTGGCTTGCTTTCATGCGTTGCTGTTTGAGTTTGTGAACTTCTAATTGTACAATACATGATACCATTGTTTCTAAATAGAGCAGACTTATAGAGCAGTAAAGGATGGGTTTGAAGCCCTCTGTACAAAATTGAGGTCATCTTATCTGCAATTCAACAAACACAAAGCATCCATAAATAAACTGCGTAAAAAAGTTGAGAAACACCCTCCCAAAAAAAAAAAAAAAAAGACAAAGACAATTGCATATATACAATATGAAGATGAAAGTGTAGAGTGATCAAAATCATTCAGAGTTCAGACCCAGAAAGTTTACGGGACAAATAGTTGAGTAAATTGTCTAAACGTTAGAAACTGAAGGATATCCTGAAGTCAAAACTGAAAAAGAACAAAATTTGGGAGATACCCAGAAGATTAAATGGCTATACGGAGACTGCGTTGGTGTTGTTGCAATGAAATCGAAATCAAAATACTGATCATGACCCATCGTAAAGTAAATGACCATTAGATAAAAGAAGAGATGAGTGGCTGAAGCGTGACACAAAATTTGAAGAAGAAGAAGAAGAAGAAGAAGAGTATGCTTACTTGAACAGCAGAGAGTGAACAAGCAGTGTCTAGTGTCGACCAACGCTCTCTGGCTCAACCGGATAATAGCCTGGAGTCCGGATTCTCAACCCCATTCTTCTAATGGTGTTCATTTTGTGCCACGTCAGCACCAATATTATACTTAATAAGAGTAAAAAATATATATATATAAATATCTCCTTTTTTAAGAAAAATGTAATTTTAAATTTAGAAAAAAAAAAAGTTCTCATTTTTATCTTTTATCTTACACTCACCTCCTTAATAATGTTTTTTATTATTGTATAAAAAATAAAAAATAAAAAAAAAAACTGATAGCAATTCGTTGTGAATTAGATGAAAGTGAAATATAGTATGTGATTTTTCTAATTTGAATATTCAAAATGACAAAAACCTTTTTAATTTGAATATTTCAAATGGAAATAATGGCATTTAACTTTTATCAAAATATTTTAAACATTTTTTTGTATAATAAAAAATATTTTTGTTAATTTTTTATATTTGGTATCTTATTTTGGTAATGAGTTGATTCTTATTTATGTTGTTTTTCTTTTATAAATAAATAATAACTCTTTTGTAATTTTCTTTTAACTAATAAAAAGCAAGCTACATTCCGATAGCATAATTATATAATAAAAATAAGATATACTACTTGTTATGATCAAATAATCTTAACTTTGACTATAAATATAGGTATTAAAAATTATTTTCGCTATAATACAAAAGAACTTTCTATTAAATAATTCAAAAAATGAACTGTATCGATTTTTTTTTTAATTTTTCTAAAATAACTTTTGAATCAAAGATTTGATCTTTCTATTAGTTTTGCAAAAGTAACATGTGATAGGAATAAGTCATGACTCAAAAATTGGTCATCTATTTTATTTCAAAATTAAATTTTGATTATTTTCATGACTTAGAAAGCTCTCATTGTTGTAGAAACTTGAGGATTCCTAAAAGTTGAGTTAAATGAAAGAGAAATTAAAACTAAGTAGATGCATCTTAAGATCAATGATATCAAAAATTAACAGAACGTATAATTGGTTTAGTGAAATATGGTGTTAGACCACTTAATTAAGTTTCTGAAATCGACTCGCGATTTGGGTATGAAAAAAACTATGTTGGGAGGGTAGTCTCCTTAAATGGGCCACTACAAGTTACGAACTGGATTAATCAGAATATGATTCTGGATACCGATTGATATGATACCAAAAAATGATATCAAAAATTAAAAAATAAAAATTACGCGAGGAAAAATACGAGAATTTCTTCGGGCCTCCGAACTTGAAATCTTGTAAACCCAGAGAAGAAAGCTTCATTAAAAAAGGGGAAGACGAAAAGAAAGGAAACAAAGAAGTCAAAACAAAATAAGAAAGATGTGAAGAAAAACTTGATATGTGGGTTGAAAGGTTTAATGTGAAATCCATCTTACGTCAGAAAAACTTTCTTTAAAAAATGTAATACGGTAGAAAAGTTCAAGAATTATTGGACCAAGTACCATATTTAAACCTATGTGTACAAAAATATTTTTAAAATTCTCTAAGGGAGGACAGGTTGGCGGGGGGCATGAACCCCTTGGGGTTGCCTTTTGGTTCTCCATAGTCTCAAGGTTGATATTGTAATAATTCAAGAGAAGTCTGAAATGGTCATGCTTCCACCCTTTCATGGTCTTAAAATGAATGCATACAAATCATCATCCTGTTTAGATCATCTGATATCTGTTTCCGGATGATAGAAAACATTTCTCACCATAAGTTTAACTTCTTCAAATAATTGAATATCTTATAAAATCTATCATAAAGTATCATATTCACATGTTTCTAATGCTGGTGATTGAGCTCTTCTGATCGATTGAGATATTTTGATAGAGGATGTTTTAGAAAACAAGAAAAAGACTGACAATCCTAGGAGATGTAATTGTTTTCTATTTTTATTTTAATCATAATATGTTCTATACGGAATTTAGGAAATAAAGGAAAGGGACCCAAATTTATTTTAACTTGTAATTTTGAAAATTTGAAACTCCAAAGATTTATTTAAAACTCTGAAATCAGAACTAGCATCTTTATGCTATCAATTGTTCCATTCTTAGTAGAAGTTAGATTAAATAGGCTACGCTATTGACCAAAAAAAAAACCAGCAACAACAACTGCTGAAGTTCCTCCGAAAGGTCTAAAGTGTCACCTTTCATATTTTGTGTAAGTCCGCATAAAGATAAATTTGCTGAGATGAGATGAGAGGGTAGGGGAGAGTGGAGAGAGACGAGGGGAAGTGATGAAATCAATCTGGGCCTTCTTCCATCAATTTGTCCCCAGATGAGGAGATACTTCATGCTAAGAAGTCTGAGTCTCTAAAATGAGATGCATGGAGAGAGAGAGAGAGAGAGAGAGAGAGAGAGAGAGAGAGAGAGAGAGAGATAATCAATGGTTTTAAAAGAAACTACGTGCCAAGCTGATTTGTTTGTCATAATTTTAAAAAATTTTACAAACCTGGAAATTAATTGTCCCAAAAAGAATCAATGGTTTTGCTGATGTTGGATATAGGATTTCGTGTCCCAAAAATGTTTTGACCATTTTTTCTGTTTAAAAGAGAAAAGCTAGCTTGAAATATTGACTTCCATGTCCCAAAAAAGAAAATGTATATTTACAATGATTAACTATAAAATCCATCACCACTAGCTTGCCAACAACAGTGTCCGGTTTGATAGCAATCATCTTCATCTTTGAGTTTGAACACATCAAAAGATATTTCCTCGTTAGTCCATTTGAAACTGAAATCGCGACCATAAATCACAAAATACTCACCAACATCATTATCTTTAAAATGATAATACAAATACAACGGATTAACACCATTGAGAATATAAACCCACCAATGGATTCCAATAGTTACAAATTTATTATCCTCTATCGGCATTGCAAATGACCCTCTTGCAATACAGCGCACAATCCAATGAAGAATGTTGGCAAAAAGCAATAAAACAAAGTCCCCATTTTTTTGGAATAATGGTTCTTACTCTAACACACCCTTTTCTTATTGAGCTGAGCATTCTTGTCTGATTTAGTGTTCAGGGTCAAAATTTATAGACAACCCCTTGTGACCTAAATGGGTTTTTTTTTGTTTTTCCCTTTTTCTATTTTGGGTCCAAGTTTCGCCAATGTTGAATATTCCTTAGATGAGATCGCTTGCTACATGCACCTGTATAGACTTCCACATGTATTTTCAAGAATGTGGTAAAAAGAAAACACTATAGTACACTTGTGCTTTCCTTCTACGTGCTAATTGCATGAGTATGGGATATATGTTCATTCCTTTGGTTTGTAATGCTTGCGATCTAAACATTCCCGAGGTTTTAATTCGGAAATGAAACCAAACTAATCAAATCTTGTAAAACCAAACTACAATCATGACAATAATTTGTATTCAAAATCAAAACCAGCAGTCGTGAAAAAACGATAAGAACCGGGGAAAAACATAAAAACTATTAAAAATTATAAAATATTGTACAAATATCGTAAAGAAAAATTAAAAGGAATCAATCCAGAACTGAATCATAACAAAAAATTTTTGAAGTCTGGAACCACGATCAAGTCGAAACCATTTGATTCTAAAACTAGAATCAAAATCATAATCACTGTTCCAATTTCAGTTCTTTTTTTCGCCAATTCAAAATTATCCTCTTTTGATTTGATTTCGGTTCAATTTGAAAGTCCGGGCATGTCTTGGAGGTTTGTATCTTTTCACCACCATGGTTTGAGAAGACGCAAAATAAAGCAACTTCAATTTTCTTAAAACCAAACAAAAAAAAAATTACAGGACTATGAACTCCATTCTTCCAAAAAGAATATCATAATAAGGAGAGTGTTGTATATTGGTTAAATTGATAATGTATAATTTTTTCATGTATGCACTCACTCGTGTGATAACTCTCTCGATATCTAGTCAATACAAAATTCTCACTAAGTGGCATATTGAAGGTTTGGTTGGGCAATGGCAAGACCCGTCCCCAACATGCAGGATTGATGATTCTCAACAAAAGCAATATCTTTCTTTTGCACCATATCTAATTTTTAGATCCAAATTGAATGAATAAACTATAAAGCTTCGGAATTGGCACCGGATACCTAGTAAAACTTCTTCAATTTCATTTAAATGAACCAAAATCCGGGTTCAGTGGATCAAATGAAGGTATTGGAAGTGGGTTTTACCCCATAGATGAATTGCTCTAATGACCCATGCGAAAAAATGATGCTGATAAGTCTTTTGGGCCTTCGTGGATGAAAAGATCTGCAAGTACCCGCCGGAGAAAATTATGACACTCAAGTCAGAAAGAGAAGTGATAGAAAATATAACAGACTGAGTCGAGTCTTAAATTGACCCTGTGTAATCTCTATGTGAGATGTGGATGTAGGGTTGTCGAATATAACTTACATGTCATCTTTATTCAATATATATAGCGTGTATATGCATGACAAGATTCTTGTTTAGGAGTGTACAAATTTTAGTTTTTTTATGAAGAGATAGTTGGAAATTAAAAGTAATATAGTCAAAGTTTTTGACAACTTAGTGGTACAAACCCCCATTACTCAACCTAATGATTTCAAATTCAAATTCTTATCGAAAAAAATTATGAAGATCTTTTTCTTTATTGAACAAGATTACTCTCAGAATTAAAAGAGGTTCAAATCCTAGATAATCATGATTAGGATCAGTAATCTGTACAAAAATTATTTTAATTAGCAGTTGCCAACTAATACTTGTTTCCTATTGTTTTCCACAGTTCAACTGAGATCTATCAGAGAATCTGAAGAGGCACGCTGTGCCATGCAGCCTTTGCAATTGATAAAGAGAGTAAGAAACAATAATATTTACATGTTTTGACAATTTTTACTACAAACTTGATCTAAAAATTTTGGAACAAACAATTTTAAGTTTTTTTTTTTTTTAAATGTCAAGTTTGAATTTAGAAACCAAGTTTAGAAAAATCTTAGAACTTTTTTCATTATTTGTCCGCTTGTGCCCCTTTCTGTATTATGTTTGGTGACTGTTATCCAAGGGTAGCCCAAATGCACAAGCCTCCCACTTGGAGAAGGATCAGATGTCATGGTTTGAACCCATAGTCCCAAGTTAAAATGGAGCACCCTCAGTTACCATCATCTATGTTCATCCTTTTTCAAGGTGATTCTCCAAAACTATTTTCCCGGTAGATCATGCCTTCGGAGGATATTCCATAGTCTCCCACTATTTAAGGGTGATACAAGTTACCTTTGTTGTTGGCAATTGAGCCCTACAGAAAATTAAGTTTCTATTATGAAGCACATGAGCTGAAAAGCCAATTGATGTACCCAACTAGAATGATACAGCAAAACACAGTCAAGCATTTGATGGCATGGAGACTGGAATGTAAGATTCTAATTTAGAACATTCTTTGTAGGAAATAATGAAATCTATTGTGATGCAATTTATGGGTTGAAAATTTGCAGTTTCATTTATTTTAATGACCAATTAAACTGTCCTACGTCAGGTGTTTTTGATATTTTGAGTATTTGGTACATCTACAGTTGTCCAAGTTCAAACTCCCACAGTTGCTAACATTGATTAAACAGAACTTTTTACTGTGTTGACTGTGTGAAGTCGGGTATTTTTTTCATTGATATTTTATGGTTGTTATAATAAAACCCCTAAAATTGAAGCCTTACTTCTCATTAGGTCTAGGAAATTCAACAGGAGACATACACAGAACCAGAGATGCTGGAGCCAAAAGAAACAAAGTGGACCAGTGTGATTGATCTTACGAAAAAGGTTGAAGGATTTCCATTCCCTTGCAGATGCAGGCAGTGTGAAAGGTATCTATATTTACAGTGATCCCTGCAATGTTACATATGTTTGATCTGTGTTGCAAATGCAACTGGAATCCACCAGGATTACTGCATAATTAATTTGATTATTAGGAGTCACTTTCATCATGCTGAGTTGCACATCCCTTCTTGTAGCTCTGATATATTCATTGCAAGCGGAAATACTCCCATTATATTGTTCGCATCACTAATGTGCTATTTGTTCATCAGCTCTAGAAGAATGGCGCAAGCGGAAAATGGAATGGCAAAGACTGCGGGAACTGGAAGAAAATGGAACCATCACCTCTCAAGCTTAGAAGTGGTCATCACAAAATATGATACATATGAACAAGCAAGATTTTTTTTTTTTTGGGGGCAACCAACAAGCAAGATGTATATTGTTACATTCCAGGTACATGATTTGAACACTCTTTGGACAAGTATCAAACATCTGTGTCTCCCCCCACCCAAAGAAAAGATGTCACTGCAATTGTATGACTCAGAGTATGCTGTTTCCACTTCTGTGCTAAACATTTCCATCCCTTTCTTGTACCAGTTGCTGATGAGATGATAATGCTTACACGTTCTTTTGTTATTTGTTGGTTAGCACAGTATACCAAATCAAACCCCGCTAGGTGCGCAGGGAGCATCATTTATCTTCAACCTACTCATCCCAATCGGTTCAAATCAGAGCAATATGTTTGCCAAACCATTTAAATCATAATAAAAGATAATAGTGCCCATGTCATAAGCCTAGATTTGTTCTCTGTTGATCATGAGCTTGTCCTCAAGGAGTATGGTCCCTTTTTGAGTAGGAGCAGCCCAGTTGTCGAGTAAATGACCTACAAAATGAGGTAGATACCAAGATTCATATGCATATTTATTGTGTAAAGTTAGTTTCTCTTCAAATTATAGTAAAAGCTTTCTCTAAATAGTTTGTAAAAATTCTATGAATTTTTTTTTTTTTTAACATAGAATTACTCAAACTTGAAACTTATAAATAAAAGAGATCGGTGTCAATTGAATTATAACTCGTCAACATTCTATAAAATATATCTCACATAATGACTTCACTCTTCTCCAAAAAATAAATAAAGAAAATTCATTTATAATTTACCAAGTTAAAATACATGTCAGTTTTCTTCTGGGTGTAGCATTAAATGAAATTCCTCAAAGAGGGAACTGGAACTAGATCTTTCTTTTTCTTTGTATCTTGCAAGGCATGAGCTGTTACATCATCTGTACATCTACATGGTTCAAAAGTAGGATACACATATACATGGCTCATGATACAACCTACATGCAGTCATGCCTACAAGTTTACAAACTTCAACATCTCTACTCTTGGTGGAAGTGCTTAAAGATTGTCCAAAAACCAGGAGAGATTCCCTTGTGAAAAAAATAAAATCCTGCTTTAGCCTAGCAGCCTGCATCCTTCTCCCGACTCTCAGAAGCTTCAACGTGGAAAAGGTTCTTGGCTCGACTGATACCAGAGGCCACATTTCACCAGAGAACCCAGTCGCATCACAAAACGGTAGTCAGTAGAAAACGGAAAATCAACCTGGAACATCCAGTAACGAAATGTACTCAGCCCAGATGAATGACTTGATCACTGAAATCACAATATCCAGACCAGTGTATTATTAAAGAATCCTTATCATTATAGCATGAATCAAAAAGATAGCACCCTAAACATATCGTCACCTCATTGCAAATGAAAAATAAATACTTTTGCCAAGCATAGTCCCCACGATAATGACATACTTTAGGATTCCATTCTAAATGCACCCAAAAAATACCAACAAATCACATCCTCAAAAGCGGCTAAATAGGGGAAAACCACATGAGCGAGACACAATAACCCCCAAGTTCTAGACAATTGCTGACAGGAAGAGCCCAAGTATATTGTACCAATGAATTCGCAAGGCCCCCAGTAAAGGGAAAAGCTCAAGAATTTCTCAATCCAGCACATTCGAAGTTACTATGTTTTTCTCTGTCTCTGTCCATAGGGTTCATTTAGATTACAAAATACCTCACCTAATCCATTTACAGTCCTGACAAAATTTATTTGGCATGTATTGCCTAAATATTCTTAATATGTCTCCTGGGGCAGAGTCCCACCCATGCATGGGTTCAATAAGTCCCGCCTAGGACTCTTAAAAGTCTAATTTGCTCCTCAGTTCCAATCCATTGCCTCAAATATAGCAAATATAAACACACAACAAACATTGGATTTTACAAAGATTTCTATCAAATACAGCAGCAAGATAGTGTAACTGTATAACTTGTCCTGGAACGTGCAGATCAGCATGCAGCATACCTTTGCATGAACAAAGAACTAGAGTCTACTAATTTTCTTTCTTCATTCACCATCAAACAACAACAAAAAACTGAATTTTAATCCCAACAATTAGGATTAACCATTTAAAAGACAATATATTAAAAAAAAAGTGTTAGTTTAATTTGTGTGAATTCTCATATACCACTCATTTCTATCCAAAACCATCTCCTCATCTAAACCCTTAACTATCATGTCTTTACAGATACTTTACATCCAATTTTTCAGTGGTCTATCTCTATATTTTACTAAATCTCCTATTTTTAAGTTCTTAGTCCTCCTAATCGGATGTTTTTGTATTTTCTTTGTACATGGCCGAACCATCTCAGACTATACTCTCGCATTTTACTCACAATTGAACTAACTCCCTCCTTATCATAAATCTCTTCGTTTCTAATTCTATCTTTTCTAATTTTGTCACACATCTATCTAAATATCCTCATTTCTACTACAATCATTTTTTATTTTTATTGTTATTTAATAGTACAACACTCAATATCATACAATAGTACAGGTCTTACTGCACTTCTATAGAACTTTCCCTTCAAATATGATGGTATCATGCGATCGCAAAGAACTCCAAATGCTCTTCTCCATTTCATCCAACCCGTTTCAATCCTATGATTTACTTCCCCACTTATATTGCCATCATTTTGAATGATAAAATCAAGATATCAAAACCGTTTACTTTTTTATATATCTTTTTCTTTTAATCTAATTGTTTCTTTATCATCATAATGATTGTTACTAAACGAACATCTCATATACTCAATTTTCGACCTGCTCAATCTAAATTCTCTGAATTCCAGTGTGACCCTTTATAACTCTAATTTAGCATTAATGTCCTTTCTAATTTCATCAATCAATACTATATTATCTGCAAAAAACATATATCATAGTATTTCATCCCAAATGTTTTTTGTGATTTTATTTATCACTATTGCAAAAATGATAGGAGTTAATGTCAAACCTTGATGAAACTCAATGTTAACAGGGAAACTATCGCTCGGGCCCCCGCAAATTTTTATATTAATTACAAATCCCTCGTACATATTTCTAATAAAATTAATATATTTCAAAAAAATCCCTTTGTCCACCATAATGTCTCTAAGAACCCTATCATATGTTTTTTCTAGGTCGATTAATACCATATGTAAATTTTTCTTCTGTACTCTCTATATCTCCATCAAATATCTTAACAAGTGGATTGCTTTCGTGGTGGATCTTTTTTACATAAATTCAATTGATTATGAGACACTTATTTCCAATTTCAACTTATACTCTATTACTCTCACCCATAGTTTCATGGTATGACACATAAGTTTAATTTCTCTGCAGCTGGAGCAATCTTGTATGTCTCCTTTATTCTTATATAGTGGTACAAGTGTGCTCTCCCTCCATGCTTTGGGCATTCTATTCGTTTGCCAAATTTTGTTGAAAAAATCCATTAATATTACAATACCAAATTCATCCAAACATTTTCACACTTCAATGGAAATTCCATCAGATCTTATGGTTTTATTATTCTTCATCCTCTTTAAAGTCTCTTTAACTTCATGAGAGCGAATCTTACATTTAAAATCTCTATTAACTTTTTTTACAAATATCTCGACATTTCATATGTCTATTGTACTCTTAACATTAAAGGGATTATCAAAATAGTCTTTCCAACACTATCTTATGTCCTCATCCGTTACAAGTATACTGTTGATTTCACTCTTAATACATCTAATACCATTTAAATCTTTTCCATTTCTCTCCCTTAGTTTAGCAACTCTGTAAATCTCTCTTTCTCCGTCTTTAATCTATTGTACTCTGAACATTAAAGAGATTATCAAAATAGTCTTTCCAACGATTTCTTATGTCATCATCCCTCACAATTATATTATTGGTTTCACTTTTAATACATTTAACACCATGTAGATCTTTTTCATTTCTCTCCCTTAGTTTGACAACTTTGTAAATCTCTCTTTCTCCATCTTTAATCTACAATCTCTTATATAATTCGTTATACACTTTACTCTTTGATTTGTGGATAATCTTTTTCATCTCTTTTATTTTACACTTTTATATTTTTCATATACATCAGTACTACCATTATCTTTAAGGCACCTATAACACTCTCGTTTGGCTCGGATAATAGTTTAAATTTTTTCGTTCCATCACCATTATTCATTGCCTATTGAGGTCTAACCCTTAGATATACCAAAAGCCTCCCTGCCTAAGCTCTTAATATTAGTAGACATCTCTTTCCACAGTCTCTGAATCATCATTAATAGACCAATTTGCTACTTGAATTAATTTATCTCTAAAAATCGTCACATTTTTCTACTTTCAAATTCCACGACTTAATTCTTGACTTCACAAATGAACAATACTTCTTTTGCCTTTTACGCACACGTATATTTAAAACTAGGAATCTATACTAAGTTTCTACACTCTCCCCCAATAACCTTAAAGTTTTTACAAGTCATTCTATCACCTCCCCTAATAAGAAAGAAAAATATTTGGTTGGCATTGAATCCACTTCTATATATAATTATGTGTGACCCTTTTTTTGAAGGTGTTTATGAGTACCAAATCTAATATTGTAACAAACTCTAAAATAGTACCTCCCTCTTCATTCCTACTACCAAATACAAAGTTCTCATGTACAGTTTCAAATTCTTCACTTTTCTCTCCTACATATCAATTTAAGTCTCCTTCAATAAATAACTTCTCTCCACTTGGTATGACTTGTATAAATTCATCTATATCCTCCAAAAATTATTTTTTACTAAATATATCTATACTTATTTAGAACGCATACACATTGACTATATTGATTACGTCTTCTTCATCTATTAATTTGACAAGTATAATTCTATCTCTTCCTTCTTATTTCTACTACATCCTCTAATAAATAATTATGTATAATTATTACTACCACATTCTTAATTCTATCCCTACTTGTGTACCAAAATTTATGATCATAAGATTACTACTTTAGTCTTTTCTCCCACCCACTTGGTTTCTTGAAAACATATGATATTAATATTTTTATATTCATTACTTCCTCTATCGCCCCTAACTTGTCGGTTAAAAATCCTATATTCCAAGTGACTAGGTAAATTCTATTTTCATGAACTATCTTATTTACCCACCCCGAGGTCTCTTGTTAGCATGTCACTATATACAGGATCCTATGTAGTGCATCACTGAGGGGGAAACGCCCCAGAAGTTTTTCTATATTTGTCTCCTATTTTTTCATTTTGACAAAATATTTTACGCTAACTGTTAACCTATCGCAACCTTACTTCTTTACCTCGATTTGAGACCGGCCATGACGAAGTTCTTCCAAATAATATATAAAATGAATTAAACAAAGAAAAAAGAGAAAATAAAGCTAAATAAATAAATCAATCAATCAATCAATAAACGGACAATAAAATAGAGTAAGAATAAACAAACAATAAAATAATGCTCCTACTAAGAATAATAATAATTATCATGATAATCATAATAATAATAATAATAATAATATTAGTAATATTAATAATTATAATAATATTAATACTAATATTTTATTATTATTATTATTATTAATAAAAAAATAGTATTACTAATAATGATAATAATAATAATACTAATAATAGTAATATTAATATTAATTATAAGATTACTAATAATAATAGTAATATTAGCACTAGGCAAAGAGAAGACGATAGAGGGAGAGGGTAAAGGGAGGAAGAGAAGTCGGCAGAGAGACGGTGATGGACTTCTTGCCGGGGTTAGCGAGGGGAAAGGGAGGCGCAAAGAGAGAGAGAGAGAGAGAGCAAGAATGGGTCTAGGATCATAGACCCATCAGAAGACCTAAGTTTTTTTGACTCGAAAGCGATAGATCTGGGATTTCTAGCAAGATTTGGGGCTTCCGAGGACAGATCTGAGCCAGATGTTATGGTCGGAGGAGAGATCTGGTTTGTCTAGGGATTAAGGAGAGACAGGGAGAGATAGAGAGAGAGATCGCAAGAGATAAGGGGAGAGATCACAAGAGAGAGGGCATAGGGGGTGGGTTTTCAAAGGGGAAGAGAAGGAAAGGGACGTAAAGAGAGAGAGAGAGAGAGAGAGAGGGCAAAGGAGGGTAGGTTTTCGAAAGGAGTGAGAGAGAGAGAGAGAGAGAGAGAGAGAGAGAGAGAGAGGAGAGTGTTAGGAATAGAAAGAAGAGGTATGCTAAAAGCTTGATAGCTCAAGAGCTTCCCTTCATTAATGGCTCGAGATGAGCATTACAGTAGGAACACAAAAAAAAGAAGAAAACTCAGTCTCTCACTAAGAGCAGACTGCCCACACTTAGCTGAAACTATTCATCTTTTCTCCCCCTTTCCCGTTTCCTTTCATGCCTTATTTATAGCCTAAATTCTCTCCTAACCACCCAAAATTCTTTTAACAACAGATTGTTACACTTAACACCCTCTAACAGTTTTTATGCTCCTTGCCTTCTGCGGTGGTAAACTAGCCTCCTACAGTGACTTGCCTAATATTGCCCCCTGCTGATACTTCAGCCTTATTTTCAAGACTATAGCCCGAAAGTTTGCCCTAAAATCTGAAAGGTCCAACCAAATAGCATCATTTTTCGTTCCTCCCTTCCAGCGGGACAGGACCTGTTCTCTCTCTAACAAATGTCCGGATGGTGTTGCGAATCTTCTGCAGCCGCAACTTCTCTAGCAACTTCGTCAGTTAAAGCAGCTTCGTCATCGCCCAAAATGATTGCACGAAGGCTCTTGTGGGGACAGTTGTGAAGGGAGTGGTAAGAGTGTTTACACTTGAAGCACAAACCCTTGAAGCGCAGATCCATGAGCTCTTAGTGAGGCAATTTGTTGGAACCTCTAGCTGGGGTCGAAGGGGTTTGCAGAAGAGGAGGAAGGGGAACGTTGCGGGTGAAGATGGGTTTGGAGTGAATGCGGGGGAAAAGAGATTTGATTCCGAGGAATGGGTTTGGGGTGGAAATTAATATCGGATCCTCCGTGGGTCAGGTTGGAGTCGCTCCACTTACATGACCCGGAGGTGGATTGGAGACCATCTTCTTTACCCGAAAGTACTCCCGTTATAAAGAAGTCAATCTCGCGCTCTACCTCCCGAGCTATCTTCATTGTCTGAAAGAGGGAGAAAGCTTCGTGCGATCGGATCCATACGCGAATCTCGTCATTGAGATTGTTAAG
This sequence comes from Dillenia suffruticosa, assembly GCA_033439265.1. Taxonomy (NCBI): domain Eukaryota; kingdom Viridiplantae; phylum Streptophyta; class Magnoliopsida; order Dilleniales; family Dilleniaceae; genus Dillenia; species Dillenia suffruticosa. Next base: position 14,579,155 of record JAVTVX010000011.1, on the reverse strand, counting down.
AGACCCAAATGGATCGATGGGTTTAAGCACTTGATGAGTGCTGCACGAGCGATGAACTCATCACTATAAGCGTCGACTATTCCCAAGTACTTTGTGGACGCTAGGGCTTCGAAAACCCTCCCCCGAAACGATCGAAAAGTTCGGATGTGCATTCAAACCAAGAGATCGAAGGATTTTGAGCGAGAAGCCACTAAACCCAATGGAGTGCTGGGCCATCCATGGAGATCATAACCACCGCAACTCTCGATTCATCAGGAATGTGATAAATGATGAAAAACTACTCCGCTCGTGCGACCCAAGCCGCGGGATCGTAACCATCGAAACAAGAAAGATCGACTCGTCGCAGCGCGATAGGTAAGTCTTCTTGTGATGGGTATTTTGGGTGTGGATGGTTTTGGTGATGGGTTCCTAAAATGGGAATCGACCCTATTTTGAGTGAAGGACTTCCAGGAACACCGTGTAATGCGGAAGCAAAGGAAGCAGCTTCCTCACGAGCGTCGTGTTTTTGTCGCAGCAGCGCTGCAACCAGATCTTCCAGTAAGTTGAGTTTGTCCAATCTGGTGTGATGGATGTTTATTTCCTCGACATTGTCGAGACATTCTTCCCCAATTCTGCAATGCTTTTCTCTATGGACTCTAGTTTTGTGTCCATTCTAGTGTTAGGCATGCAATAATTGTAGGGTTTGCTATGTGAACAGTCGACTGAAGAAGGGGAAAGAGAGCGACAGGTCGGACCAATTGTTAGGAATAGAAAGAAGAGGTATGCTAAAAGCTTGATAGCTCAAGAGCTTCCCTTCATTAATGGCTAGAGATGAGCATACAGCAGGAACACAAAAAAAAAAAAGAAGAAAACTCAGTCTCTCTCTAAGAGCAGACTACCCACACTTAGCTGAAGCTATTCATCTTTTCTCCCCGTTTCCCGTTTCCCTTCATGCCTTATTTATAGCCTAAATTCCCTCCTAACCACCCAAAATTCTTTTAACAGCCGATTGTTACACTCTAACACCCTCTAACAGTTTTTATGCTCCTTGCCTTATGCGTTGGTAAACTGGCCTCCTGCAGTGACTTGCCTAACATATTATGCTCCTGCAATTTTTATGGTCAGAGGAGAGATCTGGTTCGTCTAGGGGTCAAGGAGAGAGACAGGGGGGAGAGAGAGAGAAAGAGAGAGAGAGAGAGAGATCGCAAGAGATAAGGGGAGAGATCGCAAGAGAGAGAGGACATAGGGGGTGGGTTTTCGAAGGGGAAGAGAAGGAGAGGGAGGTAAAGAGAGAGAGAGAGGGCACAGGAGGGTAGGTTTTCGAAGGGAGAGAGAGAGAGGGGACAGGGAAGAGACTAGTTGAGATTAATATCGGAAACTAGGCTCATGGCAAAATGAGATTAATATCTAAAACTAGGCTGATGCTTCCAATAATAACTCCTACCTTAGCCAACTCACTCAAGGAAGCCTATCAAATGGTCATATAAAATAATTTTCTGATTTCAACAACATATTGCTCTCTTCTCATTCTTACGAGATCCATGTCTTCATTTTGGATGAGCAATAAGAGAAGTTGTTTTCCTAGAATCAAATTAGACTCGAGTGTAAACACACGTTTCAAGAATAGAGGTTGGTTTCTTTGATCCTAACTAGATTCACAACATAGTAATCAACTCTAGATACCAAGCATAGAAATCAAACCTACATTGCAAGTCTAGAGCAGGTTCAGAACCTTGATCTTGCACCAGCAATATGTTTGTGTTTTCCTATTATTGGATCAAACTAGGACTCTAAAGATAAGGAATCAAATGGTGGCTCCTAGAAGATGGAAACGACTTAAAATGTGTGTTTTAAAGAATCACAAAAGATGGATCCTAGTGCATTGAATCAAAAGAAGAAAGGCAAGAGAAGGAATCAACTTAGGAACCTGGGTCAGGTGCCCAAGAAGGAACCTAAACCAGTGAGGCCAAGTAGAAGCATAGGAATTATTGAGAAAGATTTTAGAGCAGTTGACAGCAGGTAACAGAGACAATGAGGGGAAATACCTGCTATTATCAAAATCCAAATGACAGCCTAAGACAGAAAGACTGGAAAGGCGGTTTGTCGTAGCAGTTGCCAAAAAAAGAACCATCAAACCAAGACACTGGAGCACTTATCCATCATACTGATCACAGTTTGTCACTATCAAAACGCAAATCATCAGACACAATCAAAGGTTATTATTACAATATTTATTTTCCTTTTATCATTGTTCAGTTTTTCTTCATGCTCTTAGGAGTAGGAGTCATTTCACAATTGTGATTTGAAACAACTCATAACACAAGGTGTTAGCAGTTAAGAAGTTTAGAACTTAGGAGAACATATCATTGGCAGAAAAGGTAGTTGGCACAGTGACGGGAAGAAACCAACGACGCAATATGACTAATGCACCAGGAAAGTTCCCAGAGAGTTCACAATGGATCCGCTTAAGACCCGGTCTCCTTATATAGAATCTTCCTAGACATGCACTAAATCATAATACTGCTCACAAGAGTCTATGGGCATGATAGGAACTGCCAAAAAGGTGATAAATTCAACTACACTTTCACCTTATCAAGGATAGAAGAGAGATGGAGGAGGAAGATACGTATTTTTATTTTTGCTTGATATCAAATGCCTCGAGTACATGGGTATTTATAGGAGTTTCCCTACACACACCAAGAGAAACTAGCATTAATAGGTTCATTATATACCAAGTGACATTCTAGGAAATCTAAGGGTTTCACTACATACTAAGAATCATCTATGCATGGACTAGGAGGCATTAAAAACACATGTTCATAATCTAGATTATTCTCTACCGTTCGGCCCTTCAAAAGACTAGTTTGAAAATGACCCTTCAATGCTCTTCAATATTTCCAACACCATGGCCCTTTGAGTTCAATGTTGAAGTTTAATGATTCACAATTCTCAACACATTATGCATACTAGGGTGGCATTCATCACCAATCTTCTGCAACCTAAGTGGTGAGACCATATTTAGAGAAATGTGTAGTCACAGGTTCAAGGATTGGTAGAGCATAGGTCGCATTCACCTACACATGCATCACAGGCCCCATCTCGTACTTGTGGTTACAATATGTTACTCGATTTGACAGTATGGGTGATTATAATTTTTGTTCTTTTTCTCTTACCCTGATAAGTGTCTTCATTTGTCTTCAATGATTAAGCTTTTATAGTATAGGAATACAATTACTATAGTAATCAATAATTAACAACTTTAAAGGTAGTTTTCTTTTAAAAGGTTATATCAATATTTAATGCCTTTTCTGCCTCACAGCAATTATCCTACAACTAAGAACCTCAAAACAAGAACATGGTGCAAGTATTTCAAAATAGAGAATGCATTTACAAAATACAGTGAACACCTTTATTCAAAAAAAATTGGTAATGAACAAAAATGCTCACAGGCAATTTGGGCAAATGCATCTGTTGCTACTAGTTTTAGCATTGTTGTGTTGTATATTATAGATGAATTTATTTTTGTTTGTATGAACAATGATCTTGTTTCTCCATAAGGCGATTGAGTTTTTTTCTTTGGGGGCAAGTATTGAATGCATCCTTTTATTCAAAACTATAAAATGCATTTTTTATTAAACAAAGACCAATGTTCTCCCTTTCGACAATGGTTGAATACAAGGGACATAACCTCTAATTTCCAAAAGCATATGTTCCAATTAGTGATAAACCTATACCACATAGAATCAATGCCCTGTACCTACAAATTGCACCCATCTCATTCCTATGAGTTCCAATAGTACATAAAACTATATTAATCCATATCCGTTAAAATTTGTTCTTATTACTTGTTTTCTTTATAATACAACTAACATGTGAAATATGTTTGACAACGTTGGGCACTTCAATAATTGCTTTTATGAGAAGCAAAGAGATTGTTTGGAGGATATTCTAACAATAATTTTTTTATCAAATTCTAGTCACCATAAATTTGTACAAACCATGGCAAAGGTACTGTTAAGATGTTCTCTATACATTCAATCAATTAGCAAAACTTCCAAGGATATATCTTAGCCTATGCTGAATAATGCTTTCTTAAAGATGGATACTTCAGCTCTAATCACCAGGAGTTAGTTCTATAAATTAAATGAAGCTGCTACAATATAGAAAATTATTCAAGCAACAAATTTTAAGAATGTTTGCTACATGAGTTTTTAAAGTTAGCATGGCTTTCCTTGAATTTTGCTAGACTGCTTTATCGTCATGAATTCTTTTATTGATGTTCTGTGATTGCATTATCATATACTGGTGTGAGTTGATTTTTATTATTTTTTTTCACTGTTTCTGTTATATTGCAAAGGTCTCAAAATCAAGATGTAAAATAATTTTGTTACTGTCTAAATTCTAGTATAGTGTACTTATAATTTTTGTATATATCCAAATCGGTTGTGTGTGTATTCATATTTAAACATCAGGTCATTGAATTCTTAGTTTAAATCCTAGTACATGTCATCTTTGTTTTGAATGTGTTAAGACAAAAGAAAAGAATTACGACATGCCCACAGCATAATGCAGGGATGCCATTAGTTTGGCTATCATTAAAAGTCCAAAATGTTACACTAACTGTATGAGAAGGATACCAAAGAGGAAGCAAAAGAAAGTCTCATTCTCCTAACACTAAAAGCAACTCACTAAACATGTAGATTTCAAAATAGGCATTGTTTGGACAATCATATCTTAGCTTATAAAGAAGAGGTAAATAGATATAAGGTTACCAAATAAAGGTTTTAGAGACATAAGGATACTGCAATTCAAAGATTCTTGAAATAGAGTTAAAACAGACACCCATAATCTCTCTCAGCAGCAAATACATCATCTCATTGGATTCTCTACACAAAAGAAAAATTTCAGTGCCGCCAGTCAATATTTATCACCAATTAAAGCCCACATGCACATGGGCATGTCACCATCTTTATTCAGCTCAAACATTCTTATTCTAGCATCATGAACCAACTATGAAAAAACCTCAAATCCTCGCTATTATGCACTTGTCATATATGGACTCTGTAATAATGGTCAAGACTTAGGTGCAAAATGTTCTACTTTTTCTGTTAAAGAACAGATATCTCATAATAGCTGCCAAATTCCGACAGGGAAGATTACGTTGCACATTAATGTACTAGCAGGCAATGGTTAACCCCAAAATCAACAACCCTAAGCTTAAAGCATACACATCAACCAGGCACAATTTATCACCAATATAAGAGGGGACAAAAACCAATATGATCCCCTCACCCACCTACATTTCCAGCCATCAACATCATTCCATCCTACTCAATATGAACGCTTTGCTTGGCATGCTACCACCAACAGCACTCGACCACCTCCATTCATCATCATCAATCATTCAATAACCACAACCCATTTATACCATAACTAATCACCTTGATACCTTATGAATTTTAGGTTCACTTTACCAGCATTCTCAAGTTAACCTATTGTATTTATAGTCTCCAAACAAACATTTTTAAACAACAATAAATTATATACTGCACTTAAAAGGACTGTAGAATTTCAAATTCAACACTCAAACACAACCAAGGAAATTCAAAAGTTTTCACTCTAAAATGATACTAGTCTCCTGTATTTTAACCAACATAGGGTAAGACCAGGTTGATACCAACGGTTACAACAAAAGCATTAGGAACCATATTGTATAGACACAGCTAAGTTCTACGTCTCAAGAAATGTTTGCTAGAAAAAATGTTGTACACTCTCAAGAAACTATGCCATCAATGTGGAGATCAGGGCAAATGTCATGGCAGAGACAGGTTAGATAGCCAACATGGTTTCAATAGAAAAGTTCTAGATGGTAATATTTGGGGAATGGGTGGGTTTGTATTGATGGTGCTGAGATACAAATTATCATATCAGGCAAGTTTGGGGTGATGCGGTTACAATACAAGCAAGAAAGGATTTTCCTTCTGTATATCAAATTTGGAAGACAGAAGATCCAGTTAGGTTTAGGCTGTCACTTGATCTATAGTTTACAATAAGATCAATACTGTCACTTTGTTGCAAATTAGTAAACAAACAAGACTTCCCTCTCTCCCAGCATCTATGTTATCTGTCAACAGAGCAGCAGGACCAATAACACGCATTTCTTCACTGCTCAGTCTTGTCAAGACTACAGGATAAATTGTCAATATATCTCAGAAAGCTTTTGGTGTCTGGATAAGTTTCAAGATTTCTTTCCGTGCCTCTTGAGGCTTAGGAGAATGAAAGATGCAAGACACCTTTGGAATTATGCCAAGAAGGCAGCTACTTGGAAGACACTAAGAAGGCAGTTATTTGGACACATCGGATGGAGAGCAACGCCATGATAATTTTTTGATGGTTTTCACTCTATTAAGTCAATTTGGAAGAAGATTATTTTCTTGGTTTCTGTATGGTCTATGGCAGCTAATTCATCCAAGGAAAGATTGCTCAACATACATAGAGGCATTTGAGGGCTGATCTTAAATGATTGTTTTCTTCTGTCCCTTTTGTTTTGCCTACCAGGACTGCCTCATTTTAGTTATTCATGCTTCTTACTAATTACATTCTTCTTTTCTATTTGAAAGTGAAAGGAATGCTCTCTACTTATTATATTCTTCTTTTCTTATCAGAAAATGAAGAACTAAGGAAATTACAACACAACATCAAAGCATTAACACACCTTGTGGTGGCAATTCAAACCAACGACTAGAAGCCAAGAATTTATGAGAAAGACTTGACATGTCCAAACTCAAGGGCAGCTCATGCAGATAGGTAAACTTGGAGCTCAACAAAAAAGGAAAATCTTCTATCTAAAGCAAACAACAGCTAAACCAAGAACATAAGACACGTACTTCTGATTAAATAGAAAAAGCCAATGAAACCAAGTTGGACTACCACTGAAACAAATAAAGGAAGAGAAGCCAATATGAGCCCAAAAAATCAACCCATTAATAAATGAAAAAAAGGTTTCCAGGAAAGCCACCCATTTGGGCGAGAGAGATTCGGAGAAGTTTTATCAACTCTACTAGAAGTGAGCAATTGAAGAAACCAGAAGAACAAGAACCTGTCTGTGACAGGAAGCAAAAGGAGGCAAAGCAAAAACCAAGCAATGGTCAAAAATATAATGAATGATGAGCAGCAAAAAGGTCCCAGAAATTCTATGAAAAGTGAGAAAGAGAGGAAAGCCTTGCCAATAGGACACTAACGGCAATGCCCCAACAAATAGTTGAATGCCAAAGCAAAGAGATGGTCAATGAGAAGCAATGAGGATAGCAAAAGAACCAAGAACTATAGCCCAACTTTTAAAAGTTGGAGAAAGTGCTAAACCAGCAAAAAGAGAGGGAGGGAGCCAGAGAAGCCAGGTCAAAGGAAGATACAACAGGAAAATTGTTTCAATGGCCCTATCTTCATAGGTAAAAATCTTGCACCATCCACTTTAGTTGTTTATACGACAAGCATTTTTCGAAAAGTCAGTCTACAAACAAATTCGAAAAGAATGACACACCTGGCCACCCAAAAATCCTATTATGCTCTCTCATCCATGTCATTTTAGGCTTTTCTCTCATCCTTGTGGTGCCTTCCTGTTGTTTGCCTAAGTCATCCTTAAGACAAACACGTATCAATTTCTTTTGTATGAGAAAGACCTGATGCTCAGGGCCGCCTCTAGTTTTATAGTGTCATGAGTACATGCATGCAATACTAAATGAGTATAATAGGGTGACATTATCATGAAATGCCCCCATCAGAATTACCGGAATTTCAGGGTACAATATGCATCATCAACTAAGAAGTGCAAACACACAGAAGCAGATTTGCCATCTCTTGAAGTAGCTTAACCACGTAAAAGAGCTAAATTGTGATGGCACTTAGCTAGAACGGATACTTTTATCTAGCAAAAGTCTCCATTCTAACGGGTTACAAATGAAACAAATAAACAATGACTCATGATATCTTCAAACAAAAGAGAAGGGGAAAAAAAGGCCACCTGCTTCAGCAATCACAAGATTTGCTAGAACCCCTATGATATGAAAAAGATAACTCCAGAATGACAACCCCACAAGCAATAGCAAATTGGCAATACCAAGAAACATGTGAGTCTATGATCCAAAATATTTCAGGCAATTTATAACTTATACAAGATATCACTCCGATCATATTATCTTAATTGTTGAACCTTACGGATGTCTTAGGTTGGTCCTTGTTACACTTATACAGGATAAAAGCATAGATGCAGCAAAAGGCAAAAGCCTAATGCCACCAACTGCTCCACCTGGCATTTCAAGCAACAGATGATCCATGGACCCAAGCATGATAAAATCACACAATCAGGAATCTCAAACTTGCAGGACTAAATCAGAAAAATAATATGAAACAGAGAAACAATGTCACCGAATGCAGTGATTTGTTCAAGTACCAAATTTTCGGTAATGCAATGATCATTGAGGCATAAAGATTAGTGGAATAAACATTGCATCGCCTCACTAAACTTCATTCATAGAAAAAGGTAAAAGTTTAAAGCATCCCAATATAGCAACTACGGGGAAGCAAAACCCAGTAGGGATCATAACAGCATACTGGAACCCTGCAATTTATGTTAACTTGCCATAGGAAGAAACAGTTCCACGCTACCCCCCAAAAACATAAGGAAAATGAAGAAACTCAACAACTATGATACAGGGCAAGCAACATATCAGGATCACCAAGACAAGAAAGGAAACTTAATTCACTGTATTTTTATGTTCGAACCAAAATGAAGAATTCGGATATGAAGCAAGAAATTATAATTTGCTAATATGTTTAATTCACAGGGAAAAAGAGAGAGAGAGAGAGAGAGAGAGAGAGAGGATAGAATATTTCAATAAAGTATGATTTAGAGATAAATTTAGGACGGCATCCTCACATGCATTCAAGCACAAAATAAAGTGCTAAGTAAAGCCAAAGAGGAACAAATTTATACCTTGGTTGATCAGGTCCTCCAAAGCACAGTTTTTGACCACCCAAAATGGACCAACTTTCCAAAATTACTCGTTACAAATAGCAAGTTTCCCCGTCCATTCATCAGCCACCCCATAATCAAGGCTAAGCTCTCTCAGAGGAGGAATGTTCTCCATTGCAAATAGCATAAGGTGAGGGAACATTATGTTGTTGTGATCATACAGAACAAACTGCACCAGCACATTAGGGCTTGAGCTGTGGCTGATATAACAAGCAACATTTCTCATCCTAGACACATCCATTGCAAAATCCAGAGGTGGAATGGAAGGAAATGCGGGCCGCACATAATCAGGATATATTTGAGATAAGTCTCCCCATTCTGCCCAATTATCCGTAAACCGATTTGGGTAAACCAGAGTATCACCATTCATTGTAAATACTGCTGCCTGCTCCCTTGTAAGAACAACCCCTGCATACTCACAGATAAAAGCACCAGCTTGTATCAAGTCCAAAGACCTAACTCCCCAACCGGTTTCCCTTGATCTGAACACTTCCAATCTATTCCTCACTCCTTTTTGGCTCACCCGATTCTTACAAGTGGGCGGACAGCTACAAAAAGTACCACATTCGAAAATTAACGGCTTCCCCCTCAGGAGCATCCCATTATTATCGTAAGGAAACTCGCCCCCATTTTTCAGCGCACAAAAGCAATCATCACTACAACCAGCAACACATTGGCACCCTGCACTACTAGCACTTTGATGAAAAGCAAACGAAGGAAACACGGTCCTCTGAAGATACTCATAATACAATGGCTCATGCTCAGTATCTATGTCATTAAATAGAAACACAGGCAAATTTTCCTTTTTCATTGATATATCAAGACTCACGTAACCCCTTGGCCTTGCTGCCAAGGGACTAGCCCTAAGGCTCCCTGCAAACCTAAGAATGGAGCTACCCATTTCGGGTTGCCCTTCCATTCTCACAAGCTTATACTTATAAACACCATAGCCACTTTTACCAACATCAAACCATGTGTCAAGAATCTTATATAAACCATCATAAACGTAAACCTTACCAGTAGCACCGCCTTCATATTTTATACCCCGAATGACTCTCACTTCAATCCCATAACGCATACTTCTCTCCAATGCTAAATTCCCACCATCTAAATTCTGATGCGCACTCTGCTTACCAAACTTGTCCTGCCCACCATGCCCTGTATAAATTATCACATCCCCTGTGTCTTCATCATCCTCATACCCACCCGAAACGATCACACTGGTCGCAATGGGCTCACCATTCGAGCTCTGACTCGCAGGAACATAATCAATTCCTGCCTGAACCTGTCCATGTAATCCAACAACACATAATTCCATCCTAAAAAAGAACAAATCACCAATGTAAACACCGGGAATTGTTCCCACAATTCGTTTATCGCGATTCAACCACAAGCCTCGATCTCTCATTGCAGCAGCAGCCCTCAAATCTCCACGCGCACGCTTCACAGGTAAGCCCCCATTCTTCTTCTCCTCATCGACCACCGAAAATATACGCAGAGAATCATATATCATTCTTGTTCTTCTCACAACGTCTCGGAAATACCGTTGCTCTTCGATACTGAGATCGGTAACCCTAACTAGCTCAGACGAGCGTTGATTCAGCTTCTTCTTCGGAACAACCAAAGTTGGAACCCTAGATTCTTCGTTGACCGGGACAATTGCTCGAGCATTAGGATCGACGACGGAAATGTCGTCGTAGCTCTGCATTCGTTTGGCGAAGGCGGTGCGAAAGAGCTCCGAGATTCGGCTGAATTCTGTGTAGACATTGGTGTCATCTGAAGAAGGGGTGATTTCGAAGCTAGGGCTTGGTTCGGATATTGAGGAGTTCGAGAATAAACTAGGGTTAGGTGTCATTGAAGATGGAGATGGCGAAGGAAAATCGTCGAGTGGCTCGAGCTTGGGCTCCAGCTTAGGGCAAATGAGTAGGTCTGTTCCGTCTGGAAGCAAATTTAGGTCCTGAAATGGCACCAAGGAGCCCATTTTTAAATTCTCGAGAGAGGGGGAGAAGAGAGAGAGGGTCTAGAGAGAGAGAGGCTATAGTACTAGGGTTTTGTTCGAAGCTTTGAAGAAGCTATTTTGATTTTCATGGCGGAAATGACTAGAAATTGGGGAGAGAGGAGGGGGGGCTTTTTGTCTCGACTTGACATAGAGAGAGAGAGAGAGAGAGGTGGGTGAAGATATGAGATCCAGATGACCAAAATGCCCCCGATTGCGTAATTTTATCGGTCGTTACGGAAGTTTGAGCCGAGGTAGAAACTTTTCCGTTGAAGTGAGGTGCAGTGTGTGTTTTCCTTAAACATGACGTGTGGATGTCGCATTTGCAGACATCATATAAAAAAAGTAAAATAAGCGGAACTCCTATTAAAAAATTTTATTTAAAAACTCTTAAAAAAAATTTTTTATGAAAAAATTTTAAAAAATAATTTAAAAAATAAACTCTTGGGAATAACTTTTTTTTCTTTTTTTTAATACTCCAATTTTTTGAAAATATAAATTTTTTTATTTTATTTATATTCTCACATAATTATTTTTATTTCATTAATATTCACATTTAAATAATGTAAAATTTTAAATATATCCATTAATTTTTAATTTTTAATTTTATTTCAAAAGTAAAAAAGTAGAAATGAAATTAATTTTTAATTTTTTAATTTTATTTCAAAAGTAAAAAAATCAAATAATTTTTAACTTTTCTTAAAATGAATTAATTTTTACTTTTCTTTGAAAATATAAATTGAAAAAAATGTCTGTCAAATGGACACTAAGTGTCCATTTGGTTGAGTTTTTTTTTGTTTCTCTTTTCCTTATAAGAAGAAATTCTGTCAAACAACATTTTTAGAAGTTCTTAAAAAAAGTTTTTTTATAAAAATAAGTTTTTTATGAAAAAAATTTAAAAAGTATATTTTAAGAAAAAACTCTTCCAATTAGTTTTTTCTTCTCTTTTTTTTAGTGCTCCAATTTTTTAAAAAATTTATATTTTTTTAATCTATTATCTTTATATAATTATTTTTATTTTATTAATATGCTCATTTAAATAAAACAAAATTTCAAATATGATCATTAATTTTTAATTTTTAACTTTATTTCAAAAATAAAAAAAAATAAAAATAACTTTTAATTTTTAACTTTATTTCAAAAATAAAAAACTCAAACAATTTTTAACTTTTTTAAAAAAGAAATTAATTTTTATTTATCCTTAAAATGAGAAAATAAGTTAAAAAAACCCTGTCAAACAAGCATTACATCTCTTTTTGTCTTCATCTTTTTTTTTCATGATAAAGAAAATTCCCCCTTTCTAATATTCTTTCCCCCCCCCCCTCTCTCTCTCTCTCTCTCTCTCTCTCTCTCTCTCTCTCAATTTTTGCGTACTTTACAAATCACACTCATTGTAGTATTTCTTTTTCCATATTTTCATCAGGATTTTATTCAAAATATATTTAACTTTGAATGATTGTATTTATTATTTTACTAATTTTTATTTTATTTTATTCATTTAATAAAAAATATAGATTTTATTTTATAAGATAATTAAAATTACCATTATTTAATTAAAATTATCATTTTATTAATAATTTTTTATTTAAATCTCTCACTCAGCGCCTAACGTGTGGGAAAGGATAAAGTGGTAAATATGGTCAGATATGGTGAGTTACCACCATCTCAAGGGAAAAATAAAATAAAATGATTTCACTAATATCTCAATTTTTTTAAAAGGTTTGGGAGAGAAAGAGTTTTTGGGAAAGAAATCTTTTTTAAAACCGAAAATTAGTAAAATAATAATAACTTCGAAACTTTCATAAGAAAGTTTTACTTTGGTGTAATTAATAATTTTTTAATTAATAAATATTAAAATATAAAATAAATAAATAAATAAATATTCAAGAGGTTTAAGAGGTATAGGGTATACCTCTGTCGTACTAAAATTTTTCAATACTAACATTTTCAATTTTTGAAACATTTTTTATTTCTAAAACAGATATAATACATTAAATTAATTAATATTTATATAAAACTCTTTATATTTTTTTATATCTACATATATTTTTACATTTAATAAATAATTTATTTATTGAATTATAATTTTTATTTTTATATTATTTATCTTATAATTAATAATTATATATTTGGTAAATTTAGATTCTTATTATAAAAAAATAACTATTCTATTATTTCTATAAAATAAACGATATTTATATAAAAATTTCTATATTTTTTATATTATGCATTTTCTCAGATTTTCGTTTACTATATTTTTATAAAATACCATTTTTTCACATCAATTCGTATTTATTTTTATTTCTCTGTGTCCAATTACATGCAATTTAGACTTAACGGATTAAACAAATAATTTATTCGTAATTTATTATCACGTTTATAATTATGAAGCTTATGTATCGACATAATTATACTAGAAATAATAATGCGAATTTATTAAATATATACAAATAAAATCTTTTTAAAATTAAGCATGCATAATGTTAGAGTATGTTACATGTCCATGTTCGTGTAATGTGTCGATTGAATCCTTTCGAATAAATATTTAATTCTATACTTTTTTATTTCAAATTAAACAATTTAAGTTTTAAGGTAATTTGCTTTTCAAATCCCAAGTTAGATTCCCACAAAGGATTGAGTCGGGCAATAATATATTCCCAATTAAGAAGGCTTCGACTTTGCTTAATCTACTCGCTTGATGCATGCAAGGTGACCTAATAGTTTTAATAACCTAAATCCTTGCGGGAACATTCGGGTAATAAAAAAAAATTGCTAAAATATTTTTTTAAGATTTAATATTTAAATTTTCATAAATATATATATTTTAACGATTTTTACGATCTTATATAATAAGAAGTTTTAGAAACCTAAAAAAGACAATTTTAAACATAAGCTTTTTCATCTACAAAATAAAAATTGATATAAATTAATAGTTTGGAGGAGGTTTTGAACAATGTTAATTTTTTTTTACTTGACTATTGGTATTTGAGTTACTCGATTAATTCAATTTGAATATTGTGAAACCAAATTTAGATATAAATTCTTCCATTCTTCCATTTTTAAAACTCGAAATAAAGATTTTGATTAAAAAAAAGTTAATATATTATCATTAAATTTATAAGACGTTAGTTACAATAATGTTAAAATAATAAATGAATTAGGTAGAATGTTAGATAAGAGAGAAAAAAGAGGAGGAAAAAGAAGAGTTGCGAAAGAAGTGAGTCATTGATTAATTAAAAATGAAATTAGTTACCGGCCTAAATAAAATCTTTTTTATAATTATTTAAATTATATTATAAGAACAAAAGATCTAAGATTTTCGGGGGCTTAAAATTTTGGGAGCCTAAACCTTAGAAGTATATAATTTATGAAGTATTGAAATTCATAGGTTTATCTAAAAAATTAGAATAGAGAAAAGGGTAAGCAAATATATTATTCCTCAAATATAAGAAGAAGAAGAAGAAATGCCTTTGGTAGTTGCTTGATGCACCAGTCTTTGTGGAAATTAGGTTGTGACCCCCACATGATTTGATCCTGCACAATCAAAATTGAACACAAATTAACATTACCCATTTTGAGTTGTATAGAAATACTCTTATTCCACAAGTTAATCACTAAATATAATATTTTTACATAATTATATTAATTGTGTCGAAAATTACTTAATATGATCGTGTGATACAAAATAGAGTATAATGGTATAAAATGATCCATATAATCAATCTAACTTAGTAAGATAAAGATTTGATTGTTATTGTCGTTGCTGTTATTGTTTGAAATTACTTAATACATAAAATATCTCTTTAAATAATAATACAATCTCTCAATTTAGTAATTACATTATGGCTCACCCAGTGCATTAATGTTCTTCAACTTAATGCAAGGTAGAGGGAGAGTAGACGTATATGTATGCAGCTTTCTCCTTATATTTTTACAAAAAGACTGTTTTCCCGCATCGAATTCGTGATCTCGAGATTACTAAAAAAACAATTCAACCGTTACGTTAAAATTCGTACTCAATTTAGTAATTATATTAATTTATTTTAATTATAAATAATTTTACTAAATAATTAAATTTTTATTTCAAAATAAATACCATATAATTTATAGAAGTTAATAAATAAAAATCTATTACTTTATTTTTTATCCGTATATATTTCTATATGTTGACCCTCTAATTAATACCTATAATTGAGGTCAAATATAGATATACAAATATATAAATGTATTATTATTTTCTCAATTATTTTAATACCTTAAATGTCTCATCTAAAATAGAAAATATTTAGAATATTCAATTTTTTTCCATTAAATGATAAAATTTGATAAATTTTAAAAATATTCTTCGTAATACAAAATCATATCATTAACTTTAGTTTTCAAATAGATGATTAGAACGAGTCAAAAGGTGATTTTCGACATACTTGATATAGATTCCCTATTATGTATGTATATTTTAGTTAACTAATAGCGTATGAATATACAAAATTCTTGATGCAATTTTCAATAAAATCTGAGAATGTTTCCAATGGAAAGAGTGGAAAAGAAAGAAAAGTGAGTGGCAAAAACAATCTCTATTTTGGTCAAAAGTCTAAACTTGTTTAGGAAACCCACAATTTTTCATGATTTTTGGAAAATATTAAATCATATTAAAATAAGAATTAAAAAGTACCATTTGATTTGTCTTTATTTTGATGTAAGTATTAAATAACACATTTTTGTTTATCTTTGATAGTGCAAGTATTAAGCTGTGTCACTTTGTTTGCCTTCATTTTGAATAAGTATTAAGCTCTTGTATTTGCAAGTACTTACATCGTGTTTGGGAGTTTTGGAGAGAAGAAAATGTTGGTCAGGAGAGAGGAGAAAATAAGAAAAAAGTTATTATTTTTATAATTTTCCCTTCTCTTTGTTTGGAAGTTTTATGAAAATAAGTTTTTCTTATTTGGAAACCAGAGAGAAATGGAGAAAAAGTATGTAAGTGTTATATTATTACCCTTTCGATTAAAACACAGATGAGATCTATTGGGAATAAAAAGTTTTGATATGAGCTTTTAAATAGTACTTTTGAAATATAAAAAATGTTTAATTTTAACATTTTTTCTCCCTTCCATTTTTTCTCACTCTTGAGAGAAAAAAATTTTCAGATTTGAAGGGATTTTAAATCCATCCAAATTCCTTTTTTTCTATTATATCTAAACTCCGAAAGAAAAAAAAAAGTTGTAACTTTTTCTTCCAATTCTTTCTTTACTCTTCTGTTCTTCTCATCCAAACAAGTTGTCAAGAGGTGCCATTTATTTGAGATGTATTTGAAATGGTAACAATTTAGGATGGTTGATTAATTTGAAAATAAATTGGAAAAATTAAATGATATGGTTAGCCTTTAATTGATCTTGGTAATCACTATGATAAGCATTTGACTCCTATAATTAGTCTATAGATTTTGTTAACAATTAGTTTGAATACTCCTAATAGAAAATAAAAAATTTTGAACTCAAGAGTAGTCCTCAACATGGTTATGCCCCCATCATATGTATTAATGTTTACCGAATTTTTTCAATTTGCACGGAAATAGAAAAGAGTGAAAAAGGACTATTATTGTCTTCCTTAAATCTACAATTATCAATGATATTGACTTTAACAATATTTATTCGAATCAAATTTAATCGGATTCAAAATAATTATCAGATACCAATAATTTATATAAAAAAGATTTTAATAATATCAATTATCAAAAAAATGCCATCACAATATTAAAAGTGAACTACAATATATAATGTTAAATATGTTATTCTTAAAAAAAATTAAGTTATCGTTTAAATATGTATCTGTGCTGATAAATTAGATATGAGAGAATTTAATCTTAAAATGTTACAATGATTCTTGATTTTGAGTTCACGTTGTACATAATAATTTACTTTTTTCTTTTATTAGACAATATTACTAAATAGATTTTTGCTATTTAAAAAATTTGTACCGAATTTCTTATAATTCTGTTATAATTTATATATGATACGATAATTTAAAATAAGAATTATTTTTTTACGATTAAACCCTATTAAATTTTAAAATTGAAAATGCAATCGGTGTTATTAACATCGATTAAAACACCATTTTATTAAATGGTACTCTTATAATTAGTATTTGGCTATGCATTATTTATAGCGGATAATATTTTGTGTAAGATATAAATTTTTTGAATTATAATTATTTTTAAAATAAAAAAACTTTTCGGTATGGATTGTTAAATGAATGGGCTTATTTTATTTTATTTTATTATCTTATTATTGATTTATATAAAAAAATAGCAATTATTAAATAATAATTAAATTATTATAAATTTAATAAATACTGATATTTATAATAATTATAAATTTTTTGAAAAAAAAATATATGAGAAAAATGGTTCGTGATAGCACAACTTTTGAGACAAATTCAAAGCCTCGGGCTCTTGGCGGATCCCACTGTCACAGCGTCACGTGATTCACCCTCTAATAATAAATGGCATTAGGGCATGGGCCCTTTGGACAGATGGAATACTCGCATCTCAAAGCTTAACGGGGATGCATGCAATAAAGCGGTTTGATGGACAATGCTCGGTTAATATATATATATATATATATATATATATATATATATGTATTTTACATTAATTTTTATATTTTAAATTATTTATTTAATTTTAGATAAAATTAAATTTTAATTTGATTACCTAGATAATTATTAATTTTAATAACTTTTATTTCGATCAAATTAAATTAATTGAAATAATTAAATATATATTTTAGGTAATTTTTATTCATATAAATATAATATAATATTATAAAAAAATTCAAAAAATATTATAACTTAAAAAATTCAAAAAAAGATTATATAATATCATAATTAAAAGTTAAAAAAGAAAAATACTTTAAATTTTATTTTATTGAATAATGATATAATACTAGTTATTTTTATTTCATGAACTATTAGTAGATTAGTAAATTAATTTAAAATTTTCATATTTTGTTAATTTATTTGAAATTTGAATTTTCAAAATTTTAAATTGATATTCGGTGAAATTATAACTATTGATAAATTTTAAAATTTAAAATTACAGTTTATACGCATACTTGATGTGAATTTACATTACGTGGAAAGCAAAAAACGTATCATTACTTTAAAAGCAATATAAGGTATCATTAGATGGATAAACAAACCGAATTAATCATTTAATTCCATCAAATTAAATTATCAATTTTTGATTTATTAAATTAGATCATGATTATAATACTTGTATAACCGAATTAAATTGATTATTTTAAATTTTATTATTTTGATTATAATTTAATCAAATATTCACCATTAGTAAAGGGTGTACCACAAAGTTGAATGGGTTAGTAATCCATACAATTAATGAAATTAGCAATCAATAATTTTAAATATATATATATATTATAAGTAATTATTGCATAAAAGTAATTATTGCGTAAAGGTCCATGGAATAGATAAACTTTCAAAAATATAGATTTAAATTTTAATAATAAGTATTTGCAACAATGTTAAGAGTATACTGGATTAATTCACTGATTGAATACTAATATCTTAAAAAAAAGATATTGAATTTAAATTTGTGTATAAAAAAATAAATATCATAAGAGTTTTACTTTTTTATATCCAAACCCTATTTGAATCAGATTTAATCGACTCCAATATAATTATTGGATACTGATTATTTATTACAAAAAGTTATACTATGAGTAATTATTGCTTAAAGCTTGATGCGATGGATAAATTTTTCAAAGATATAAATTTAGATTTTATTATTATTATTATCAGTAGTATTAGTGTTACTATATGAGATTAATGAAAAATAAATTACTATGATTTTTAAAGCTATTAAAATTTAAAATATCCTAAGTTTTATTATTATTATTATACTTTATCAGTAAAGTATATTACTTTTTTTTTCCTTGTTTTATATATTATTATTTGAAGAATTTTGCTATGATTGATTTCAAATCTGGGTAAAGGAATAAGGTTACGATAAGTTGACAGTTAGTGTAAAATCTCATGTCAAAAAAATAAGAGACAAATTTAGGAAAAATGACTCTAGGGTGTTGCCCAGAAGCAATGCATTACATTGCTGTCCAGATGTGGTGTCAAACAAACAATAGTTCCCATATTTATGTGGACAGATGCGAATAAAGAAGTTAGTCTATGAAGATAGAATTTGTCTCGCTACTTGGAATATTAGATCCTTAACTGATAAGTTGAGAGAGATAAGATAAATAATGAATAGACAAAAAATTAATATAATGTGTCTTCAAAAAAACTAAATGTGTGGAGAAGAAGATTAAAGTAATAGAATTTTATGGTCATAAACTTTGATACGTAAGAAGGGATAAAACTAAAAATGTGATAGAAATAATTGTATATAAAGATTTATAAGAAAAAAGTAGTGGGAATAAAAAAGTAAGAATATAGAATTTTGCTTGTCAAGTTAATTAACAGAGAATACATAATCAATAAAGTCAATGTAAATATATTCCAAATAGATATAGATGTAATCGGTAAAAATCAATTTTATGAAGATTTAGATAAATTTATACAATCTATACCTAGAGATTATGTGTTATTTATTAAAGAAAACCTAAATGGACATATAAGAGAGAATAATAAATGATTTGAAACTGTATATGGAAATTCTGGTTTTGGAAGTAGGAATGAGACGGGGAATACTATTTTAAAATTTGCCACAACATTTAATTTCATACTTGCGAACACTTTTTTTTTCAAGAAACAAGAGTATAAACACTTTTTTTTCAAGAAACAAGAATTACACATAATTACATATAAATGTATGTCGAATGATAGTCAAATAGATTTATTTTTCATAAGGAGGAGTGATAAAATGATCTGTAAAAATTGTAAAATTATATTGGAAGAGAGTATGACAACCCAACAGAAACTATTAGTTTTAGATATACGTGTAACTGAAAGGAAAAAGAAGAATCGTCTGTTTGTGGAGGCAAAAATTAAGTGATGGAATCTAAAAAAAAAAAGAAAAAGTGATGACTTTTAGAAACAAATTAATTCAAATAACGACTTGGTTCGCTAACGATGATACTGAAATAATGTGGATAGAGATGGCTAAAAATATTAAAAGTGTAGGTGAGGAAATTCTTGGCGTATTCAAGGGTTGGGTTCTAATAAGTATGGTGGAATGAAAAATTTTAAACTGTTATACAAACCAAAGAAATTGTTATATGAACTTTAAAAGTAACAAAAGTAACGAAACACTTGAAAAATATAAGAGTGCAAAAAAGGATGTGAAGAAAATCATTCGCAAGTCTAAAAATAAAGTGTATGAGAATTATATAAGAGATTAGAAATAAAGAATGGAGAAAAAAATTTACAGAATTGTCAAATTAAAGGAGGAGAAGAGAAAAGATTTAAATGATATTAATTATATTAAGAGTGAAACCAATTTATACTTGTAAGGATTGAGAACAGAAAAAAGCGATGAAAAAATTATTTTAATAATCTCTTTAACATTGAAAATACAAGAGATATCGGTAATATCATGATATTTGAAGAAAAGATTAATAGAAATTTTAAACATAAGATTCGTCTCATGAAGTAAAGAGAAGTTTAAAAAGAATGAAAAATAATAAAGTTATAAGAGAAGATGACATTCCTATTGAGCTGTGGAAATATTTAGGTAAATTTAGGATAGTAATATTAACGAATTTTATTAATAGAATCTAGTAAACCAAAAAATACCACAAATATGGAGTGAGAGTACACTTATTCCACTATATAAGAATAAAAAAACATACAAAATTATTTCAATTATAGGGAATTAAACTTATGAGTAATACTATAAAGTTAAGAGATTAACATTAGAGAGAAATATATCTTAAAATCAATTTGCATTTATATCAGATCGATCCACTACCGAAACAATTTATTTACTCAGATATTTGATAAAAACATTTAAAATACAGAAAATAGACTTACATATGGTATTCATTAACTTAAAAAAAATATATGATAGGGTTCATAAATACGTATTGTAGTGGACGTTGATGAAAAAAGAGATTTCATTGAAATACATTAATCTCGTTAAAGATATATACGAGAGAGTTATGACCAATATAAAAACTTGTAGGGGATCTAAGTGATAACTTCCCAATTCACATTGGGTTTCACCAAAATTTAGCATTAAATTCTATTTTTTCTGTTATAGTGATAGATGAAATCACAAACAGTATTCAACATAAAATTCCATTGTGTATATTTTTTATAGATGATATAGTGTTGATCAATAAAATAAGAGAATGTATTACTGTTAAATTGGAGTTATGAATGACCACGTTAAAAGTCGGAGGATTTAGATTAAACTAATAAAAAATTGAGTATATGAGATATACGGTTAGTGGCAATTATTAGAAAGATGAAAGAACAATTAGTTAGAAGAAAATGACATACTAAAATGTGAACGTTTTCGATATCTTGATTCTATCGTTCAAAACAATAGCAATATAAATAGAGATATGAATCATAATATTTAAGCGGTTTGAATAAAATTGATAAGGATATCTGAAATTTTTAACGATCGCATGATATCATTACATTTAAAAAGAAAATTTTATACAAACGTAGTAAAATCTATACTATACAGTCCCGAGTGTTAAACCATTAAATAACAGTAAGAGTATAAAATGATGATAGTTGAAATGATGATATTTAGATGGATAGATGATAAAATTAGTAAACATAGAATTATAAATAAGAAGTTATAAATTAACTTGGAAGTAATTCAATTGTGGATAAAATTTGAGAGTATTATCTGAAATGGTTTGAACATGTGAAACGAAAATTCAAAAGTTAGGAGGATTTAAAACTTAAGTATAGGAAATTTAGTGAAATATAAGTGTAGATCGTTGAAAATTTGGATATAAATTATCCGTAAAAATATGATAGTTATAGATTTAGTAGAAAATATGATTTTAAATAAAAATGAATGATATAATTAAAATTTAGATTGTTGTTGTTGGATAAATTTAAATTTTAATAATAATTTAAATTTATTTAATAGTAATTAATAATTTTTGAGAAAATTACACATTTCTATTTTGTGATTTGACTGAAATCTACGTATTTCCTTTATAGTGAAAAAAATATTCATTTTTAACCCTATAGTTTAAAAAAAAAAAGAAAAGTAGAAGGAAATTGTCAGATTTAATGGAGTTTGAAGTGCATGCACTGAAAATATTGAATTGGCACAAATGATTAACTTTATTTTGCCAAAATAACCCAATATTCTCTCTCCTCTCCCCTTAGTAGCTATGGCCGCCGTTGAATTCAAGCCTCAATCTACTTTACCTCTCCTCCCCTCCGTCACTAGCAACAACAAGCACTCTTTCCTTCTCTCTTTCTCCTCTCCTCTCCCCGTCGCCAATAGTAGAAAGCCCTCTCTTCTCTCTGCTCTGTCGCTAATAATAATTTTTAATTAAAAATT
The DNA here is from genome assembly GCA_033439265.1 of Dillenia suffruticosa. Taxonomy (NCBI): domain Eukaryota; kingdom Viridiplantae; phylum Streptophyta; class Magnoliopsida; order Dilleniales; family Dilleniaceae; genus Dillenia; species Dillenia suffruticosa. Next base: position 14,556,646 of record JAVTVX010000011.1, on the reverse strand, counting down.
TTAGCTTAATACAAAATATTCATCATATAATTTTTTTTAATTTAGTTAATAATATTTTTATCAAAATAAAATAAAATAATTCATAAGTGTTTTTGAGAAAAAGAAAACAAGCAAGCTCTTAATCACAAGCAAGAGGAAGACGAATGAGGATCGCCAGAAAGGGAGAAAAATGTAGTTTTGAATAGCAACGTGGCAAGATGCCATTGGATTGGAGCTCTAAAGGCATTTTCGTCCCTTGAATTATGTAAGAGTTCAGTTTCGCTTTTTGCTTGTTGCTCGGGTTAGGATCTGCTAGCTTCCGCTTTACCGTAAACTTCTGACATTCCTTCGAACAGATCAGATCAGAGATCTCAATCTCCTGACCGTTCAATAGGAATCAGATTTGCTGATCTCGTGACAGAAATAGGCTCATCTCAGTGCACCCACTTTTAAGCAAGACACAAATTTGGAGTATATTACACATTTAATTCAATATTTTTAGAATTAGGGTTAAAATCATTTTAAACAAATAGAATTTGACTTAGCATGTAGGAATAAGATTTTTATTTTTTTATTATAATTTAAAAATGTGAAAATATAATGATAAGGAGCACGGCATAGCACAACTGAGACTATTATTCATTATAATGATTTTCAAAGCAATCTAGGTAATATTCTTTGATAGGGCGAAGATGAAAGTTTTAAAAGGCGTTTTATTATAATTTATCATTTTAGGAGGGTCTCAATGAAATACTATGGAGTTGGGGGGTCAATGACAAAACTTCTGATCTTTTTGGGGGCGGGGGGAGGCTAACTCCTCCCCGTATAAAAAAGAAAAAAATAAATAAATAGAACAAAACAAAATGAAGAGGCCCTTTCTTCTCGAGGTCTGCACCCAACGGGGGAGACACAGAGAGAGAGAGAGAGAGAGAGAGAGAGAGAGAGAGAGAGAGCCTTCTCGTATGCGAGTTTAGTACAAGAAGACCATCTCTCCACCGATGCCGGCAAGGAAATCACCAAGAAGATCGGCCTCGTTTATCAGTTCAACATCGCTCCCAAGGTATTTCCTCTCTCTCTCTCTCTCTCTCTCTCAACTTTAGTTTCGAAACCCTAATTTTCTTTATGGCGGAAACCTGGATTCGATGAGGTAATCTATGTGGTAGATCTCAAGAAAGGAGAAGTCACCAAAGGTTGGTTACCGTGTCCCCTTCCATGTGACCAAAAGCGCTTAAATTTACTATGTGTTGTTTTGCCCTAATTTTGAAATCCTAAGAAATTTGAGCAATTCTGCTGAATTCAGGGCTATATAAAGGAGGGAAGCCCCTATATAGATTAAATTATTGTTTAAATTTTTAGATTAAATTACAGAGGCCTTTAGATTTATAGAGCCTCTATTCTAGATTTTGTTGGTCTATTGAATTGTAAACGAATAAATACCCAAAATCCATTACTTTTAATTTTAATTAATATTTTTCAAAAATCTTAGAAATTTTTCAAGAGAAAACAACATTTTTTATAAAAAAAATCAAAATATGGTAATTAAAAAAAAACATCAGGACAAATGATAGCTTTCTTTACAAACTCAATGCTGTAGTCTAAAAATACAAATACATAACTTCTTTTCCTGTTCTTTTTTTTGGGGGGGGGTTTAATATAGTCCTTTCCTGGGTCCTCTGTTCAAAAGTAAGTACTTTTATGGTCTATAAGTAAGTACTTTTATGTAACAGATATTTCCTTGACTACCATATCTGATGCATGTCAGAGATGATGGATGATAAACATCATACATGAAAGTGCTTGCTATATCTCCAAAAGTTATGTGTATCTTGTACGCATATAAACAATGTGTATTTATGCACCTCAAAGAGCAGAATTTATCTGAATCCCTTCCATCAAATTGATAAATTTGGCCTTTCCTAAAGGCCTCTGTAGTTTTAGAATGTGATGCACGAATTAAGTACTCAAGTTAGAAAATTTCTCTTATACAAAATGTATATAATCTAATAATTTAAGCCTCTATTCTAGATTTATAGAGCTCATGATGAATTAAAAGGAAAAAAAAAATTTATTGTTTAAATTATTAGACTAAATTTTATTTTGATGATTAGACTTTTAAAGTGAAATTTGAATTCTCTTATATTATAAAGTATTAGAGCCAAACCTTGGACATTAAATTGTTCCTTGTGTGGAGCATATTTTTGGGCATTTGGTACCTTGACCCCACTTTTGACATTTTTCTTTTTATTCTTTTTGACGATTGATGCCTAAATCTAATTTATGAAGTGTTTTCTTTTAGAAACAAAGTAAAAAATGCCAAATAAACCAAAAATTGGGATGGGTGAAGTTGCCGAGGAAGTAGAGAGGATGAAGAAAGGGAGGAGACCGTAAATCAAACGAGAGAGCACATAAGATCGATTGAAGAGTATGGGAAGAAGTTAGGTTCGGGTAGGGCTAGTGAGGATAAGAATTCGCTTCAGAGATTGAATGGTTTGGCACAGGATGGATTGGCTTTGCTCGAATCGTTTCAGTTCAAGCTTGATCTTTTCACTCCTCAATTGCCCTCTCCTGATGATGTTCAGTCCACTCAGTCCCTTCTCGAGTCTTGGAAAAAGGAGTTTCAGAGGTATTAACAAACAACGTCTCTCTCTCTCTCTCTCTCTCTCTCTCTCTCTCTCTCTCTCATGTCCTACCCACTTTTATGAGAATCATAATTTTGGAGGCAAAAATTCAGGATATAATTTCATAATTTTAGAATTTATTTTCAAGATTTTTTTTGGGACAAAGAATGTGACTCAGAAATTTCAAAGGCAAATATTGGAAAAATTGTTGGAAAGAAAGGGTGTTACTGGAAAAACATTGTGAGGGAATGAATATATAGGACCTGAATATTCAGAATAACAAGTTTTTTCAAGCAATGTTTCATTTCCAATGTTTGAGAATTTGATTTGGATTCTTGAATATATTGTTTGATGGATTACATTATTTAATGGCTAATGCAATTAAATTTCCTGAAATTTATTATATATGAGAAAAGAATAATCCTTTTTTTGGGGGGGTGGGGGGAGGTTCCTTTCGACTTTTGGCTTCAAAAAATGGTGGAAGTGATTTTAATGGCCATATTCCACAAAGTTGGCTGTACTGTGTTTGCTTAGTTGTTATCTTTGTATGCTCATAGTTTTATCTGATGGAATCAGTTTGAGGTTGAATTTGAGGAATGCTAATTTACGAGGAAAAGCTAACATGAGGAAAGCTGCACAGGAGGAGGTACTGTTCATTCATGAGACTACTACCTACATGCATGTTTATGCTAACAATAAGCCTTTTTTCTTTTCTGAGATGAGTTTTTAATGATAGTGGTCTGTGATTAAACTTTTATTTTGTGAGTTTGTTTGATTGCCGAGAGAACTTCTCTTGGGGGGGGGGGTGGCAGAGAGTCCACAATTCGCAGGCACAATTTACAGTATGTATCATCTTTGTTATTTCTCTTCATGATCATGAGATCTGGTGTGATCAGTCCTCTTCTCTAACGGATAAGGATTTATAAGCTTATTTTTATTTTTTATTTTTTTAACGAAATTTATGGTTTATATTATCCTTTTAGGACAAAGGCTGGAATGACTTCTGCAGCAGAAAGTATTACAGATAGCCTTCGCCACACAAGGCAACGTATGGTTCAAGTGCGTGTTCATATTTCTTCATCTTTTTACTCCATTGACTTTCTCACCTTTCTGAATATTTATGTATTTTTCTATTTGTTTATTATCTCACTACATTATTATGTATGTTTGTAGGAGGTAGAAAGAAGTACAAGCACACTATTGACTTTTGGTAGGCTTCTCTTATTTCTGTTTAGGCTTGTGTACTAGCAGATTCTACTTTTCATCTAATGGTCTGCCTGAAATACCACTTTAGTAGCTTTGTTTTGCGAGTTTTGCGTCGCATAGTCATGTAACTTGTGTACTAGCAGATTCTACTTTTCATCTAATGGTCTGCCTGAAATACCACTTTAGTAGCTTTGTTTTGCGAGTTTTGCGTCATATAGTCATGTATGTGGTTGAAATTTGTAGAGGAATCAACTTTTGTGTTAAAGAAGGCAGAAAGTGAATATAAGGGGCACTGCTCATTGTTGATGCGAACTGGCAATCTACTTTCCACAATGCAACGCCAAGATGTCCTTGACAGGTACTAATTACCAACATATGGTTATTTTCTTATGCTACAGTTGCTCCTACTTGCCAAGGTTCATGCTATTATTTTATTTCGACAGGTTGATTTTCATTGCTGGATTTGTTTTGTTCTCCTGCGCTGTTCTGTATGCTGTTTCGAAACGTATTGGAATTCTCTTGTTGCAGAGGAAGGTCATGGAAGCTATAAAGGCTGGTATGTTTGGACAGGGTGCAACACAACCTGGACCATCTGGAGATGGTTTAAATCTTGCCAAGCTTGGAGAAAATGCAGTTCCCAACGTGGTGGTGCCACCGTTAGAACCTATTGTGCATCAGGAACTCTAAAACCTTGTCTAATGACTTGTGGTTGTACTGGGGAGAGTTGATCTTTCTATTGGTCTCCTTTATCGCTGGTTCATAGAATAGGTGATATCTTCAATTTTCCTCCCTTGTGTTCCTAATTTCTTTTTCTTTAGTGAAATTGTTACTACTTTGCTATTTATGGGAGTTTGAAAAAGAAATATATAAAGTTCAGGTTCCAAATTCATATTCTGGGTGCTAAGTTTCTAACTACCATATGCAATAGAAACTGGATGAATACATCTGCCGGAAAACTAAGGAGATGTCTAAGGCCTTATGAAGAGGTTTGGTAAATTAGGAACTTACTGATCTTACAAATGTGATATTGAGTCAGTGTCTTATTTGGATCATAGGGCATATAACAAAATCTTCAATTTAGTAAACTGTCTACAAATGCAGTATTCTGTTGAAGACCAATTTGAGTATCTTGGGTTGGAAAAACTGATGTGCTTGTTCCAATAACCAGAAGCATTTTGTGGGTTATTCTATTGAGGAGATATGCCTGCATTTTAGTGCAATATAGATGTATTGGCTGTTCTTTATCAAATATTCTGCTGTCTTTTGGTGATATCCCTCCACTTGGCCCTTCCTCATTCTCCAAAACTTGGCCTATTCATGCATGTGAGGCCAATGCAAAGCTATTAATAACAACTACTATGTTTATGGACTTCAACCTCAGGCAAACCTTACTTGGAATTGTGTTGTACATTGCCAGTTCTTTGACATTTGTCATGGTGGTAATATTATGGTCATTTTGAAGCACTTCTGGTTCAGTAAGTCATGATGAAATTCTTATTTGTTATTTGACTGTTGTCCTAAAAATCCTTTTTTTTTTTATCTCTTCTGCTGGATAGCTCTTTCTACAAGTTTAATTTGAGGCAGATTCATACAATATGACTTTATGACACAATTTCAACAGAAATCTCTGTCCATTGTTTACTGCAATAGCCCTGCTTTCTTTTTTCATTTGGATTGTAAATGTTAAGATTAATGTAAGAAGCATGCAAGAATAGCTCACGGAGCAGAAACTCTGGCATTGCAAGATGGATTTCTCTTCTTTCCTTTCCCCTTATTTCACCGCAGAACCTCTGGATATAAAACTGGGATGTTGTCTTGTGCTGCTCCCTTTAGGTATGAGTTTTTCTCTCTCTCTCCTTTTTTTTTTTTTAAGAAGTATTTTTTGTTTTATCATTCTTGATTTTCTTTCAATGGGCAATGAGGTCAAATAGGCTGAACCCCCTGATCTACTAGTGGTCAGTGGTGCCTTTCTAATGTTGCAGGTTAGATAAGATGTGAACTTTTAGATCTATTGAACAGTTTAAGGTTGCTCTATATTGATCAAATTTATGTCCAAAATCCTAACCCTGGTTTGAAATCTGATTCTAATGAAACTATGTGAGGAATGAATTGCTCTACCTATAGTAAGCAGGAGCTGATGAATTTGCTTTGGTCATTATGCACTACTTCTGTGTTGCATTTTCCATATGTTATACTTCTTTATTTAGACCATTTTTAAGTTAGAAGTATCACTTGACATTGCACAATAATTACCCCTTTTGTGCTTATTGGAATCTCTCGCTCTGTAAAGTGGTGTTTCCTTATTGCAGTTCTAGAGACTATTAAGACATACTCAAAAGAGGATGGTCTGACTGAAGAGGCTCTAGTTGCCAAGCATCGCCCTTGTTGATATCATCATTTATATCTGCACACATCTCTCAGACATAATTCTTCGGGTTTATATGTATTCATGTTGATTGCAGAACTTCATGATTAATTTTATGTTGACTTCTGCATTTTGTTAGAATGGGAAAATTGAGAGGGCTCAGGTTCTGCTTAGGTTAAGCCACCAGCTGCTTAATTTCTGTAAGTTTCTGTTGTTAGTTTCTTATGCCTTTTGTTTTGTTTATCTAAAATGTGGAAAGCTTGTTTTGGTGGTGAAGTTGCTTGCATCTTGGGTTGAGTTTTTTGTAGCAATCAGTTACGCTGAGGGGTAAATATAAGAGAATAGAAAATGAGAGACAATTTTAGAAGGGGCTTTAGATCACGCTGAATTATAACCTGCTCTTGTATTTGGATTTAGGGGCAACATTCTGATACTATATTTGATAGAAAAACGTGCAAACACAATACAAATATATCCTTAAACATACAACTCTTTCTCATCTTAATAAAACTAGTATCCAAGACAATGCATTTGGGGCACGGTATCTTCTTTTTCAATTATGAGATTCTCCCTCTTTCTCAGCGGAAGGCAAATAACGAAGAACACATGGGATGCTGCCAATTTATGTAAAATTATTTTTACACAATCACCTGGCACATATATGATCCCTTACCAAAAGAGGAATCTTGAGTGAAAATGTGTGAACAAGTATGAAGAAGTTTTCACCCTTTCCCTGCTATTAAAGTCTTGCCAAACCATTCAAAGGGAAATAAATAGCAAGGGTAATCTGTTTTAACAATGTACATTCCATAGTTCATCTAAAACTGCCTGATTCGGGTGATTATTATGTTTTTCTGCTGGATACTATATCGGATGAAACTAATTCTAATAAAGAGGATAATACTTGTTGGGGCTGAGAATACCAGATTGAGATTGGCATTCTTCTGCATTGTTGCACTTCATATAAGGCTGTAGTTTGCTAAAATCTTTAATTTATTTTTTTCCTTTAATTTCTTCTGTAATGATTGTTTACAATGATACCATTTACGAACCTATGAATTTTTCACTCTCTACTAAAGCCTGGTGGACCAGATAAACCCCCCCCCCCCCAAAACAAACAAATGGCAAGTATATTTGTGTGGAGGGCATTCTTCTTGGTGAACTTTTTTACCATGTGCACAATATATTCTTTTCCCTGGTTGCAAAAGTATGTGTTTCCATTATAATAGAGTCATCTTATTAGGGACATGTCGATGGGGAGAATTTGGTGAAGGAGGGCTATTATGGGGTGAATGTAGTGG